>OW121748.1:25969205-26388387 GCA_933228765.1 Miltochrista miniata
CATCCAGTCACTGTCTGCGACCTCTTCCCAGGATTTTCTCGTTTACCTTTAAGTTGCTTTAAAGTCATTAGTCCCGGATGCCAGTAACATGGCAGTCTTAAAGCCAAGTTGAAGGTCGTGTGCACAAATTGAGTCTGTTGATTCAATACGGCATTGGTCTTACCACCTATACCGTGTGATATAAACTAATGTTGAAATGTGAGTGTATGTCCCTGACTACTCCTTCAGGCAAAAAGGTGTGATTTAATTATATAACAATGTTTCCTAAAGAAACGTCTTACCGAGATAAAATGCAGATATATTATGTAGGTACTTTTCCATTCTCTACTCAATCTCTTAATTATAATTATTATTTCATCAGAATTGGTTCAATGTTTCGAGCAACTCCCAGAAAAACAAAGCTTCTTTCGCATTTATTTTTAAGGATTATTTTTAAGCTAGTGAAGCATTCGCTGTCGCAGATTTTTTAGTATTCTGTAAACTATCGTAAAGAATCTTACGCTATGAGCAGTCTTTAGAGTGGTGATAGTTAGTGCCAAATCCAAGTATCTACGAGGTTAGAGACTATACCATGGGTTCTGGGTGGCAGTAACACCTAGTTAAGGGCAACAGTGGCTACAATCTGCACTGCCACTACACTGAGACTAAATACAAGACGAAAATACGGGATTGGGGCGTACTCGTATACCAGTGGTCTGTTTATAGTTAAAAAACTTTGTTTTACATAAGTATATTATATTATTATAGGTATCTTTATACATTTCTAGTATAATATTTACGGCAAATTTGAAACAAATACGAACGACGAAAGTATACTTGATAAATTTATCATTTTACAAACTATTGTTTAACCATTGGACCACCGAGACACTGCTCTCGACCGTCAATTCTTTCACTTTATTAGCGAGAGCAGTGTCTCGGTGGTCCAATGGTTAGGGCGTCTGGACCGGCAAACCAGAAGACGCAGGTTCAAATCCTGCTCGATCATAGGTCTTTTTTCATTTCGGGAAGAGGTTCCCATGGGACGCTTCCCATGGGAACCTCTTCTACTACTACGGAACTAGAACACAATTTTCACGTGGGCGCAGTTGCGAGCATCAGTTAGTGTTTATATAATGTAACCAAGTGACAAACACATTTGTCATTCAGCCCACCGTGCCTAATTTCCGTTGATTGCAAATTAGATAAACTAGGCGGAGATAGCTCACGGTACGATTACAATGTCTAATTTGTAGTCCCGATATATGTTATGCTATGTTTAATTCGTAATGGATTAACAAACAAGTAATACAATAATTCAGTAGTTTATTCGGTAATTGTATAGAACCGAGTGATATACATATTTCGAGATCTGTCGATTTCTGTTTTTTAATATTTTTATATGCTTACATCATTGACATGTAAGCATACACTTGTACTTGTGTTGCATAATTTCATTTTAGTTCAGCACAACCTGACGAGATTTTTAAAGTTGACTTTAGGGTTTACATAATGTATTTTAACATGTTTTATCAAGTGTCATCAATCGAGAGTACTTACATAGGACCACGACTTTTATCCCTGAAGGGGTATGTAGATTCATACATACATATGGTCACGCCTTTATCCCGGAAGGGGTAGGAAGAGACAATTATTCTGCCCACATCTCACTTTTTTAGAATTTGTCCCACGTAATAGGTGGTGAGCCGTATTGCTGTGTTGAAATGGACAGGCGCAGGTTGTGACACCGCGGCGGCTTACCCGGGGCTCACAACCATAGGCTGTTGGGCGTTGCGTGAGGTTTTTTAGTCGGTAGGAGTCCGGCATAACATCCATGAGGATTTTCCCTCACGTAAAAAAAAAAAAAAAAAAAAAAAAAAAAAAGCCGTAGTTGCCTCGTCGCATGTTTATTTCAGAGATTGCGAGGGTGTAACTTAAGACTGTTTGCTGGTTTTGAGGGCGGTGCGCAAACATAGCCTGCCTCGTTCATATAACAACTTAACGAGGGAACTCTGGCTCTTCAAGCAATCTTGTATTTTTGGTAGAGTCGACGGTGCGTCATATCAGTAAAACTTTATGAGTACATACATACATACATACATAACATCACGCCTGTCTCCCAACGGGGTAGGCAGAGACTATGACTTTCCACTTGCTACGATTCTGGCAAACAACTTTCGCTTCTTGAACTTTCATAAGTGTCTTCATACATGCTCTTCGGTTAAGGGTACTCTTGACCTGGCCTTTTTTCAGAAGATTATCGATTTGATCGATATGAGTATGCGTTGCAAGATTTAACCACAAAATTACTCAAACAAAATATTATTTTGTTTTATGAGTACAAAAACAAAATAATATTTTGTTTGAGTAATTTTGTGGTTAAATATTGCAACGAGAGGAATAAGAAGTAAAGTCAACATTAAGATTGATAGAACTCAGTTTCTTATCGTGAGCGCGACTGGCGTATGAAAGCCCGAAACAATTACGATGAGACACGTTCGCCTGAATACACACATTTCAGTCTACCACGGATGTTAGAATAGCGTAAAGCGTTAACACTGAATAGTTTTTTTTTAAACGTGGGATAATCCTTCATGGATGTTATGCTGGACTCTTACCGAATAAACGGGTTTCCACCACTGTCTAGAACTCTAGAGCCTGACGCTCCAGATGAGCCCTCGAAAGGATGTCCCAGAAAAGCAAAGTCTTAATAGCCATTTTACACTGGAAGCTTAAACTTTGTCCGTGTTGGTCTCGTGTTTAGTTACCTAAATGTATACGGAGTTCGTGGATTTGTCATATGCATGATTTGTTTTGCTATCCGTACAGCAGCGGTTTGAACTAGATATCCTTGTGTTTATGAATCAATCTGAAACGGTAAATAATTTTATTTTTTAATGAAACCGGTACACTTTCTGTAAATTCAGCATGAATGAACACAAAGAGAAAGATAAAACTAATTTCAGTACATATTTCAATAACTTATTAGCTTGGTTTAGGTGAAACAGAAGAATTTACGTGCTACTTGCGCATAAAAAAAATCAAATAATGTGTTTCTATGCATTCATCTAAATTTTATAGTTTTCATTCACGTCCACGTCGATAAAAATTGTTGAAGTAAATATATTTTTAACCGACTTCAAAAAAAGGAGGAGGTTCTCAATTCGTCTGTATTTTTTTTAAAATGTATATTAAGCGATATTT
The DNA here is from genome assembly GCA_933228765.1 of Miltochrista miniata. NCBI lineage: Eukaryota > Metazoa > Arthropoda > Insecta > Lepidoptera > Erebidae > Miltochrista > Miltochrista miniata. The sequence goes on from OW121748.1 coordinate 25,972,389, forward strand.
CCGTCAATTATAGACGGATTTCAAAATTTCTTTTTTTGTTGAATAGGGTTTACTTCTGAGGTGGTCCCATTTTCACCAGGTCAGGATCTGATGATGGGATCCAGGATAAAACGAGAGCAACCACCGAAAATTGTAGGGACACCTAGTGCGTTTGTTCACTTTTTAATTAAGTGCTTTAATGTTCTACACTTGGATGAAGGTCTGGAGTCGACCTGATGATAGAGTCGAAAGACAGTCGATGGCATTCCTTAACAATTTACAGCAGTTACCTTGTGTTTGGGCTCGATTGATTTGTATTGATGAGAACTTTACACCTAGATTGATAGATCCGACTTTAAAAAAAAGGAAGTTCTCAATGTTTTATGTATGTTCACCGATATTTCGTCAATTATAGACGAATTTCAAATCTGTTTTTGTTGGATAGAGTTCACTTCTGAGGTGGTCCCATTTTAACCTGATCAGGATCTGATGATGGGATCCAGGAGAAATCGAGGGCAACCACCGAAAATTGTAGGGACAACTAGTGCGTTTGTTAACTTTTTAATTCAGTGCTTTAATGTATTACAATTTAATGAATGTCTGAAGTCGATCTGATGATAGAACCGAAAGACAGTCAAGGGAATCCCTTAACGATTTACAGCAGCTACCTTGTGTTTGGGCTTGATTGATTTGTATTGATGAGAACTTTCACTTAAATAGATATATTTTACGGTTCACCCGTCACTTAAAATAATGAAAAAAAAATTAAAACCGACTTCCAACAAATCCTGAAAAATAAAATGTACTGAGCACAAAGTAATATTTATTTTAATTTATCAGATTTTATTCAATACTAGCTGAGCCCGCAACTTCGTTTACGTCACATAAGGTGTATAAAAGGAAAGGTATTTCTTCATCAGAGTCATCAAGCAGCGTCTGAAACTGCCCTGTTTGCTTAATCATAAAAGAGCTTAATGATTAAGTCTATTTTAAAACAATTCAGTCAGGACTGAATTGTTTAAAAATAGTCTTAATCATTAAGCTCTTTTAATGATTAAGCCAACACGCCAGTTTAGGTTCACTCACATTCAAAGAAACCCCTACAATTAAAATTTTCAAGATATCTAATTCTTAAAAGTGTTATAACTCTTTTATTTCTAAACCGATTTACATAAAACAAACGCCAAAATGTTAACTGGAGCAAACCTCAACACAATAAAAAAAACCGCATTGCAATCGGTTGAGCGGTTGCTGAGATTAGCGTGCACAACCGTACAGACAAACAGATATACAGACATACAGACATACAGACATACAGACAAACAGACAAAAATTCTAAAAATCATTGTTTTGGGTTCTATTGCGTTCATAAAGCCCCCCTATAATATTTTTTCTTATTTATCTTCCATGTCTGTACAGCGACGTGTTACGATTTTATTATATGTATTGATAATATAATATTGAAGTTGGTGCCATGAATAATACCTACTTACATAAAACTATGGGTTTACTTGGCGCCGACTTCAATATGATATTGAATAAAATCTGATAAATCAAAATAAATATTACTTTGTGCTCAGTACATTTTATTTTTCAGGATTTGTTGGAAGTCGGTTTTATTTTTTATTGAAAAAAATTTTTTTCTGCTAAAAACAGTAGCTGGAATTTTATTTGGAGCGATTGATACGATATAACTTAAACATATAGTTTTTCGATAGATAGTTATTTTGTTATTCATATATAACTAATGGAATCAGGCGTTACATGGCGGAAATCCATCCTAAAATGATAATAAAAGGAGGGGAGGGGGGAAGAGGAAACCGCCTCACACCCTCGATTCGTCAACATTGTCATTTGGACATCTGTTTGTTCATTCAGCAATGCATACCTCCCCGTTACTAAATTTATTTAAAAACCAGCAACACAGCCCACACAATTCATCGCTGACAGGTGGGTAGTTGGGTAGTGGGGAGAGTGCATAAAAAGGCGGAACACAGCGTGCTGAGCTCATTCGCTGCCAAGCAGTCCTGAAGATGCCTCGTGAGTAGGCGAAACACGTGTTGACAAATTAGTCACATTGTTAAGCGGAGTAGTGCTAGTTACGAACAATCTGGAGGGTACAGGTAATTTTTCCTATCCCACATCCAAAATTCCTTTCCTGACGAGTTCGGTTCGTCATTCCTCCCATACAATTAGTTGGGGTTATGCTTAACGGTTGTAAGTTAGGATTGACGAATCGAGGGTGGGAGGCGGGTTCCTCTTCCCCCCTCCCCTCCTTTTATTTTCATTTTTTTATTCATTCAAAATAAACCAAACGTGAATTTTGCTGTTAATAGTACCAAAATTATAAATCTCAACAGAATAGTGCACGTTTTTTTTATTCTGAAATCTAGAATATTATAATAATGTTTCGAATAAGCCCATAATAATAATGATAGCAGTTTAAATGGTTCTGGGTATAGTTGAATTGATCCCGATCCCCTGTTTATGACAGGAAAATAGGTTAAGATTCTAAAGCCGTGATGTACTACCTCAGTAATAAAATAATAGTGCTAGTGAAGAAGATTTTAAATTAATTCCAGGGGGTATTCTTTACGTATGTAAATCCCTGATGGATGCCATGCCGAACTCTTACCGACTATAACCACATGTTGACCTACCACTGCATACGACCGGGAGCCCAGGGTAAGCTCTCGGAAGGATGTCCCAGGACTCCCGAAAGGCTTTGGCTCTTCACCTAAGGGTTCGGGTACTATACCAGTTTTCGGGAGTTGGTTCGGGTGCTTTTCCGCTTCTTGGGGTGTAAGGAATGCATCTTGGGGCTTGCGGCGTGCGTGATTCGTGGGTTGATAGTCTGTTGCATGAGTGTTTTCTATGTATCTACTCTGTTATTTTTTATTTATAAATAAATAAATAAATAAATATATAAATATTCACGGACATTTCACACAACGCTATCTGATCCCAAAGTAAGCTAGGAATAACCTGCTTGTGTTATGGGTATCAGACCACGGATATTAATACTTATATACTTTTTAAATACATACATATTATACATAGAAACACCCAGACTCTTGAGACAAACATTTAAGAGTCACACAAATATTTGTCTCCGGTGGGAATCGAACCCACGACCTCCAGCGCCACAGGCGGTATCACTACCGACTGCGCCACAGAGGCAGTCAAACGACCTTATTGAAATATCTTAAATTTCGTCAATAATACCGTTCACTACTTATCACTACTTAATCTATATTAATAGACTTACAGGGCAATCTAGTCATCTATCATCAGCGTCCAGCCCAAACCCTTAGACCCAGAAACTTGAAATTTTCAGGGTAAGCTACCCTTATATAGTAGGCTACCGATAAGAAAGGATTTTTGGCAGTTCCACCATTAAGGTGGCAAAATAAGGTATATATATATATATATATATATATATATATATATATATATATATATATATATATATATATATATATATATATATCCTACTAATATTGTGAAAGTTTGTGAAGATGTTTGAATGTTTAGATGTTTGGATGTTTGTTACTCAATCACGCTCTAACGGCTGAACGGATTGGGCTGAAATTTGGTACAGGGATAGAGTATAGTCCGGAATAACACATAGGCTTTTTATCCCGGGAAAATGTTCCCACGGGAAGCGGGAACGGGAACCAAATTTCACGCGGGCGAAGCCGCGCGCGTCAGCTAGTAAGGTATAAAAAGTGGTATGGAACGCAGCATGAAATTACTTGCAAGTGGTTTTTATTACGAAACAATAGACACGCGTATTAGGGATAAAAAAAAACCGTTATAGGGGTAAAACAGGGTGTAAGTTTGTATGGGAACTTCTTCATTTTCAAACACAACTACTTCAAATTTCGTATACAAAAAAAAATGAAGGCATGTTTCAGGGTTTTTTCTAAAATCGAAGGGTGTAAACTTGAGTACCGCTAAATCGTCAATCTATATTCGATATTTCAGCCCTAATGGTTTATATAGGGCATAATTATAAGTTTATCGAAGTATATCCCGGGCGAAGCCGGCGGGCACAGCAAGTGGTTAATATGATGAAATTATTCGTTTATATTTACTTTCTTGACGATACATTTCCTTTATTATGAAAACTAAATTCCTAGAACTTAAATATATTCTCGTAAAATCATCGGTTTTATTGCTGTAAGGGATGGGATTCAGTGACAATCGTACATGTTACACTTGTATATTTACAATATTGCTAGCGAGTATTTGCGGCACAGGTGGAATTAGAAATTAAATATTTATGTTGTCTGGTGTGTGACAGTTGTTAAAAATACATAACTGAAGGCATTTTAAATTCTCTCTCGGTCTGGTTGAGTTACCTGGGGCTCCCAACCGTAGGCTGTTGGGCGTTACGTGAGGTTTTTTAGTATCGGCAAACGGCCTTGAAAATGTATCTTTGTATCACCAATAGTATACCACTCTGCCAGAGGTGGGCTCGACATCCAATTCAAATTTAGCAAAATATTATATTATTCTCTTCCGCCAATCTGCAGTTGATTTTGGCTTGAAAGCCTTGACCTGATTATATTTAAACGTACATTATGTAGATACAGTCACGAGCAATAATATGTAAACATTGTCAAGGCTCCTAAAATATGTAAACATCTTCGGCTCAAAAACGAACGGCTCAACGTGAAGAGCATAAAATTGTAACCACGAGTTCACATCATAAATATATATACACTCATTGCATATACACTCCACCAATAATAAGTATACAACTAAAATTTCATAACTCTGTATACAAACAAATACTTTAAAATTGTGAGAAACGAATGCAGGCTAGAGTTCCTGTTTGTAGGTCGGGCACCTTCGCGAACCATACGAATATCACCGATCTATTTTCTCAGAAAAATTCTTTATTATTCTTTGTGGGGCTTATATACAGGGTGGAATTTAAAGACGGTAGTTGGAGGTAAAGTACCCTTAATATTGATAATGGCTAGTTTCGCTGAAACGGAACATTCCTTTATTTTCAAAAGTAAGAAAAACTGCATTCAAAGATTTTTGAAAAATCACCTGCCTGAGCCGGGAATCGAACCTGGGAGATGTGAAAAAAAACATCCTGTATTTTATGATGCCAACCAAAAGAGTCTTTAATAAGGAACAATTTCTTTTAAATAACATAGTATCTTAAATTAAAGGAAGACCAAGTAAAATATGTTTTTATTGTAAAGCTTACTCACTATCTGAAGAAAAAAACAGTCATATTGAGATTCTTCTCCCTTTTTTTGAAATTGGTTAAAAAAATGTTCTAGTTTCTGTGAATGGGAATATGCGTCCTGGTCACTTAACCAACTAACTTTAAAAAAGTAGGAAGTTCTTAATTAGACTGTTTTTTTCTTCTTCAGATAATGAGTAAGCTTTACAATAAAAACATATTTTACTTAATCTTCCTTTAATTTAAGATAATATGTTGTTTAAAAGAAATTGATCCTTAATAAAAACTGTTTCGGTTGGTATCATAAAATACAGGATGTTTTTTTTCACATCTCCCAGGTTCGAAGCCCGGCTCAAGCAGGTGATTTTAAAAAAATCTTTAAATGCAGTTTTTCTTACTTTTGAAAATAAAGGAATGTTTCCTTTCAGCAAAACTTGCCATTATTAATATTAAGGGTACTTTACCTCCAACTACTGTCTTTAAATTCCATCCTGTATATGTATGAAAATGACAAAGTTTGTTTGTTTGTTTTCTTTAAAGTGCCGTATTATAATATTAGTTTTAGTTAATCGATCTGAAACCTTTGCACGGGTTGTTTGGTATCGTAAACCTGAATGTGTTTTAATAGACTCCAAAAAAAGAGGTTTTTTTTAATGTTTGTTTCCTCATAACTCCGACATTTACAGACCGGAATAAACTTCTTTTATATAAAAGGATATATTTTCAGATTGGTATTTTTTTTTTTATTTTGTTCTGATGGGTAGGTTCATGAGGACTTCAGTGTTTTGGTGAATTTATTAGACAGATCCCAGAACACCGTCACAGGGGCAGATCGGTGTCAAGGAGTTTTAGTGAGTATTCCCAGTGCTATCGTGATAAGGAGCTAGGCGACCCTCACACGAGCCCATGCCTCGCCAGCGTGGGTAATCCGTAAGCGGAGCTCTCCTTGTAAAAAAAGGTTTATGAGGACTTGAGGGAACTCCTCAAATTTTATAGGTACACATATGGCGATATTTGTATTTATCAAATACTAGCTGTTCCCTGCGGCTCGCTCGCCTCGTTAGCCCACTGTAGTACTTTTGTAACTCTGCATCAAAGTGTTCACGTGAGTTGTTCAACCAATCAACATACACTTCGCCTTCGTCGGATTATTTAACGGCAAGACGACGTAAATTAATAAATTTACGAAAATGTGGACGTAAAATATTACAATTTATCTCCCGTTTAGAATCCTATGAAAGTTTATAAACTGGCTAGTATATTGATAAACTTACGGATTTTGTTATTTTCCGGTGACATATATATATATTTATGGTGTGAACTCGTGGTTACAATTTTATGCTCTTCACGTTGAGCACTTCGTTTTGGAGCCAAAGGTGTGTACATATTTTAGGAGCCTTGACAATGTATACATATTATTGCTCGTGACTGTACATTATAGTCATTAATTTATCCCTGAATGGTCAGGCAGAGAGAGCGAGAGAAAGATGTGGACCCGCTGTTGAAAAAGCGTCAAGCAAATTCAAGGTAAATCAGCTGGTCAGTCAGTCGTGACTACAGCAGGTGTGACCTGGTTGAAAAAAGTAAGCATACATTTGGTCATTAATATTATAATCAACATACATTTCATATATATTACGATTCTAAACATACTATATCGAAATATTTACTGCGTTTATTGCCTATATTTCGCAGTATAAAGGCCAATTTTCGACAGTAACATCAATTGCCAGGACATTTGACACCGAATATTACTTGCCATAAAGCAGCGACCATTAAATACGGTCCCACGGCTAATATTTTCAGAGATATATTATACCATAAGTATTTATGAGCACCTTTTATACTCTGATCTATAGCTGTAATGGTACTGTGCGGATGGAACAACCTCGAGAGTATATTGTTTAATTTCTCATGTACCTATACGTCGATTTCATTACCGTATGGTGTTTTTGTTTTTTCAACTATATGATACAATATACTTCGAATCTAAGGTTATAACGGGGATTCGAAGTATTATATCAGTATAGGGAGAGTATTCTAAATCCTTTTTAGAGGATTGTGAATTGAATGATTAAAAAAAGAACCTGTATTTATAGAATCTATACTACTTGAGCTGTACTTTGATGATCAGTCAGACTGCCAGAAAAAGTTAATAATGTTACTATAATATAATGTTACCAATGTCAAAGAGGTGTGAGAATAGGACGGGGAAATATACGTCATGGTTTTTGAAGCGCTCGTGGCCCCGCGGACTCAGTGTTCTGTAAACGATCACTGCAGTAAGCAACATTTACTATGGCCGGATATGGATGGGTGACCACCACGTGGACCACTTTGTGACATTTATTTACGAGCGTTTCCGTGCTTCGGAAGGCACGATAAGCCGTTGGTCCCGGTTGTCAGTAAAATGACAGTCGTTAAGCCAAGTTGAAGGCCTTTTGGGCGGCTTGAAAAATTTCAACTGTGGGTCGTCACAACCTGCGCCCAGGTCGGCAGCGCGTGTGTAGCGCCTCTGGTGTTGCAAACGTCTATAGGCTACGGTTACCAACCTTCCGGTGGGCCGTAAGCTTGTCTGCCACCTAAGTAGTATAAAAAAAATGGTTAATCTTTATTGATCCATTAAATATCTGACTAAGGCTAGGCTACACATTCGTCAAAGAATCTGTACGTGGAGTAAGTAAATACATTCGATAAATAGTGAGCGGTCTCAGGTGCTACCCTAACCTCGTTGTTAGCACATATCTAATAATACGCTGAGAGTGAAACAAAGCCGCAGTATTTGAACTCCGTGTGTGTATTATGTTTTTTTTGTTTAAAACACCCTTTTCTACCTCAGCTAAAGGGTAGAGCGGCAAAATAAGAGTATGTTGGTTTAGAGGCAAACTGTCAGTGCATTAATTTAAGTTTTTCAACACAATTAGGAGTTTTATTATTACTAAAAATTAACTTATTAACTTGCCTGGTGCAAGAAATTTAATATTCACTTATGTAGAGAGAAAAGGTGAGGATTAAATTTAATATTCTTGCAAATGAACATTTCGAGGACAGTTTTTGCTTTATTTATTTACTAGATGGCGACCACGACATGGGAACTTTATCCGGGATTAAAAAGTAACGTATATACATCCATATATCCATACATACAAACCTTCCGTACCGTTTAAATTTATTAGTTAGGAGTAAGAATTGACATAAAGTCTCGGAACCGCGAGCAAAACTCTATCTCCCAGAGCAAATTACAACCCCCTTTCAGATAATATCATTTAAATAACAAATCCTTCACTATTGAACTACTAAGGAGTATTACTATTAATCACGTCAAGATGTTTACCCTCATTCTAAGTCAGTTTCGGAGGAATTATCTAAGTCGAGATGAATTGAAACGCTTTCGCGAGCCATTCACTCACATTAAGGCGATGTTTGAAAATCTCTTTTGGTTCTCGGCGGATTTATTTCAAATAATCAGAGTACTAAAGTGATAAAGGTGGCATTCATCAGTTGATATTGATTGTCAGCTATGAGACTGTGCTGGAGCTTGGAATCTGCGATTCCATTCTTGGAATATAAGGGAATGTTTTTAGTAGACGTATCTTGTGGAAAAACAGGAAATGGGTAGGTAGTAGCATTGGACCTCTGAAATTATTGTCTTACGTCAAAGTTAGCCTAACTTTGACGTAAGCCCTGAATTCTCTCCCTTCACCATCAGAAGTTCTCATGCTCAAGCGATATTTCTAGCAAATCTCATGAGAGTGTTCGCTGTAATACGATCTACGGCGACTACTCTAATACGGCCTCCTTGAGAACACTGTGTATAGAAATTTGTCACTTACTATATTATCCTTTTTCTTATCTTGTTCACCTGCAATCTTGCGCACTTATGCAGTGGAGCAGCCCGGGTCAGCATTTAATTAGTTCCGAAAATAACATTTTTAACCTGATAAAATCATTGTATACTTTCGTCTCAAGATGTCAATTTGTAACAAAAGTGTAAGAAATTGAACTAAGGACACAAAAAACAGTCATAAATTCTTCCCATTTATACATTTTCGTTTATTTTCTAAGGGCTTTAAAAGCTATTTGCAAGGAAGTCGGTGGGTGTAAAATAGATGAGGCTTATTTTATAGATCCGTTTATCCGTTTTCCAGCTTTAGCAGTTTTATCACATTCTTCTTTACTAAATATGATTTTTTGCTGCGTAAAGTACTCATTGCAAGGCTTGCATTGTTGGTTCTTAACTTAGTACAAACCCTGTTGGATGATCTTCATAAATGTACCTACGTATTCCCTATTGGTGACTCTCAATATGAGGTAAAGTTACTTTGGGCTTAGCCTTTAGGTCTTAGGTCGTCTAAAACATTTGACAAAATAAAATATAGTCAACTAAAAACAGTGATTTGCTTTTATAAAATAAATAATGCTTTTTGATTTTTCAACAAAATTAACTTCGAGGTGTATTGTTTACACGTAATTGTTGTTCTTGAAGATTGAGTTTTAATTTCCCGAGGCGTATTTGTTGTTGAAGCTGCATTTCGCATCAAAAGACAGAAAAAAACCGAGGTTTATTTTTACGTGATGAGGGTCGCTAGAGGTTATTAAGCGTCGAAATTAAGTGAAAAATTTAGTAAGTTTACTATATTTACTAAATTACTAAGTTTACGTACCTACTAATTAGAAGATCCGCTCATCTTAGTCTTAAACCTCAATGTTGAAGCTAATATTCGTTTTAGAACTAAAATATTTGGACCATAACGTTGCCCAAAGTTAGCGAAAGTAGGTAAAATTCAAACAAGTTATATGATCACAAACCTGTATTTAGTACTCCTCGTACAACACTCGTGTATCATAACAAAACTTAACTTCTATATGACATAAAAGGATATCATATCACTTAGTTTACTTTAATACAGTCAAACAGATTACTCTTACCAGAAACTGTGTGACGGTGACAACAGTAACATTAAGAGAAGCAGTAAACTCCGTTACTTTGCGAGGTAGGTTTATTGGGTCTTTGGGATATAATTTCATCCCGTGTTTATGATCATATAAAAAGTTTGTCAATTATAATTTCTCCTCCTTCAGGTCATTTGAATTTCGAATTATCTTTAGTTGGATATCATTCATACAACAATGCTGAACTTCATGTTTTTGAGTCATTACCTAATGAATTAATAGCGAAAAGTTGAGATTTCCGTATTTTCCATTTCACTGTTTTAATTAAAGTTGCCAAGTCATGAATAGCAGAAACATTTGGAGATGATTTTATGGCATATTTAATGTAGCTTTGTTAATCGGTACCTACAGAGTCTTCCATATAATTAAAGATTTACAAAATTATGGAAACGATTTTTCTGTTGATGAAACTAACCAAAAATTTCAGCAAACAATTCACGACATTGTAAGGTGTAAGATGTCATAACGGTGAGTGGCGTGTGTAGAGCCTGTCGCGTCTCGGCTTCAGACAATCCACATGAGCCCTCCAAGATTGATGATCGACTAATACGCATTCTCATTACCTAACCACACCTTTACATGAAATATGTCAGGTATTCGGCTGACATATTCTATTGGAATTTTAAAGTAAATTTTGTGGGCGTTCGTGCAGACGTGCCTACGTACTACGTAATTACATAGGTCTTTTTTGACAGAATTTGAAGGCAGGTTATATATCGTCGAATTTCCAGCGTATGTGCTTATTATATTTTTACAGAGGAGGTTAAAGCAATTCATAAAAAAGTTTATGCATACCTATAGCGTTAGAGAATACCTACATATAGTCCAGTCAATTTAGACATATGAAATAACAAAAACTCCCGGGGAGCTAAATTTTGGTGGAGAGCTAGGGTTTGCCATTACAAATAAAATATTAAAAGTTCCCATTCACCACAAAAATGATTACACAGATCGATATACTTTGAGTATTTCATGCGTCTACTTGTTGTATGTCTACACAGCAACTATAGTTTGCAGTAATGCATATAAAAACAATTTAAAGTCTCCCACATTGCCTTTCTTGTAATGAAATAAGGTGGATAGTTCCACTGTAGTTCGAATAAACATTGAAGATTTGTAACTTAACTAGTTAGTAGGTTTTGAAATTTCGACTTTCGTTGGTATCTTGTTGTACCAGTCAATTAGATAGGATAGTTTAATGGACTTTTTCATAATGCTAAGGCCACCTTTGCTATTTAGGGTTCCGTATACAAATTGTAAAAACGGGACCCTATTACAGAGACGCCGCTGTCCGTCTGTGTGTCATGAGGGTGTTTCTTATGAACGAAGTTCTGTTGCTTCTATAACAAAAAATACTAGAAAAAATACTAAAAACGTTATATTTTGCCGTTTTTGGCCGGTTTTTAGTGTAGATTACTGCCACTTTACTTATTGGTTATATTCATTGTTGATGGTATTACATAATAATATTTTGTGAATGCCTATTAATAAGAACTATTGAAATTATTGTTAGAAACTGGACACGGTCAAGTTTCATTTTATAGAAGTGTACTTATTCTATATCAAACTATCTCTTCAATCTATTTGTATTGTATTTGCCAATACAAGTTGTTGTTTGTCTAATACAATAAAAGAAAAAAGTTATCGTCAGATCGGGTAGGAAGCCAAGTGGTTCGCCATTTTCCGGAACAAAACATAGCATTACAAGAAAATGAAAGTCATCTTTTGCTTATTTCATTATTCCAGCTCTGTATTTGTGTTTTCATGGAACTGGCTACCTAATTGTTATTCAATAGTTTTATTCTATCATAATAATGAGCCAGAATAAAGGTATTTATTGATTCCAAACTCACATTGAACAGCAGTGACAACTAAGGAAGAAACCAATCGCGAATTGGACCAATCGCGCCTAAAGGCTTTAAAACTACAGAATCTTATTTGAACCCATCAATGTGGCGACGGGTAAGAGTACAAAATGTCGTCACCCCCGTAGACAATACTGTTTTACAAGTAATTTTATTGTTGTTTAAAGCATTATTTTAATACCACACTATATAGAATCACGCATTAGTTTGTTATTAAATATGTGCTAGCATTTTCAATAATCAAATATTCCCCAACAATCAGGAATCCTTTTTTAAGGCATCTCGATCTGCTCCGAAATAAGCTAGGTATAGAGACCGTATTCTTAGCATTCCATGGATTCTCCGTGCGGGCGCCGGGTCCATAGCGTGGCACAAGGGGGAACACCCCACGGCGTCTGGGACTTGCGACCCATTCGAGTAGGTTTAGGGTGGCCACCTTACTATGCGCATAAACGATCACCTTCCACCGTCAACAATGTTCCCCCCCCCCCTGCCCAACCAGATTTGGTAAGATCCTATCAATGCCGCTTTGGATACTCGTTTTAGTAAAGAGCTTACTGAAGCTCTTGGCAATCCAAGGTCCTTAAATAAATTATACAGGGATTTAGCTGGAATTCCCCTTGCTCCTACTTCTACGGCATAGAGTTTAACCACATAGCCATTTTTGGTTAACTCATTGGTCAAGTCAAAGTATTTATTTGTCTTCATGACGTGGTCCTTCGGTATGTTGGTCTCCCACGGCACCGTCAGCTCCACGAGCACCGCACGCCTGTGTATTCTCGAAAACAGGAATATGTCGGGTCTGGATGACGAGGCACATACATCCTCCGGGATTTTGTAGTGTTTTTCATACGTGTCTGAGAGTAAAGTCCAATCGGCGGCAGCCATCAAAATTGAGAATGGCTTTTGAGGTACTTTCTTTGAACAGCCTTCCTTTACAAACGCAATGTCATTTCTTTTGTTTGTGGTTAATCCCTTTTTCGCTCTCGCTACCGCCAAACTGACAGCCTCACGTATGATTTCCAATACCCTATCGTGTCGGCGTGAGTAATGACCCCGGTCCAGTAACGTCCTACAACCTACCAGCAGGTGCCTAGCAGTTCCAATCGCTTCTCCACATGCATTACATGTTTTATCTGTGGCTTTCCCCCACCTGACCAGATTACTTGGGTCGGGGAGGGTCAATTGAAACGCGTTCAGGTAGAACTTAAGCAAAGCCGGCGACCAGTCGTACAATAAGGTATGCCACTGCAAGGCCATGGGAATACAAAACTCGCCCAGAGTAAGCCATTCATTCTGCATCTCCAGGTTCATCGCGTGCACCTCATAGGCATCGCTCTCATCCTGCTCCAGAAAAGATTTTGTAATGTCTTTATCTGTTTGTCTCCGGATACTACCCAACTCCGCTCGACCAGTCCGCGAACCCACCATGAATTTCTTGTGGAATTGGAGGCGTGACTCAAGTTCTGCTATATTTTTATCCTTTGGAAGAGTTTGAACGATTTTGTCTCTTGATTTTGCCAAGACGTGCATTTTAGTGACTCTTAGATGTTTATAGAGTTCGGACGGCTTCTTAAACGTCATTCCGAAGTTATTAGAGGCTCTGTATAAAGCCGACGGGTCGGCCGATTGAGCTAGCCCTAGCCACGACTTCAACGTCTTCGTAACATTCGCATCCAATTTTCTGAAAAGGTTTTGGCTCATATCGTACACAAGAAACGGCCAGTTTAGACGTGATGTTAAATAGTTGTCGTATATCCATGCTTTCTTGACGTTACCTATTGGTTGTTGGTCTACCTTTTTTATGTCAACAATGAAACTTTCAATTATGTCGTCCAAAGCTGGAGTACAACCTCTGTTATCTATCTGTCTGCCAAGAAATTTGAAAGGCACGGTTTCCGATATAATAGAAACTTTTTCCCCGCCTATAGCAAGCCCGGGGTCATATGACGTAAACTTAGTTCCCCGCCTACCCAGACATAGACAGTAGCATTTGCTAGGTTTTGTCCTCATTCCATCTGTCCATGTACAGAATTCATCCACTTTACGCAGTAGGTCTTGGCACTAGTTTAACCTGCGTGTAATGGGATGCGGGGTCCTACTAACATCTTAAGGACCCCAATGGGTCGGATCCTCCTCGTGGTGCATCCTGGGCAACGGAGTAGCGACCCACTCCCATTCCTCTATGGGGGAGTTGTGCTACTCTGGCTAATTCCGGCCGAGGCGGGAGTAACCCATCTGGGGGTTGCTCGGTGGTGTGTGTTGCTGCCGGCCGTGAAGTTATTCACGGCCGGCAGCGGCAATGCTGGGTCGCCGTCGCTTCGCCACCTTTGCTGGCGAGACGATGGCGGCAAAGTGGGAGAGGTACTGCGTGGGGGGCGGGAGTTTGGGTAAATGCTCCCGCCCTGCCATGCAGTTCGAGCTGCCGGCTTTGAATAACGGCGCAACCGGCGGCAACAGTGCTGGGCCGCTGTCAACTCGCCAGTTGGCGAGGTGATGGCGACAAAGCGGGAGGTGCACTGTGCGGGGGAGCGGGAGTAACCGATAATGCTCCAGCTCTGCCGTGCAGTTCGGGGGCACCGCGGTGAGGAGTCACTGCGCGCCCCCGATTGTTTCTTGACCGTGTGCGTAAGGTCGGGGGACCGCGCCCACCAACGGTCACATGGCGGTGGGCACCTTTTACCGTGTTCCGGGGGTGCCCATTAGCGCACGCCTGCGCCAGCCACTCTCTGTCACCTCTATTACAGAGGGGCGCTCGAGAGCGGTGCAGGCGTGGTCTTCAGCTCCTTAGGGAGCTTTGGGGAGCCGCCCATCTAGCTCCCCCGAGGAGAGTCCCGAATAAACGGGGCGCCCCTAGCCAGGTCGACGTGAATAGTCTTTTGATATCCCTCGGCCCGGCTAAAGGGTGAGGAGGAACTCCGCGGGGTTTAGTGGGTAGGACGTACCATTTCGGACCGGGCCGGGAGTCCACACACCATCCCAGCTGCCCCCGCAACTTGGATGAAGGCGCGTAAATGTGTTCCCCGCGTCAACAAAAAAAAAACCTGCGTGTAATATGGGTACCGGTCAACGGATACTAGTACTTACTTGTTTTTTTTTTGTAAAAACATATAATACATACATAGCTGTGCCAAGACAAATATTTATGAAACACACAAACTTTGTCCCGTCGTCGTCGCGTCGCGGGAGTCGAGCCTCGACCTTCATGATCAGCAGTCGCACTACACGACCAAGACCAAGGAGGCAGTCAATTATTCAATTTCTTTACTACATTAAGTACTAACCGAAGTCACGCTGTTTCACCCGTTTAGTTCCCATATGAAATGTGACCTATGTGACCCGGGGATAGTGTAACTTCTCAACAGTCAAAGAATTTTTCTAATCGGTTCAGTGGTTTTTGAGTTTATTCATTACAAACATACAAAAATACAAATTATTCCTCTTTATAATAAGTGTAGATAGCGTAGATATGACTGTTGTTAGTCTTGAGGTCGAAAATGTGCGACTGTGAATCACGAGGTCGTGGGTTCGATTCTCACAGAAGACAAACATTTTTGTGTGATTCATAAATGTTTGTCTCGAGGGTCTGGCTGTTTCTATATATGATAAAGTATTTATTTAAAAGTATATAAGTATTAATATCCGTGGTCTGATACCCCATAACATAAACGTGCTATTCCTAGCTTACTTTGGGATCAAATAGCGTTGTGTAGAAATGTCCGTAAATATTTATCATTAAACAGAATAAACTAACTGGCTGAACGAAATAATATCCAAGCATCGCAATTTTAATCATCCATTAAATAAGTCACAAACAATGTGCATTTACGAAACAGGAAATTGGCAGGCAGTCTGGCGATATTATTTATTATGAAATGAGTCACTGCGGTCACCACTCTATCAATTTTAATATTACTGCCATTTCAGGAACCGTTGTAGGTCAATAGCTGTGTAATATACACAAACCTTTAACCAATTATGTAGTTAAAATAATAACTACATAATTTGAAGCGCTCGTGGCCCCGCGGACTCAGTGTTCTGTAAACGATCACTGCAGTAAGCAACATTTACTATGGCCGGACATGGATGGGTGACCACCACGTGGACCACTTTGTGACATTTATTTACGAGCGTTTCCGTGCTTCGGAAGGCACGATAAGCCGTTGGTCCCGGTTGTCAGTAAAATGACAGTCGTTAAGCCAAGTTGAAGGCCTTACGGGCGCGGCGGCTTGAAAAAATATCAACTGTGGGTCGTCACGACCTGCGCCCGGGTCGGCAGCGCGTGTGTAGCGCCTCTGGTGTTGCAAACGTCTATAGGCTACGGTTACCAACCTTCCGGTGGGCCGTAAGCTTGTCTGCCACCTAAGTAGTATAAAAAAAAAAACTATTTTATAAAGGGATGCCTTGAATAATAATACGCGTAACATTTAAGGCAAACAGTTTACCGGTAATATGCTTTTTCAGGACAAAAAGTAACCTAATTCACTCACTACAAATAAAACTGTCCTATAAAAATCATGTCAAACCATTGCTTACTTACGAGACATGTAAGAACGACGAATAAACATACTTTCATGATATAGTATGTCGTGACTGTAGTCAGGTAAAGGTATTTCAAACGTACGTGCAAAGGCACTGAAGCCCCCTAGGAGATGGAATTACTATGGATGGTAACTGCTAGTCACGAATGATTGTCATTTAATTTAATACCATAACGAGATGTTACAAAAGCGTTGCTGTATTTATTCTCATGACTCGAATATTTTACACAAATCATAAAATTTACTGAACCATTGCAATATACATCAAAATATTAAGCTCTGAATAGCAAAAATGTAAACGATCAGAACTCTGCAATTCATTGAGTTCGTTTAATGAGTTAATTTTTATTTTATAGCACGATCAGAATTGTATAGGTTTCAACTAATTGGGCAATAATAAACATTTTTATGAACATGTTGAAATATGAAGTGGTAAGCACTCAATAAAAATACCTGTGAATTCCACATCTTTAGTTAGGTATTATAAATTGTAACATGAAATTATTATAAGATGAAGGTAATTGCAACATTAGTGTTTATGTTGATTGAAGTACAAGTTATGTTACTGCTCGTTCGCTCTTACTTTGCCGCTCGGCTCCATACTGAAGTCGAATTTTTAATTAGACGAAGTAAATTGACAGCAACTAATGTCACTTCTTCATACAATACTGCTTATTTTCTATGACGAAGTGGCATTAGCTACTGTCAATTTACTTCGTCTAATTAAAAAATCGGGTATACGCCTCTACGCCAGCGGCAAAGTTAGAGCGAACGGGTAGTACAAGAAGTTGTTGTTTTATTCCGCTTTATCTCACTTATCTGATAAATGTTTCATTTATGACATGAATTTGAACTAGAAATATAATAAATATTTAACATAGAAAATTTTCTATTGTGTGTGCCTCCTTTTACAATTAAGTAATTTAAAAAAATGCAGAGTCTGAAACGTGGTGTTCCCAATCGTAGGCAGTAGGTAGGGAACGTGTAATTTCTAGTCGGTAAGAGCTCGGCATAGCATCCACGACGGATTTTCCTCACATTAAAAATCTTGCTGAAATAAATTAAAATTCAAACTTTCTACGCGTACTACTTATCAACTAACTTATATAAACAAACAAAAGTGCATAACTATAAATTTGGCGTTGCTCCAGGTATCAAATTGAAAGAGGGATTATTGTAATACCTAAGTCGGCATCCAAGAGTCGCATCGTAGAGAACTTTAACGTGTGGGACTTCCAACTGTCAAAGGATGACATCGAAGCTATTAGCAGTCTGGAGTGCAACGGACGTCTCATTCCGCAATCAGAGTAAGTAGCTTTATATACTTTGCACACATAATTAATGTAGTAGCCATATAATTAAGCTCAGAACTCACAGTGAAATTTCGTCTACTCGTAAGACAACAAACTTTAAAAAAAATATGAAATATTTGACCTGTAATACGTAAATGGTTGAACCTAGATGCGGCGATCAGAACAAGCGTTGTGTAGCAGTCAACTGCGGTGGACACGCCGCTCGGCCGAACACACTGTTAGTCAGTCGGGACTGCAACCCGGCCCGAGTGTCATCTCGCTGCCGCGAAAGCTCCGGAATAATTTTAATTTATTGTGGCATTACTATCGCAAAAACTGGTGTGATCTTGATGTACAGAGGAAGTCCTAATAAAGTTAATGATAAGTAATAATATTATACAACGTTTAAACCGCAATATTGATATTAAAATTTGTGTTAAAGAGCACCCGTCAATTTGGACGATACCATTTTTGAGCGAGTCCATTAGCATCGCTCTCGCTCTAACGCGTGGAAAAGGCTCAATTGAAAAAGAGTGACGGAACTTTTGAACAAAGATCAATCTGAAGAGTGGACAAAATAGTGGCATTACCTTTTATGCCTAATATGACTTTTTAAGCTTGTATAATTATTATGTTGAACTGTTTATATTTTACTAACGTAATTAATTTTCGTGGCACTGGCGGTTGGAAAAGCGCTCGTGGCCCCGCGGACTCAGTGTTCTGTAAACGATCACTGCAGTAAGCAACTTTCACTATGGCCGATCCATGGATGGGTGACCATCCAGGTGATCACTTTGTGACATTTATTTGAGCGTTTCCGTGCTTCGGAAGGCACGTTAAGCCGTTGGTCCCGGTTGCCAGTAAAATGGCAGTCGTTAAGCTAAGTTGAAGGCTTTATTTCAACAACAGGCAGTCACAACCTGCGCCTGTCCATTTAAACACGGCAATACGGCTCACCACCTATTACGTGGGACAAATTATACAAAGGTGAAATGTGGGCATATAATATGCCTCTGCCTACCCCTTCGGGGATAAAGGCGTGACCATATGTATGTATGTAATTAATTTTGTGCTTTGTTTGGGATTTGTGTTAAATAAATTATTGAGTTATGATAGTTTTCTTTCTCAATAAATGAGTACCTTTATTGATAAAATATAAAAAGAGAATATTAAAAAATTATAGATAAAAATGGAAGTGTGAGTGTTGAGTGCTTGATATGTGGTATAAGTGTTCGTATTTGATTATGATTGCAGGTAGTGTTTAGTTATTTTATGTATTCGTGACCGATGTTTCATGTATAATTAATGCATTCGAAACGGATTTATGTAATTTTTGGGGCCTAGCAAACAAGATTTATATGATTTAATGAGCTAAAAATCTAGCGTCATTTAAATACTAATTATTATTTTCATCGATTACTCGACGACTATAAGCTATCTCTGTACCAAATTTCTGCCTAATCTGTTCAGCCGTTAGAGCGTGATTGAGTGACAAACATTCAAACATGAACATGAACTGGTGAAGAATTTGTAATTTCCATATTGTGACATAAAAACCGCACCAGTACACACTCTGATATGTTAATAAACGTAGTGTCGCATCTTATGCCCACTCTTGCTTACGCTTTGTAGAAATTAGTAGTCATAGATACGTAGAGCAACGGCTATCTGGAACATAATCAATGTATGGACGACCCTGTCTATCGGTAGAATAATGTCAATGGGTTGACCCGATTTTGATATCGGTAAGACGTTTAAAAATCACCAATAAAATCTGCTTATTAACAATTTTATTTTCATGGAGGTTAACAGAACTGCCACTTATCATAGTGTAACCGGTTCTACCACAATCTTTTCTGTACTTATGCTCTAATACATTATTACTGATCAATAAAAAAGGTAGGTAACAATTATGGAACTTGTCAGAGCTTTAAGATTTCACGTTATCAATCACAGCTTTCTATTTGTTACTCACGATGATTTCACTAGTTTGAAAAAACAAACATTATGCTGTTGTTGTGAGTATTTGAAAATCCTTCCTTTCCATGCTTTCCAATTTCCTTTTTAAGGCAGGAAGATATTTTGTGGGTTCGGTACCCAGAGGGTAAAAAACGGGACCATATTCATGAGACTTTGCCGTCCGTCTATCTGTCCCTCATGAGGCTGTATATCGTGACCCATGGCTGTTGCCGCTAAATCAACCAATACTAAAATCGGAAAAAAGGGAGGATTAAGGGGGCTACCATACATCGAACGTGACTCTTTGCATTTTTTTTGGTACAGGATCCTCTGTGCTCGAGTTCGACTCGCAGTTGGCCGCTTATTCATAAGACAACCTCTATTATAATCTGAAAACTCAGCATTCTTTAAAATTATTTGTTTAACATTTTTACAGGGGACGCGAACACAAGGATCATCCATTTTCTAATCCTGACATTCCGTTCTAATTGCTTGAGGATATAGTTATTATCTGTATTTGAACTATAAAATAAATATTTTAAAATGACCTATATTTTGATTTATTTTATTATTATTATTATATTTTTAATGCACTAGCAGATCTTGGATCTGATGCGTGCATATCACTGCACTTGTGTTATTTATTATAATGTTACTAGTTCTTATTTAAATGTACGTGAAGTCTATTTTTGAAACTATTCACTGATTGAGCACTTATAACATTTTCTGGTAGTTTGTTCCACATATCCACAACGCGATTTGGCAAAAAGTGTCTTCTCGGATTGCTAACAGAAGGAGACCTGGTAAGTTTTAGCGAGTGACCCCTCAAGTGGTGGTTTGGGTTCATTGTAAAGAGATCGCCGATACCCTTAACATTGTAGTGTTCAGTTAACATTTTGTATGTTTCAATGAGATCTCCCCTTTTCCTACGGTCCTCCAATGTGGTTTACTTCAATTCATTAAGGCGTTCTTCATAGGTATTGTTTCTTAGTGTACACACCATTTTTGTAGCTCTACGTTGTACTTTTTCAAGCATAGTTATGTCTTTCTGAAAGTATGGGCTCCATATTTGATAAGCATACTCCAGAAGGGGTCGTATGTATGTTTTGTAAATTTTCAAAAACAAGTCCTTGGTAATAATATTGAACGCTTTTCTGACCACATACAACATAGAATTAGCCTTCTTTGTAATATTTGTGATATGAACATCCCACTTTAGATTATGTGTGATGGTTACACCAAGATCTCTCTGTGAACTTACTGGTTGCACAAACTCTGAACCAATTCTGTATTTAATTTTTGGGTTGTTGCTACCCATGTGCAAAACCGTACATTTAGCAACATTTAATGGTATGAGCCAATCATGTGTCCACTGTACAATACGATCCAAGTCCTGTTGTATTATATCGTTGCTGATGAGAGGGTTTCCCATAATTTTGGTGTCATCGGCAAATATAGACAAGTCTGATTTGATAATAGTTTTTAGGTCTGTAATGAAAATTCCAAACAAGATAGGTCCAATCACTGATCCTTGAGGTACTCCGCTGTGCACATCATGGGCCTCTGAAAACGTATCTCCCACTCTAACCTTGAATTTCCTGTCTGTCAGGAAGTCAGATATCCACTGTAGTAGCTCTCCACGTATCCCGAAGTGTTCCAGCTTAGCTATTAATCGCCTAATAGGAACTCAATCAAAAGCTCTCTCATAGTCTAAGTATATGGTATCCGTGGGTTGATTATTGTTCCAGTTAAAAGTCCATTTGTCAAGACAAGTGAGGAGATTCGTCATAGTGGATCTCTTTGGGACAAACCCGTGTTGTTCATCAAGAATGATGTTTTCCCTATCGATGAATTTTCTTAGTTCAGAAGAAATAATTTTTTCCATAGTTTTGCAAGCTATACTAGTGAGGCTAATAGGACGGTAATTAGCTGCGAGAAATTTGTCGCCTTTCTTGTATATCGGAGTTTCGTGCGCTTCTTTCCATTCACGTGGTAACTTTCCTGTTTTAAGAGACATATTCATTATATGTGCCAGTTGGTGACATAGTACATCACTACATTTTTTTAATACTATGGCGGGCAGAGAATCTGGACCCATTGAAGTAGTGTCGCTAAATGTTTTTAGAGTTTTAGATACAATATCGGGGGAGATTGTGATATCTTCGATGGCATTACTAACGCGGGGCATTTTTATGGAAGGTATCGAATTTAAAGGTTCTATGGTATAGGACTTTGCGAACTGTTTAGCAAACAGATTGGCCACTAACCTCCGATCATTGGTTATATGTCCATCATCATCCTTTAGTGAAGGAGGCACTGATACAGTTGAAGAAAGTTGCTGACGTAAATAAGAGTAAAATGCTTTAGGTCCACTACTAGCGATACTCCTCTCAAATTCAATTCTAAATTTTCTAATCGTGGTCACAACTTTGTTATTAATTTTGCGGTAATCTCTGTAGGAGCTATCAGAACGATTCAATAAGTAAATTCGCAACAATCGTTTTTTCTCATCGATCATAGCCAACACAATCCTATTAACCCATGGTTTGTTTATGCTCCGACTGGAACGTCTCGCGCTTACAGGTATATGTATGTCAATAGCATTGCGGATCATGCCAGAAAGATTCTGCCATGCTAGGTCGGGATCAGAGTATTCCATAATATCATTTTTCATAAGTGTCTCACTAATATCATCGTAATTAGCATTGAAGAAGTTCCGTCTCTGTGTTTGTTTCTCACGCTTTGTAGGTAGCAGGTTTTGTATTTGTATTGTGGCTATAAGTACTAGATGATCGCTCTTACCTATGTTCCGGTGATATTCTACTTTGGTGCATAGATTGTCCTCGTTGCAAAGAATTAAATCCAACAATGATTCCTGATCATTTCTTTTTCTAGTTATATTGGAAACCAATTGTGTAAGATTGCTATCAGTGTACATATCTACAAACGCTCTGTGTAACCCGTTGTAATGGTCGACATCCACCTGATGCAATGGCCACCTAAGGTCCGGCAGGTTAAAATCACCCATAATAAACAAAGGTGTTTTCCCTTCTGATGCTTGCTTTATGGTGTTAAACAGTAACCGGTCAGTGTTTTCGAATGTGTAATGTGTTGGTCTATATACACCGGCCACCAGCATCTCAAAGTGACCACACTTCAAGTTTAGCCAGAGAGCTTCGACTTGAGTATGTTGGTTATATGTTGGGTGTAGAGTAGCCTGTAAAGGCATGCCGCACAGTTTGTGTGAAATATAGATGGCCACTCCTCCCCACCCTGTGCCTTTCAATCTGTCATGTCTAAAAATCACATACCCCTTAATATCCACTAAGCTACTAGCAACACTTGGTTTCAAATGGGTTTCAGTTATTATAATACATGTTGGTTTGTATTTGTTTACCTCAGCAATAAGCAAATCTCGTTTAGCCAGTAGGGATGCCAGGTTGGTGTAGAAAAATGTAAACTCAACAATAGGATTGTTGAGTGTTATAAGTTTTTTGTATTAACTATAGTAGGACTGCCATTTACATACCTAATAGTTAAATCAGTCTCACCATCGTTAGTCCGCCTTCCAAGTTCCTCACGCAGCTTTTTCAGGTAGTCGCGTTGGTAAGGCGTTAAATCATTTTTGACAGCATCATTGGATGGTAACTTTTTATTGTTTTTCAAAACATTTACCGCCACCTTTTTATGCGAAAAGATAACCTTTAATGGGCGAGGTGTTGAGCTTTGTTTAGGCTTACCCAGGCGGATGACAGCTATGGGGGGATCCGTTACCGAAATGTTCGACAATGCCTGTTGGACCTGGGTTTTATCGTGCTTAATTCGTATATCTTTATCTCGGGTATCATCTCCTGTTGCAAGCTGACACTCATTTATTCCAAACATAATAATGTTGGAACTGCGCTTCTTCCTCTCTGCCAGTTCGGTGAGAATACTCTCCATATCCGTTTGCCGACTTTGCTTCGATTTGAGATTCTCAACCTCGATTTTAAGTTGAGTAACCATGTTCCTCAATGCTGGTAGCTGACGCACACCCAATTCACAGTCGGGACACAAATACCGCAAAGTAGGACACTGCAAAACTACCACTCTCAATTCCGTTGCTAGCAAACCACTGCACTTTACATAAATTTGCCTATCGCAACCATGACACTTAATTTTCGGATTTTTGTCATCCACTTTGGGTATTTCTTTTTCACATTTCAAACAAACTGCCATTTTTGTAGGTTAATGTGCTACACGAATTTGCCGGGTTCTACAGTAAAGCTAATCACGAAATTTATTGCGAGATAACACTTTCACTGTTATTTTGTTCTATTATTTACAGAATAACACAGTATTTAGCATGAAACAAGCAAATTTTCTATTATTTATGCAAAATTTTCAAGACGCGACTATAAAACACAAGTGCACTTTTTAAGCGAGGGTAGACGAAAAAACCCTTTTATTTTACAAGTTTAGTTGAGGATTGTCCCAGGGCGCCGGGCGCTTCGCTAATCGCTACTTTTGTAAATCTATACCTATTTAACGAAGAAAGAACAAAAAAGAAGGTAAAATAAGTGTGTTTATATCACATTCAAAGAAATAAAAACATATTCAAGGATTCCATTACGCATTACTTACCTAACTACAAGAGTAAGAAAATTACTTTTTAAAATTAACATGTTTTTTAACAAGCCTCTTCGATGTAGGCCTTTCATTTTGAGAGGGGAGCTGCCCATAAAATTTGGTTTAAGGGTTTTCTTACGAATTATCCGTCTCTTTGTTATGACCTAGACAGTAGTCAGCAGCTGCACTACCACATGCCAATGAGGCTGGATTGGTATGAGTCCCATCGCACCCTTATTTTACATTAAAACCTCTGTATGTATATAAATAGGTACGCCTTGATGCAACTTTAGTAATATTACCTCAACGGGTTAGGGCTTTATGACTACACCTTCACGATAATATCCAGTAGGAATATGTAATGTAAATATATATGTAATACGAGTAATTATGTTTCACTGTAATTTTTAACAATAAATGTACTTTTATTCATATCTGGTCCTATTACGATTTATTCAAGTATAGTTGATACTTGAATAAATCGTGACCTAGTGGCAATGTAGACTTTTAGTATTCGGCTTTTGCTAAGAAAACAATTCCAAATAGGATAGTTATTCGTAGAGCTTTTGTCTTACCTCTATCTTGTCTTATTGATGATTCATATCGAGATGTAGTCATATTCTCATCCATCTAAACTGCTTAATGTAAATGATCGAAAATTTTACTCACACTTATTACTATCTACCCTGCATTCTAAAACAAAGTAAATAACGGTGACATTTTACTGGCGGTCAACATGTTTCGATAGACTGGCTCCTGACACGTTATCCATCTTGCGTTGACCCCGGATTACCTGGCAGAATCGACCGAATGTGATTAACGGAAGCGCTCATGCCCGTATAAAACGGCCGCGTTGATCGATCACCGTGTAATGTTCAATTGCGGATTAAAATCTTATAAAAAAGCTTTTTATCCATCGAATGCTGCTATTTAAGTCAGTACATATTTCTGAGATTGAAAATGGGTATTTGATGAAATAAATAGAGGTTGTGTGTATCTTATACAAAAAACATTCTGAAGTGATTATTGTGAATGCAGCTATGCTTAACTATGGTGGAATGATACAATTTGAGTTTATCTAATTTACATCTCTAGTTAAAAGACGAAAACTCCTGCAAAGTGTCATTTGCGATGCTATTAAATTGTTATAAATGAATCTTCGAATTCTGATATTCATAACTTACTAACTTTAATTAAAACAGTGAATTGTAAAACAAGCAAAACTCAACTTTGTGCCCGTAGGTAATCCATTAAATAATGACTCAAAACAACTTGTTACTTCAGCGCAAGGAGGTCAGAGTGATGAATGAATGATATCCGATGAATGAAATTTCAAAATTTTAAAGTTTAGAGGGAGGGAAGTCTGTAATTGACAGTGGCTGTATCAGCGCTACTTACTTTTTATGTTGTAATAAACACGACATGAAATTATTCTACTAACGATCTAATAAACGGGAAGTGCTTCACTGAGGAGTAATCTCAACTCATTAATAAATTGATGATATCTATATATTTATAAAAATCAATGCCACTTTTCGTTGTAATTTTATAACTCAAGAACGGGCTCACCTATCCAAACCAAATGTTTAGGCTTTGTTCGGGCTATTTAGTAGAATATGTTTATGTGAAGTTTGCATAAAATCGGTCGAGCGGTTCTTCATTTATCACGCAAACGAGGTTGCACGGGTCAGCTAGTTTATTTGTAATCCTGAATAATTTTGCCTCACGCCATTATCAACGGTTAACTACCTACATGATGATAACCACTTTCTGTAGTGTTTTAAGTATGAGCAGCCAGTTCCACCAAGGGCTATCAATCAACAGTTTGAATAATTTCCGAAGCTACTTCCCAAAATAAATAGGTATGTATAACAGAATTTATGGTTTAAAAATATTAAGTCCAAAAGCTCTATCATTGTTTTTGTAACCAAATCTATACAATTAATTAGTCACACACCACCAATCAGATTAAATATTTATAATCACGAAAAGCAATTTGCCGAGCTCACCACAGCACAATACGTGTTTTAAGCAGCATGGATCTGCAATATCTGTGCATTTTACCACGACGCAATGATTTGCAGAGCACTCAGATATTTTCTAGCTATTAAATTAGACCTGACTTCAATCAAATTCAAAATTGCAAAGTTTTGCTACGTATCTACTTAGTTTAGTAACCATTCAGAATTATTATGTAGGCACAGTTAATTAGTTAAGATAATTAGAAAGTGCATTTAATAGTAATTAGTGTCGTATGGGAGTTTCCTTGAAGGTGATACTTTTCCTGTTTTTAGAGTATCTCGTTACAACGGCTACAAAAATACATCATCTGATAACATTTCAACTGCCTAGCAATAGCGGCTGATGAGATACTGCCTAGTGACGTGATGGACGTGCCTACAAACAAATGGACAAACAGCAGAGTGTCAGTAATATAGCCCCGTTTTTATTATTTTGGGTTCGGAACCCTAAAAGACATGTCATAAAATGAAGTGCTACTTAGTTTCCGTAAAATTAAATACAATTTCAGGATGGGCACAGGTGTTACGGTATACAGCCCCCTGACCACAACAATGGGCTCAGGTCGCGCATTGTCGCCCTGTCACCCTACCTGCTAATTAGGGTTCGTAAGTAACACGCTTTCTTTCTTTCAACTCGTTATTATTTATTTCAGCGTCATAAAATGTTGCTCTCGTAAATTATCGTCCATTACAAAAAACCCTTTCAAACTCGAATTTATATTTGTTAACGTTGTAATTGCCACCTACTTTTTGATGAAAACCTTTTACAAAATTCGAAATAAAAGCTCACGTGAACAGCATTTGAATATTTTGCTAAAAGTGGAGAAAACAAAATAAATTTCCAGGTCTTTAGATTTTTAAAATTAATATCAATTTTTCTGATTAAAGCAGAAATGGGTACGTAACAAAATAGAAAGTAAATAAAGTTACCTTTTGGCTAACGTTATATATTTTCTTCTTTGTGTATTTATTAATTTTAAATGAGTTTTCATACAATGTTAAATAATATGAAAAAATACCATTTTGCGACATCGCTAATGTAATATAGCAATCTTTTAAATCCAAATTTTCCCGAAATTCGAAATTTAAAGTTACCACGCAATAGACACATCGAAATTGGACGAAAAAGAAACTGTTATGGCGAATGCCGTTGCTGTACGAAACTCGTGCCTGACTGTGCAAAGCATTGAGGTCAGTTAAAGTATCATTGTTCTTTATTAGCTGATGCCCGTGAGTTCGCCTTTGACCGCCCGTGCAGTCAGAGCATGAATAAGCAACATTACAAACATCCAAACATCTTCACAAACTTACACATTATTTTATAATATTAGTAACATAGTATTCAAGTACCAAAAAGTGTATGTAAGATCAAACATAGGAGGCGGACGCTACTTACGGCAAAGAATTTTATTCAACATCAGGTCTATTGTATGAAACAAAAATGTGCCTACCTAGGAAATAGCTCATTTCTCTATTCAAATAAACAAAAATATAGAAATCCTATTCGTAATCTCTCTTATTTCCACTTTTGCCAGAAACCACAATACCCTTGTCAAGACGGATTTATTAAATGAAAAAAAAAAGATGTACAAAAGAAATACATACAATTTGGTTTTTTATGTTACGTTGATCTTTTGAATGAGATATGTGGGTAATGTGAAAAGCTCGTTCGAAAGCGAACATTTTAGGGTTAAAAGCGGGTTTATCACTGAAACAGAAACATTGATTTGTTTGTAGAAAATCTGAGTTCTTCTCTTCGAATCATTTCTTGTATCAGGGCTTACTTATTTGCGTACATGTATTGTTACAAACCCGTCATTATTGTACCAATTTGGTCTTTACGCACATGTTTAAATTTAAGAATAAAGTTCCCTATTATGGTCCGTTTCAAAAGATATTCATGTAAATACTACGAAAAGTCTTGAAGTACCTCTAGAAACGCAAGGTCGGAAGTGACATTCGGATTCTTTGATAAATTACCATTATTTAGTTACCCACCAATGAAACCTTCTAGGTACTTATGTTTTAAAGTAATGTTCATATTTGATATGAACGGTTGAAGAAATTCTTTGCCCAATAATTTTTCATCTGTTGAGTGGTTTGCTCATAAAATTTTATAATACTGAGATCAAGCATGCAACGGCCATACACGCCATAATCAGCTGATGGCTGCACGCACAAAGATATCGTAAACTCCGTCCAGGGTGAGATAAGAAAGTTTCGAGTGGCTGGCGTCGGCTTCGCTGCCACCCGCGATAAACTCCGAATATCCATCATACTTAATTACCTTACTCTTTTAACAGTTTAGAACACAGAAAGTCTTGTCACGTCGTCTGTTGTTTCAGTGTTCCGCAATATCTATGGTAAATATTTACTGGTACCTACCTAAGCCGTGTTCCTCAGACTGTTGTTTTAAGTTAGTAAACGATCTACAATACATAATTATGTTTTGGTTTATTACCATTTGAGATCGATGATTTATCTATTAGGTATACTCGTATGTATCGTATTCTCTTAAAGATTAAGATCCATAATTTATAAATATAGCTGTCTCAATACATAAGAGATAGCTATATTTAAAATTATCCATCTTAAATATCATGATCATGTTTTCAAGTAGATTCTTTGCAAGAAGCAAATTTAAGAGAGGACTCGTATATTTACTCCATGGTTCTTTGGTGAAAAATTGACAGCAAGAATGATAGAAATCTTCTAACTTAGCGCAAACCTTACACACTTCTAGGAAATATGGTGTCGAGATGATTATGATTGTCACCATCAGCTTCCACTACTGAACACAGGTTTTCCCGAAAAATCGCCATCGTTATTACAGCATTCACCAAAACTGTAACATAATAAAAATTGCACTCAGAAATTAAATTTGCTGCCATCTGCATGGCATCAATTTTAACTTGAGAGCAATGTTTGCAATGTTAATATCTATATATATATAAACAAGAACTGACTGACTGACGATCAACGCACAGCCTAAACCGCTGGGTCTAGAACCATGAAATTTTGCACAAATGCTCCTTATGTGACGTAGGCGAGCAATAAGAAGGGATTTTTGAAAATTCAGCTCATAAGGGGGTGAAGAAGGGTTGCAAAGTTTGTATGGGATAACGTGATTCCCTGGTCCTATCTTTTTTAAATTTGGCATGAAACATCCTTAACTGAATTAATGGGGGACGTGTTTTGTATTTTATTGAAATTTATCTTTTAACATGGTTAAAATGAGGTTGAAAAATATTTTAGGGGAGATTTGCCTCATAGTTCATATTAATACTCCATAGCCGGTACTTTTTTTTTTTTTTTTTTGACACAATCATTGTCATGTTTGACAGCTCAATTCTATTTAAAAAAGATGGTCGCAATTTTTATAAATGTCAAAAAAATCTAATAATAATTTTATTAAAACTGCATTTTATTGATTTTTGCTCTTCAATATGCGGAATTGCCTTCATATTTTGAATTCAAAAATACATTTGTGAGAATGAAAACCTGTAGGTACATGGCTGACTAGGAATATGAAAGAACAAGTTCTAGGTAAGGTGTACACGGTTCCGATTATCACAGAGTATTTATTACCATCTTCGCTTACTTTCTTATTTTATACAGAGATAATACAAACGACCACAGGCGTTTTAGATGAACATTCAGGGGATGAAATCTACAGTAAATGTGTGGTCACAATAGAAGAAACTGTATTAATACGGGTTGCCTCAGCCTCGAAAGTCTGAAGACCTACACAATCCAGAAATACGAGAAAGAAAAAAGTTCAGATATGAATTCCTTAGCAAAAGCAGAGAATGCTCTCTAAACCAATTAACAAATACATTAGGTATCAATTTTTACAAAAAAATATAGATTTACTTCGCTCAAAGTACGTATTTTGATTTATTTAGTCAGAATTATATCTATACATATAAAAACATTACTGTAAAGTGCCGCGGGCTGGCCACAGAAGACGAAAGACGACGGCAGATTGAGCAAACGAGTTTCAAAGCGGGCATCGCGACTTGGTTCACCCGCTAGATGGACCGAGGACCAAGAAAAGGGTGCAAGCTGGATGCTGAAGGCGCAGGACGTAAATTAGGAAAGGCCTACGTCCAGGAGCGTACATGCTGATTTGATTGATATGAAAATAAAAACTGACTTAGATAGGTACCTGATCGAGATCTAGAACCTTGAAATTGAATTTATGGCATAGATGCGCACAAAGAAACGATTTTTAGGGTTCGTGCCCTTAAACGAGACCCTATTTATGAGACTTCGCTGTCCGTCTGTCTATCTGTCCGTCATGAGGCTGTATCTCAGGAATCGTGATAGCTAGAGAGCTGACATTTTCAGATGATATATTTCTGTAGCCACTATGACAAGAAATACTAACGTCAGAAAAGGGGGGCGGGGATTAAGGGGGCTCCCATCCAACAAACGTGATGCTTTGCTGTTTTTTTGGTACGGAACCCTCTGTCTTTCCACTTTGACCAACTAAACCGGCCAACCGTTGTTCGGAATGGAACTCATTAAAGGACTTTATTCCTATCTATACTTTATTCGTTATTTATTTCCTCTGTGCGCGAGTCCGCTTCGCACTTGGTCAATTTTTTTTACTACTAAAATGGCAGACAAGCTTACGGTCCACCTGATGGTTGGTTACTGTAGTGGACTAATTCGCATAGTGAACGTTTGCAACGCCAGAGGTGCGCTGCATGTCGAGTCGACCCATATTTCCCTTGGCATCCAGTAGAGTCACGGGAAAGTAAATATCACGTAACCCTACTGATAGTGCTTCGAATTAGGTTCTTTTACAATAACCATTTTAATGAAAATCCAATTTGTGCCAAAATAATACAACGGGAATACACGCGACAGAAAACCACGCGATAAGAATAAAAGCGATGGGGGACCTTTCTATTTCTCTTTCTCTCTTACGTAAACGAAGTTGCGCGGGTCAGCTAGTTTTTCTATAATAACGCAGCGCTTCAGGTGCGCACCTGAAGTGACACATCGACGAGGCACATCGGTGCGTCAGGGTTTTGAGTCGGTGTAAGAAGTACGCTTGTGCAACTATGTAGTAGGATAAAAGGTAGTATATAATGATGTAATGTATATTATTAGTATTATAAACACTCGACTTAGACATACGCACGTTACAAGGCACGTTAAGCCGTGGTCCCGGTTGCCAGTAAAATGACAGTTGTTTAAGGCATGTTGAAGACTTTTATGAGTAGCATGAAAAAATTCAAACGCGGCAGTTACAACCTGCGTGCACCGGTCCACGGCAATACAGTTCACCACTTATTACGTAGAACAAAATCTAAATGACATATGTAAGCATATAATAGAGGAGGATGTAGTGTGCCTTCACGAAGAGCGTTACCTGTGCTCGGGCCCTCCTCGTAAGTAGCGGCGAAAGCGAAAACGCGAAACCAATCACTACCGAGAAATAAGTCCCGACAGGGCTAAGGCGTCCCCTCGAGGCGACGCGTACCGGTGTGCCCCCGTCGGTATGACTGCATGCGCACGCGGCGAAAGGGGCCGCCACCCTTCACGCAGCGCCAACTCTGGAGGGATGCGAGGAGCCGAGTGCCGGATAGGCACGTGGAATGTGCGTGGTGGTATGGAAGGTAAGATGAATGAATTGATAGATGTAATGAAAGAGCGATGCCTGGATGTATTGTGTGTCACAGAGACTAAGCGGAAGGAGAGCGGCATCGACGATCTTCCTGGCGGAATAATTGCTCTGTGGTCCGGAGTGGACCAAGAGGATCATGCCAGTAAGGGAGTGGGTGTCTTGCTCTCCTCCCGTTTGGCTTTGGAGTGAAAGATTATGGATTTGCAGGCCCAAGACTCCTGTGGGTGCGTATAAAACTGGGGATCACGAGAGTTTTTTTGGTCGCAGCCTATGCTCCCGTCAGCTCGGCTAATCCCCAAGTGCTCGCGGAGTTCTGGGAATCCGTTAGGGACGTCCTTGATTTGGCTGACGGGAATGAAAAGTTGATCATGTGTGGTGATTTGAATGGATGGGTGGGGACCAAGCGAGATGGCTTCGATGCTGTCCTTGGTCTGTATGGACATAAGAGAGCGAATGATGCTGGTAAGTCAATCTTAGACGTATGCTTGGAACGAGACCTCCTTGTGGCGAACAGTTTATTCCGTCACAAAGATATCCACACGTATACTTGGAGACGGAAGGAAGAAAAAAGTGTAATTGATTTGATATTGATAGACAGTCGTCTCCGAGAGGCTATAAGGGATACAAGAGCCTAACTCTTGAAACTGACCACTACCTGGTGGTAAGCCGGTTTGTTGGTCTTTTCAAGAAGTGGAGGCACTGGCGAGTGCGTGTCCCTTTCGGAGACTATGAAAGGATAAAGAGTGAAAAACTAGAAGATGAAAGCGTAAGGAGTATGTATGTAGGCTTAGTCAGTGAAAGGCTTGCAAACGCGAGCCTTTCCGACTTTGATGTGGATGAATGCTGGAATATTATGAAAGAAAGTATAGTGGATAGTGCAAAAGAAGCATGTGGGAGTGCAAAGAGACATGATCATTCGAAAGGTGATGCCTGGTGGGATGCAGAGGTACAATCCTGCGTAGCAAGAAAGAAGAAAGTGTGGTTGGATTTTGTCTCATCTTTGCAACTGAATGACAGTATGAAAGACACGAAGAAAGAAATTTACCGCCTCTGCAAGAATGAAGCCAAAGCTTTAGTGAAAGAGAAGCGTGAAAGAATAAATTTGATTGCGGAAGAGAAGCTGACTAGGAACTTCGAGACAAATATCAAACTCTTTTGGAGGGAGGTCAAGAAGTCTCGGAGCTGTTCGTCAGTTTCCAGAATGGATAAGATAAAGAGTAAAGCTGGGGACATTCTTGCGGACCCATTAGAGGTGTTAGAGCGGTGGAATGAGTACTTTGGAGAAATGTATGAATATCTCCCGGATGTGGGCACTGCGAGGGAGTCGATGACTGATCTTGCGGTGCAAGCATCAAGCGGAGATATTGCTTTGGAAGAGATTGAATGGTCGATACGAAGCTTGAAAAATGGAAAGTCTGCGGGAATTGATAGGATATCTGCTGAAATGATCAAATTAGGTGGTCCTTGCGTCCGGGACGCCTTCTGGTCATTGAGCAATCTATGCTGGAAGACTGGAAGGGTCCCAATGGACTGGAGGCGTGCTATCATCGTGCCCTTGTATAAAGGCAAGGGCTCACGTATGGAGTGCGCCAACTATAGGGCCATCAGTTTGATCAGTATAGCAGCTAAAGTGTATGGCAAAATTATTGAAAGGAGAATGAGGGTGGAATCTGACGGATTACTGTGGGAGGCGCAGGGTGGTTTCCGAAATGGAAGGGGATGTATGGACCAAGTTTTTTCGCTCCGCAACATTGTAGAGAAGCAGCTGGCTGTAGGCCGGAAGGTTTTCTGCGGTTTTGTGGACATGGAGAAAGCATTTGACAGAGTTGTACGGAAGGATCTCTGGGATATATTGCCAGGATACGGGATTGATGGTGCGCTGCTTCGTGCTGTGCAGTCTACATATGTGGGATGTACGCCATGTGTGCGGGTGGGCGGCAGCCTGTCTCCCTGGTTTGACGTCAACATTGGCGTCAGACAGGGCTGCGTGCCGTCGGCCCTGCTGTTTGTCCTGTACCTGGACGATTGTCTTAAGAGAGTAAGATCGATGAATGTTGGATTGCGAATGGGTGACTTACTTGTGAACTGTTTGCTGTATACAGATGATGCCGTGCTCATAGCTGAATCGCCATCAGAACTACAGTCACTAGTCACAACGATGAAAGATGATTGTCTAATGAGAGGCTTGCATTTGAACGCGACTAAAACGAAAATGATGGTATTCGAAAGAGAAGAGGACAGAACGAATGCCAGGATAACTGTAAATGATGTAGTGCTGGAACAGGTGGATGAGTTTGTATATCTTGGATGTGCATTTAGCAGGGATGGACGGTACACCGCTGATGTAGAAAAGAGGGTAACTGCGGGCAATAGTGTGAATGGAGCGTTAGGCAAACTTTTAGGTACCAAGGCCTTAAGTCAAAAGGCCCAGCTCGCAGTACACAATGCGGTGCTGATACCTACGCTAACGTATGAAAGCGAGAGTTGGGTATGGCAGCAAACGCATGAAAGTAGAATAAACGCGGTCGAGATGTGCGCGCTACGCAAAATCTACGGAGTAACGCTCGCAGATCGCGTTCGGAATGAAGATGTAAGAAAGAGAGTTGGTCTGGAAGAGAGTGTCAGTGTTAAAGTAAGGAAGGACATGCAACCATCGTAGGTTCGGGCATGTGGAGCGAATGGGTGATGAAAGAATGACAAAACAGATATACAACGCGAAAGTGGATGGACGTAGGAGTCGGGGAAGGCCACGACACACCTACCACGACCAAATTAATCGTGTGTTAGTTGAAGGTGGTGTCAAGAGCCGAAGGAACCGACGTGCATGCATGAAAAGAAAAATGAAAGTTGAAGAAGCAAGTGAAGTGTGTATGGACCGTGCCGTGTGGCGCTCGGTTCTTTCTGCCTACCCCGCAAGGGATTTGGCGTGAAGATAGTTAGTTAGTTAGTTAAGCATATAATATGCCTCCTCGGGGATTAAAGGCGTCCATAAATGTATGTATGTATGAATTAGGTACAAATGTACAAAATAATAATAGAGTAGGTACTCTTGAGTATTTAGTAGTACTTGTAACCAGATTCACTAACGAGCCGCTGAACGAGGTACAGCAGGATTTCTTTCTCCTCGCTTCATCTCGTTGACTTGCTCCTTTTGACATGCAATTGATTTATCATCTACTCAAACATTTCTATTAAAAATCAAAACATTTAGCTGAATAGAAGTGAAGATCACTAAGAGGATGGTGCGTTTTGGATTTAATCCAAACGCACGATCCAGCAACCCTTTGTGTTAGTTGAATCCTATTTGGCTGTTATCGGTTGCACGTGATAGATTATTATATAGGAATACGCAATTCTTAAAAATAAAAGCAAGAACATACTTACCATATTACGTGGGTAGATTATTTTAAATGTATAATACTAAGATGTGATAAATAATCACGCGAGGGACGTGATTATTATTCCTGTTATATTTATTTATAAAAAAATACACACAAAGTTACTAAATGTATTGTGCTTTAAAATGTAGGTACTACTATAATTTTAATCACATACCTGTAATGCTTGAAATCACCATCTCTAAATATCGAAATACATTGTACTTTATGATAGAAAAATACTTCCTACGAAGCCTAACTATTTCTAGCGATCTTCAAGGTACGTGGTGCTCCATCGGGACTCGAAATGACTATGAAGTCGCTAGAGTTAGAAACATGGCGTTTAATAATTTGCAAATCGAATGTTATAGGTGGCGTCACCCGATCAAAATAACTTCTTGTAATATGTTTTAAGCTTAAATATTGTTTATATGTTAATGATAAAACTGCTTAACTGTTTTAAAATGTATTGGCATAGATTTCAGATAATGTGTAATGTAAATAAGTCTGAAAAACTAACACGTTTAACACGTGGAAATCAGGCGGTATTGCATCAACAATAATGGCGCTTAAGTGTATTTCCGATCAAAAGCACCAGTTTATTGTATAATTGTATTTTGTTATAAAATAAGTGTGGATTAATTCATTTTTGATTTATATAAACTTATCTCAAATAATTAAATATCGAAATTATACTTTAAAATAAAATATTTGTTGACCAGAGCTGTTTATCTGAGAGTATAAAAAGGGCTGTTGGTGCCATAGTGATTCATTCTCAGTTGTTCCGCAATACTAGAAAAAGGTACGATATTATTATTGTTATAATATACTATTTACTATGTGTGTTTATGTATATTTGTAATTGTAATTGTTGTTGTACGAATTAAGTGGTGTCAATATTTTTCACTACAAATATTGAGATTAATTAGGGTGACGTTCCACAGTTGTTAATTATTAAATTAATTGTGTATCTGGGTGACTTTCCCTTTAATTGCTAATGGTGAAATTTGTATGTCTATCACATGTTTAAGCAAGCTAGATTAAATAATTGTGCTGTATTTTTAGTATTCTTTTAAATACCCTTATTCCGTTAATCTTCTACTCAAAATCTAACATCAGAAGTGGGATACTTTAAGAACCATTTCTAATACACTGTTTTAAGTTTCAGAATGGATCCTACGGCCATGGAAGGTCTTTTTGACGCAATCCGCGATGCTGTCTCGGGACATCGCCGCTCCGATGACGACGTGGCACTCCCGATATTTGACCCCGCAACAAGTGACAACGGTGCTGAGGGCTGGTGTCGCAACATCGAAGACCTGTCTAAAGAATTAGGATGGAGCAGCATCAAAACTGTTGCGAAGGCAGGTAAGGCCCTAAAGGGCTCAGCTTTAGCATGGTTTGAGATATGGGAACCATCTGAAGGTCGAACATGGGAAAATTTTCGCAGAGACCTTACAGATTTATATCCAGAAAAACGAAATTTGACTGAAAAACTTTCCAAGGCGGTGTTATATACTTCGGATTCTGCAGATTCATACTGCGAATATGCAAGAGAAAAGATTAGGCTGTTACGCAACACAAAAATTGCTTTTAACGAACTTCAACTAGTGGAATTAATTTGCGGTGGAGTTACTGACGTCAATATTAGAATGGCTTCCTTAAATAGCAGTGCGAAAACTACTCCCGAGGTTATATCCTTATTCTCTAGTTATGTCAAAACTAAGAAACGGTCGTCGGAACAGAACGAACCTGAGAGTTCAACAGGTTCAGTTAAAGCTAAACGCCCAACATTAGAATATCGCAATAATATAACAGAAGAAAAGAAATGCTTCGGGTGTGGCAAATCGGGCCATTTAAGATCCAAATGTTTTAAAAATCTAGGCCAGTCTTCCGAAATAAAGAAAATCCATTTAAATGAAACTAGAGTGCCTGAAAAAGTTTGTACGTTCTGCAAAAAAATAGGTCACTTTGAATCGGTCTGCTATTACAAAATTCGCGCTGACAAAGAAAAAACTCAAACTAGTAGTACTAACATTAATGAGGCTAATTTTTTAGGCAAACGGGAATTAAACTAACAACTGTAACAGTCCAAGGTATTTCAATAGAATGTCTTATGGATACTGGCGCCAATTGTAGTTTAATTAAGCAGTCTGTTGCCAAGCGTCTCCAATGTAACATAACACCATGTTTAAAATATCTCACCGGTCTAGGTAATAGTAGATTAGAGGTCTGTGGAATTATAACTGTTTTGGTAAGATTTGATGACGTAAATATGGAGCTTGATTTTTTTGTAGTTAATGATTCCAAAATGAATTACGATCTTTTAATCGGAAGAAATATTGTAGAACATCCCGACATTGAAATAATTACAGATCATAATGGTAGTAGAATAAGAAGAAAACCTTTTAGTCACGATGGCTTTTATGTAAATTCATTAGACAAAGAAGATTATTTTAACTCTCAAATGATCGAATTAAAATCAAAAATCAATCATTTGGACTTCAAATTACAAGAACAGATTATAAATATTTTTGTAAAACACAGTAATATATTAAATAAAACGGGTTCAGTCACAACTGGTGAATTAACTTTGAGATTAAAATGTGATAAAGTAGTACATTATCGCCCCTACCGTTTGGCTCCTTGTGAAAGGGAGAAGGTGAAAATAATTATCAAGGACTTATTAGAAAATAATATAATACGAGAAAGTGAATCGCCATTTGCAAGTCCTGTTATCTTAGTGAAAAAGAAAGATGGTACTGATAGACTTTGCATTGACTATAGATCTTTGAATAAAATAATTGAAAGAGATACATACCCTCTCCCTCTTATTGAAGACCAAATAGATAAATTAGGTAAAGCTAAGTTTTATATTTCCATAGATATGAAAAACGGTTTTTATCAAATTCCAGTTTCGGAAAACTCTTCTAAATATACCGCCTTTTCTACTCCTGACAATCATTATGAGTTTATAAAGATGCCCTTTGGTATTTCCAATGGACCTTCAGTTTTTCAACGGGCAATAACAAAAGCAGTAGCTCATTTATCTTTTCTACTTGTTTATATGGACGATATTCTCATTCCATTTTCAACTGTAGAAGAAGGTCTCAAATACTTAGAACAAACTGTTTCAGCTCTTTCTATCTCTGGCTTTAAAATTAATCCAAAAAAATGTGTATTTTTTTGTTGATACCATCGAATATTTAGGAAGGGAAATATCCCTAGAAGGCGTTAGGCCCAGTGCATCGAAAGTATCCGCCCTAATAAATTCACCTACTCCTCGCAGCATTAAACAAGTCCGACAGTTCATGGGGTTGGCTTCGTATTTCAGAAAATTTATTCCAAATTTTGCTACTCGTACCGCTTGTATATCTAAACTAACGCAAAAGAATCAAAGATGGGAATGGGGTTCTGAACAGAATGTTGCGAGAGAGTATGTATTTAATTATTTAGTATCAAGACCCCTATTACAAATTTTTGATCCTAACTTACAAACTGAGCTGTACACAGATGCTAGTGCAATAGGATATGGTGCCATTTTAACTCAGAAACATAACAAGGAATCTAGGGTAATAGCGTACTATAGCAAGAAAACTACACCAACTGAATCAAAATATTGCTCTTAGAAACTTTTGGTCTATTTATTAGGTGTTAACTTTAAATTAATAACTGATTGTAATGCTATTAAATCAACCATGAATAAAAAAGATTTATCACCTCGCGTGGCTCGTTGGTGGACATATATGCAGGATTTCCAGTTCGAAATTACGTATAAAAAAGGTCGATATATAAGCCATGTCGACTTTTTGAGTCGCAATCCTGTTGAAGATGCAAAATCATTAGTTAACACAGAAAATGTAAATCTAATAAATGATTCCCAGTCTTGGTTAGAATTGGCACAACAAAGTGATCCTGAAACACTAGATCTTATTAACAAAGTTCTCATGGGAGAGGTTGATGCAAACCAATATGTAGTTCGAAATAATTTGCTTTATTACAAAATAGACCCCAATGAAGATCCAAAATTATATGTCCCAAAGGGTTCCAGGCTAAGTATTTTACGCCTGTTTCACGATGAAAACTGTCACGTGGGCTTTGACAAGGTAACAAGTAAAATACGTGAGCACTTTTGGTTTCCAGCTATGAGAGCATTTGTTCGAAAATATTTGTCACATTGTTTGGTTTGCATCAAATACAAGAGTCACCATGGTCCAAAACAGGGTTTCTTGCATCCCATTCAAAAAATTCCATTACCTTTTCATACCATTCACCTGGATTGTACGGGGCCATTTAACCAGTCCAATGAAGGTTATAAGCATATTTTACTAATAGTAGACGGTTTTACAAAGTTCTGTTTACTTAAGCCTCTTAAAACCCTTAATGCTAATGAGTTGATACCTGTATTACGAGATACTATCACCTTGTTTGGAACACCATCTGTAGTCATTACCGATAGAGGAACTAATTTTAGTAGTGGTCATATACAATCATTTTTTGAAGAACTCCACATAGAACATCATTTGAATTCTACTGGTACCCCCAGAAGTAACGGACAAGTAGAGCGTTATGTGTCTACAGTAACTGATATGCTTAGCACCATGCATAATGGACAGTCAGATTGGCCGAACGTTTTATGGAGAGTTCAACAATCCATTAATACGACTAAACAGAAGTCGACCGGTTTTTCTCCCTTACGTTTACTTATTGGGGTAGAAGCAAATATACCTTCTGTGCAGGCTCGTTTGAATGATATAATTGACGAAAATTCAACACACCACCCAATAAACCCAGAGATCGATAGAGACATAGCGAGACAACGACTGGTACAAATTGCCGAAAAATTCAAAAAAAGATTCGACGCCTCTCGGCGTAATCAGATTAATTTTAATATCGGAGACCTTGTGTATGTTTCACAAAACCATAGGCGTAATGACAAATTGGCACCAAAATTTAAAGGTCCCTATGAAATATTATCTTTACTCCCTAATGATCGATTTGCTTTGCGAGGTATAGGAAATTTGAGAAATATCTCGGTCGCTAAGGAAAAAATCAGATACTGGCCTGGTGAATTAATTGAAGATAGTACTTTTGTTGAAAACACTTTATCAAACTGATTGCAAAAAAATAAGTAGAAATATAATTAAGAATTTAGTTTATGTAAAATTCTAATATTAGCTATTTTTATAATGGAACAGAAAATTTTATGTGGAACGAATGTTAATATAAATTGTGATTAAAAAAAAAGTAAAAAGAGAAATTCAGTTAGACAATCATTTACTTGGTATTTGTCTATCTCACTGATAATAAGTGAACGGGACATACATGACAAGGTAACCGATTAATTAATTATGTTTCCGCTGGTCGGTCAATTGTTTGGTGCAAGTCTGTGTCACAAGCAGCGGGTGGAAAGGCTTGATACGTCTATGCAATTGACAAACATATACGGTAAAAATGTTTCTGCTGGTCGGTCATTTGCTTGGTACAAGTTTGTGCCGCTAGCAGCAGGTGGAAGGACTTGTCACGTCTAGGCAAATGGCAAACATTAGACAAAAATAGTTACAAATGAGATAAGACTATGACTAAAACTGTATGTCACTTTGCACTTCGAGAGCGAAGTACAGGTCAGTATGGCCGTGATAGATTATTATATAGGAATACGCAATTCTTAAAAATAAAAGCAAGAACATACTTACCATATTACGTGGGTAGATTATTTTAAATGTATAATACTAAGATGTGATAAATAATCACGTGAGGGACGTGATTATTATTCCTGTTATATTTATTTATAACAAAATACACACAAAGTTACTAAATGTATTGTGCTTTAAAATGTAGGTAGTACTATAATTTTAATCACATACCTGTAATGCTTGAAATCACCATCTCTAAATATCGAAATACATTGTACTTTATGATAGAAAAATACTTCCTACGAAGCCTAACTATTTCTAGCGATCTTCAAGGTACGTGGTGCTCCATCGGGACTCGAAATGACTATGAAGTCGCTAGAGTTAGAAACATGGCGTTTAATAATTTGCAAATCGAATGTTATAGGTGGCGTCACCCGATCAAAATAACTTCTTGTAATATGTTTTAAGCTTAAATATTGTTTATATGTTAATGATAAAACTGCTTAACTGTTTTAAAATGTATTGGCATAGATTTCAGATAATGTGTAATGTAAATAAGTCTGAAAAACTAACACGTTTAACACGTGGAAATCAGGCGGTATTGCATCAACAATAATGGCGCTTAAGTGTATTTCCGATCAAAAGCACCAGTTTATTGTATAATTGTATTTTGTTATAAAATAAGTGTGGATTAATTCATTTTTGATTTATATAAACTTATCTCAAATAATTAAATATCGAAATTATACTTTAAAATAAAATATTTGTTGACCAGAGCTGTTTATCTGAGAG
The DNA here is from genome assembly GCA_933228765.1 of Miltochrista miniata. Classification (NCBI taxonomy): domain Eukaryota; kingdom Metazoa; phylum Arthropoda; class Insecta; order Lepidoptera; family Erebidae; genus Miltochrista; species Miltochrista miniata. The sequence continues at coordinate 26,014,256 of OW121748.1, forward strand.
TATAAAAAGGACTGTTGGTGCCATAGTGATTCATTCTCAGTTGTTCCGCAATACTAGAAAAAGGTACGATATTATTATTGTTATAATATACTATTTACTATGTGTGTTTATGTATATTTGTAATTGTAATTGTTGTTGTACGAATTAAGTGGTGTCAATATTTTTCACTACAAATATTGAGATTAATTAGGGTGACGTTCCACAGTTGTTAATTATTAAATTAATTGTGTATCTGGGTGACTTTCCCTTTAATTGCTAATGGTGAAATTTGTATGTCTATCACATGTTTAAGCAAGCTAGATTAAATAATTGTGCTGTATTTTTAGTATTCTTTTAAATACCCTTATTCCGTTAATCTTCTACTCAAAATCTAACACACGCAGCGGTCGCAATTTAGGATTTAACGAATTATTGGGTCGACTGGCAGGGATGGTATTGACGCCAATTGCAAATAAAGGAGTGGTGAATTTATCATCAGGTGTTCGGCTGACCGAGAGGCAGGCGTTTCCGCTCGGTCATAGTTGCCGCGTGCGCTCAACTGTCTCCACTCCGTTTCCGCAGATTAATACCATTGTTTAAACGTGGGCTACTGTGTATTTTGCAAACTCCACTCTCTTAAGTTGTTGTTTATGATTAATTACTTTGTATATTTCGTGACTGTTTATGAGCACGAAAAAAAGGGAGACGAACTAATGTTATCAAAACTAAAACTCATTTACTATGCAGGTCCAGACAGACAGCCGGATTAGCTAAACAGATTGAATTTATTTCTATCTGAACGCAAACCTATGAATGTTTAAATGCAAATGGTTTTAACACGAGCTTTTATTTAACTTGTCATGTTAGTGTGGCACTAATATTTGCTAACATACTTTATATTATTACGTAAAAGAGATTTTTTTTATCCCGTTTTATGAAAATCGTTTGAACCAATGAGTTAACGATTTCTTTTAAAAAAAATTCCATGAAATTTGATTCAGTTAATGTGTATGTGGAGAAAAAGGGCATAATGTTATTTTATGCACTTATTTTTTATGTTTTACTTAAATATAAAAAAAACAATTTTAATAAAAATAAAACCGACTTCAAACAAAGCCTGAAAAATAAAATTTACTTAGCACAGAGTAATTGTAATTTTTAATTTTTCAGATTTTATTCAATATCATATTGAAGTAGGCGCCAAGTAAACCCATAGGTTTAGGTATTTTTTATAAACGGCACCAACTTCAATATTATATTTATCAAAATCTGATAAATCAAAATACAATTACTTTGTGCTAGGTAAACTTTATTTTTCAGGATTTGTTTGAAGTCGGTTTTATGTTTTATTAAACAAAAAAAAAAAATTAAGTGACGGATGGACCGAAAAATTACTAGAGTGTCCGATTGGGGTGGACAAAATCTTGTCCAGTTCAACCCTTCCAAGACACAAGCGTGTTTTTTCACCGCTCAGCAAACCCCAATTACTGTAGCGCCGCAATTTCAGGGCACATCTCTTTCCATCTCCAAAAGTATAGGGATCCTTGGCGTTGACATCTCCAGTGACGTTCAGTTCCGTAGTCATTTGGAGGACAAGGCTAAGCTGGCGTCCAAAAAGCTGGGTGTGCTCAACAGGGCGCGGCGGTACTTCACTGCGGCGCAAACACTGCTTCTCTATAAGTCGCAAGTGCGGCCGCATATGGAGTACTGCTGTCACCTCTGGGCGGGAGCACCTGAATATCAGCTTCGTCCATTTGACTCGGTGCAAAGGCGAGCTGTAAGAATTGTCAACGATCCTGTACTTACAGCTGGTGTGGAACCTCTTCGCGACAGGAGAGACTTTGCCTCCTTATGCGTGTTCTACCGCCTGTACAATGGTATGTGCTCTGAGGAATTGTTTGACATGATGCCCACGGCTACGTTTTATCATCGCACCGCTCGCCACAGACAGGGAGTTCATCCTCACACTCTGCGTCCGGTGCGTTCCAGCACGGTTAGATCCGATAGGTGTTTTCTCCCGCGCACGCTTAGGTTGTGGAATGACCTCCCTGCCTCGGTTTTCCCAAACGCCTACAGTATGGGGTTCTTCAAAAGGGGTCTTAGAAGGTTTTTACAGGGTCGGCAGCGCGAGTGTGGCACCTCTGGTGTTGCAAACGTTCATAGGCTGCGGTGACCACCGGTCCTTCTGGTGGGCCGTATGCTTGTCTGCCACCTTAGTGGTATAAAAAAAAAAAAAAAAAAAATGTCTATCTAGGTGTAAAGTAAGTTCTCATCAATACAAATCAATCAAGCCCAAACACAAAGTAACTGCTGTAAATCGTTAAGGAATTCCCTCGACTGTCTTTCGACTCTATCATCAGATCGACGCCAGACCTTCATTAAATTGTAGTACATTAAACCACTTAATTAAAAAGTTAACAAACTCACTAGTTGTCCCTGCATTTTTCGGTGGTTGCCCTCGATTTCTCTTGGATTCCATCATCAGATCCTGACCTGGTGAAAATGGGACCACCTCAGAAGTAAATCCAATTCAACAAGAGAAAAAAAATTGAAATCCGTCTATATTTGACGGAAGTATCGGCTAACATACATAAAAAAATAAACATATAGACGAAAATTGAGAACCTCCTCCTTTTTCGGAGTCGTTTAAAAAGAATGAAAATCTTTAGATTTAAACATACAAAAGCAAAATTCTCTCTCACAAATATCTTTTATAAAGCCTTTCCCATAGCTTAATGAAGACTGTTTAATTCATTAATTGTTTCATTACCGACCCAAAGAGTGTAGCGAGCGAATGAGGAACCCCCAAAGTCGATCTACAGATAACATACAGTATTTTGAGAAGGGAATACCTACATTAGAAATCTGACCGAACCATTATGACTTTATAGGTAAATTTATTGCTTTTCTTATAATATAAATAACATAACTTAGAATCACTTGATTTAAATAAAATATTTATTTATTTCTTTTTTAAACTTACATTTTGCATTTGACAAAGTCCTCCCCCAGTTTATTTTATGTAACTACGAGCTGAAATCATCGACGTAATTTGTTAGTACGGTAGGTCAAAAGCTATAGAAAGCTCCGATTGACATGCGATAAAATGTAGCACAGAAATGAAGTGAGCCAAATATTCATTCGTTTGGTGAACAGTGGCGTAGATTAAAAGAAGGGCACCTTTTAAAAATAAAAACCTTATAGTTCCACCATGTCTTTTTGTCTGTCCACGGTCTGCTCAAAGGATAGACTTAGAAAAGCCGCAGTAGACATTGAAATAAACTACGGCAGTTTAAAATGGACAGTTTAATAGAAAAATATTGCAATCAGTTTATAGAAATGGGAAATTGAAAGCCAAATAGAAGCCAATATGTAAATAAATCGTAGAGGATTAGTGGTTTGCCAGGAATAAATCAAAACGATGCCTGAATATATTTAATTTTCGATTCAGTTTTGTATCCGAATCGAAACATTCGCTAAATCTGTCGTTGCAAATGCGCCAGAATTAATTTAATTGGCCTCTGATCTGATGATAGTAGATATTTATGGCACTGTACTGAGTATATCATTGTCTAAGTTTGGGTTTCCTCTAAAACTAAAAATCGAAATCATATCGGAGACAAATCTTTGATTTAACTTTAATCTCCAAGAACAAGTGCCTAATATCCAAGATCTGAAGATAAAAATTCAACTACAGATCTCCGATATCTCCAATTAGTTGTGGAATTCAAATGGTAGTCGCTTCACGGAAAATATCGAAGTTCAGCTTCATTGCGGTTAGACTAAAACTGCGGCCCCGGTCCCTCAACTGGATTTGGAAAAAGCTCAGTGACTGATAAATGTAAATGTTGAACCTACTGACAAACGGCAGCACGTAGGTGCCAGTAACAGGGTCGGGAGGTTAGACGGCAGTCATTGCACAAAAACTGGCTAAATTACAGCTGCGCCTAGCAGTCCATTAACGTGAACTTCGATCAGCTTCAAGGTGAGATTTGATCGAAGTCACGACTCCCAAATACCATAAGATCAAGTATTAAACCAACTATTTTGCGAATCGTGTATTATATACTTTTATTGATTTTGAGTTCTTAACTGATTTGTAAACTAAATATTATAACGAATGCTCATATATATTATCTGTATGTGTTGAGCATTCCTCGACAAGTCTGGAGCGAAACAATACGTAAATAAATACCTCAGAAGGCAAGTTAATTGCAGACATCGCAACAACGATTTAGTAGATCCATCTTGTCACATATCGCACGAGCGCGCAATCTTCCTCGTAGAACTATTCAGGGTATTCAAGATGGAGGCGAATGGATAGATTTATACGTCCATCGGGACGCGTTTTTACGAAATTCTGAACACTTGTCTTTATGAAAATATTTTTAACAGCCAATTTTTCAAAGTCCTGATTTAGCTAAAATGTTTTTACAAAAGAATTCTACATGCTCTATAGTTCAATATTATCATCAGACTGCCCTTTCTAGACACCGTCGAGTTCCTGCCCACCGAAGCCGACTCCTCCGACTCTGAATCCTATAAGATTGACCGTTTTTAGGGTTTCGTAGCCAAATGGCAAAAACGGAACCCTTATAGATTCGTCATGTCTGTCCGTCTGTCTGTCCGTCCGTGTGTCACAGCCACTTTTCTACGAAACTATAAGGCCTATGCTATTGAAACTTGGTAACTAGATGTATTCTGTGAACCGCATTAAGATTCTTATATAAAACTAGAAAAAAGCAGTAAATTTTGGGGGTCCCCATACTCAGAACTGAAACTAAAAAAATTTTTTTCATCAAAATCCCATAGGTTGTTACCGCCTGCAAATGTTGCCGACAAAGTAAAACAGTAAGTAGCTAAAGAAATCACAAAAGAAATGTAGATGCTTGTTTTTGTTTTTCAGTTGTATGTTTACTTGGCAGTCGGGTTTTTTGTATTCTAAATAGGTAATTTAGTATATTAATAAGTTGGCCTCTTTACGAGAAAGAGGTCAGCCTTGTGGTCATAAACAGTGTTGACCTTTTCAAGATAAAGTAAACACTGACGAACTCAGAGGCTCGACCCCAAACGATTTTATTTTATATTTGCATTGTTTGAAAGGCTCGATGAATATGCTAACCAGTTAACAGGCAACATCAGGGATTTGGAAAGAACTTAGGTATTATTAGGCATTTTCGATATACATGTAATCTTACTAATATTATAAATGCGAAAGTTTGTGAGTGTGGATGTTTGTTACTCTTCACGCTCTAACTTCTGAAAGGATCTGGCTGAAATTTGATACAGGAATACATTATAGTCTGGAATAACACATAGCTTACTTTTTATCCCGGGAATAATTTCCTATGGGAAGCCAGAACGGGAAAATTTTAACGCGGGCGAAGCTGCGGGCATCACCTAGTATAGCATAATTGTCAGAGCAGAACAAAGTGTCAGCCGCTGTCAGGACATCCTTGGCTAAAATATATTAAAAACCAGAGTCTGAATTTGGATGATCGGGGTAAGATCATAGATTTAGAATTTTTCGCTACTGGTAAGACGACCTTTCCTTCCCATCGGCTATTGACGCGGGGTGCTTTGCTCTTTAGATCTGTTATAGTATATGAAAGCAAAGTGTCACCATTCAATAATAACACAAATATTTTATGAACAATCAAACAATAAAAAGGCAATCTCATTTATTTCTTCTTCCCAATGAATTTTAGTAGGTACGCAAAAAAATATGTTATAAAAGGGCGCCCTTGTGAAACTAATATTAGCGAATCGTTTCGTTTCCAATAAAGAAATACGAATTGAAACCTTTAAGAAGTTATAGTCCCTGGGTCCGAACGAAGGTAATTGTCTGTGCTCGAAGCAAACGATTCTTACAACTTATTACTTTCAAAGATTTCTAGCAATTCTTTTAATGTTATTCAATTCAAATATATTGTAATAGTATTAGGTAAGTGGTTTCAACTAATGATTTAATCTGTTACTGCAATAAAAGAGAGATCTGTTGCAAATCGCAACAAATATGTTTACTGCAGCTTTTGATATATAGATTAATAATAGAGATTTAATAAAATATGGTGATCAAAGAAGTTACATTATTTTAGGTGTTGTTAAGGTTTTTTGTGATCTTGGTACAGAGAAGTAGCAGTAATGAGAGTTCTACTGGGAGTCGTTTTTCTGTAGAAGAAGTTTTGGGGGTAGAATAACAGTGCAGAAGAATTGTAAAATCTAAATAATCTGTTACGAAACGCTTCTAGCCATTTAATAGGTATATAAACAGTCACTGCAACTAATGTAATAATTATATGTTTCACTGTGTATTTTATACAATAAATATTTTTGTCGAACCTAATTTAATGGTTTTTCTTTTACTTTACTCAAAAGATAAGAAAATTCTCCGGATATTTAACAAATGGAGCGCGGCAAAAAGGTAAGAGTAAAATCAATAGACCAGCAATGACGTCTTAATATTTCCGTTTTATCGTGAAACTCGTTTGTCGCAATCTGTTCATCGGAATTACACTAACACAATTATGTGAGCGCCGGAGGAAAAATAATAAAATTATTCAATTCCAACTGTATTCAAAGATTTACAGGTGTAGGCGAACTGAATAAAATAACTTGGAATAATTCCTATAATTGGTTATAAACGACGGCAATGAATTTATAATTCATTCGCGTGCTTAACAAACCCGATTAACTAGCTCATCTTTGATGACATACATATAGTTGCGCTTTTATCCCCGAAGGGGTAGGCAGGGGCATAGTACACACCCACATGTCACCTTACACTTCTATGTCTCACGTTGTGTGTCTATGTGTCATAGTTGGTGGGCCTGTTACCGTGTTGAATGGATAGGCGCAGGTTTTGACGACCTTCAGTTGAAGTTTCCAAGCCGCCCATAAGGCATTCAAATTGGCTTAACGATTGTGTTTTTACTGACAACCAGATTTTATTGCGAGCTTTCCTTCTCTACGCAATTGTTTTGCGAAAGTGTTTCCTTAGTCGTCTCTTAGGACAACCTTGGAATGAATTGGTGTGGAGACATTTTGTTCTGCTTCCCGTCGCTACACCGGGCCTGTAGCCACACGGGCACGCCTTACATAGTTTAAATTGAAAACGCTTTTTTGCAGTTCTTTTGGGATAGGGGATGAAAGACAAAATGGTTTTTCTGTTATAATTTCATAACACGTGGTCCGATTTCAAAAATTTTTTTAGTGTTAGAAAGGGAACTACTTTAAGGTTTGTTCTTCACAAGTTTCAATATTAAGGGTTTTGTAGTTCGAAAATCAGAGTCATCTCAACTTTCGCTAGACCTAGACTACAAGGGTTCCTTTGAACGTAAGTGTCATTCTAAACTGTCGTGTTGATGGTTGAGTAAACCATAAAAGAGTTTAATCATGATAATCAAAATGATTTAGTCTACGCCAGAGGCGTAGGCTGAATTGTTATAGAATAGACTTCATTTTAAAGCTCTTTTTTGACTAAGCAAACAGGGCAGTCTCACATGCTCCTAGGAGTCTGATCAAGAAATATAATTCTCCGTTCGTAAACCTTATGTGACGCTAACGAAGTTGCGAGGGTAAGTTAGTTTGTATAATATATGTATTGTAGTAAGTGTAGAAAGGTCAAACTGCAACATAGACGAAGTTATCGGTTCAGCTAGGTATACATAACATATGAGCGAAAAACGTGAATATAAGGTAGAATAGGTATTTATGGACAGTAAAATGTCCAATACAATACCAAAGGAAAACAGTTTTCTCAGCGATATTTACAATACACTTTGAATCGATGGCGACCAAAGTCCCATCCTAAACAATCAGGAAATATTTCCTACTAGAATTATGATTCATTGAGTACTCAGTAGAGCATCGAGCAAGCTTCTTTATTTAGCATGTTACCTTTTATTCGACGTCATCATATTTATTAGACAGCGCTCGATATTTGTAGCTTTTGCATCGCAGCAGAATTGTATTATATCCAAAAGCTGATGTTTTATTGCTCGTGGGTTAGTTATGAGTGCCAGTGAAGTATTGTTCGCTATTTATTGAGTTGTACGAAGTAATACCACAGGGCGAAAACTCCATACAAAAATGTTCGTTGTCACCCACACTTATATACTCGTAATGTGAAGGCTTGAATCAAGCTGAATGAGTGTGTGAGTATACTAGGGTCACTAACTGTGGAAACAAATAATAAGGAACAGAACGCAATCTCATGTATGTAGGTACTTTTTTTCAAACCTATCCTCGGCTAAGCACAAATTAAACCAAAACAATAGCACAAAGTACGTAGGTAGTAATACGTAATGCAACGCAGTGACACTCTGTCTAGTACTGTTACGGCAATAGATACGTCAACTTTTGTGGGGGGTTGGGGAAGCTTACTCAGTGGGAGGCAGGGAGTTGCCGATCTGTATGTAATACTATTATATTATCTTTGGTAATACAGTGTCGCGGCACTGCAGCGACCACAGTGACGCTTGCGATCGAGTTTGTACTCATACCTTTCGATTGTCATAGAAAGGCAGAGGCAAACTATACGCCCACATATTTTCTGTCTTGAACTGAAGCTGGTAGAGCCATAACCTGTCTGTTGCAACACGTCAATAATAAATAACGTGTTGCAATGTAAACTGATGTAAAGAGACAGGCTATTGGCGCTACCAGCTAATTTATTAGGGCTACCACGCTATTGAAATTTTATAAATGACTTCTGAAGTAAGGAAATGCTCTCAAAAATGGAAATACTACATGGTCATCCCTCTCAAAAGTTTAACACATTGTCGTTTACAAAAGGGCAAGCGGGGTCTAGTAGCGCTTTAATCGAAAATACTCGTATATCTGTCTCATTGAAAATATTCAAATGAATAGATCATATATTTTCAGTGTACCGTCGTAATCGATTCACCGATAAACACGCACATACATAAACATAAAACGTCACCCATATCAACAAACAATGGCTATATGTCTCTGCCAAGATAACGCTCCCTGGGTACCTTCGATGATCACGAGCTTTTGTTTGCCGTGACAAAGAGAAAATTGATAATTCATCAGAACTCCACATTGTTGCCGAGTGGTATTTGATGGACTCATTCAAAAAGGAACAATTTGTTTTATTACTTTTGTTTTATTTTCATAAATTCATTGCGTTAGTGATGGCACGTATAATGAATTTTTTATATTATAAAACTTCTAACGGCAGAATTCTGTTTATTTATTTTTGTAGATACTGCGGTTAATAAAACTGCGGTTTTTTGAGTTGTTTGTGTTTTTTTAAGTCCAAACCTTTGAGACCAATAGTACTCCAAAATAATATCGAGTAGAAATAAACCGATTATTCCCAGTTGTTCCGTTGAAGTAGTTCAAGTGAGTGGCATGAGTTGAATCCAAGTCACATAATTGCGGTGTGACACGATTATACTCCAGTATCGGCAACAGTCTATAATATAGACTCTATATGGTACCTATTTCATTAATTTGACCTCACTTACTTCTACAGCTATATCTGCGTGACGATGGAAACTACAATAAATTTACATTTCCATCGTACTATAAGTAGACTTAGGTTTGTTTACATCATAATTCTGTTTAAAATAAAGAATCCTAAGTACACTGCTATAGGTTAAAAGAATCAGTTTGTTCTTTTAAATTATTCGTATCGGTTTTATTTTTTTAAATGCACACGTAAAGAGCCTGCTAAACATCCTCGTCAGTTCTAAGAATGTACGAATGTTTAGAATATAACCAATTACAAAAAAACATTTCAATAAAAACTACAACCGACTTCGAACAAATCCTGAAAAATAAAACTTACTTAGCAAAAAGTAGTATGTATTTTCATTTATCAGATTTTTTATTCAATATCATATTGTAGTCGGCGCCAAGTAAATTCATAGGTTTAGGTAGGTATGGCAAGGCACCAACTTCAATTTTATATTGAATAAAATCTGATAAATCAAAATACATATTACTTTGTGCTAAGTAAATTTTATTTTTCAGGATTTGTTCGAAGTCGGTTGTATTTTTTATTGAAAATTTTTTTTTCAATATTTTAAGTGACGGGTGAACCGAAAAATATATCTATCTAGGTGAAAGTTCTCATTAATACAAATTCGCAAGCCCCAACACAAGGTAGCTGCTCTGTAAATCGTCAAGGAATTCCCTCGACTGTCTTTTGGTTCCATCATCGGATTGACTCCAGACCTTCATTAACTGTTGTACATTAAAGCACTGAATTAAAAATTTTTAACAAAATAAAACCGACTTCAAACAAAAACTGAAAATTGAAAAATAAAATTAACTTAGCACAAAGTAATAGGTAGTATATTTAGTTTTATATCAGATTTTATTGAATGTAATACTGAAATCGGCGCCAAGTAAAACTATAGGTTTAGGTAGATATTATTAATCTCTCATAGAAATATTGGCACCGACTTCAGTATTACAGTCAATAATATCTGATATAAAACTAAATATACTACCTATTACTTTGTGCTAAGTTAATTTTATTTTTCAATTTTCAGTTTTTGTTTGAAGTCGGTTTTTTTTTGTTAAAAATTTCTTTTTTCATGATTTTCAGTGACGGGTAGACTGAAATTATATCTGTGTAGTGTAATGTTCTCCCCAATACAAATTAATCAAGCCCAAACACAAGATAACTGCTGTAAATCGTTAAGGAATGCCCTCGGCTCGAGGGATTTCTTCGATTTCTCCAGGATCCCAGCATCCGATTCTGACTTCCTGTATATGGGACCACATGGGAAGCACCAGCTTTCAAACAAAAAAAGAATTTTCAAAATCGGTTAACTCCTTCTAGCGATTTGCCGGTAAAAAACATAAAAAAAAAAAAAAAAAAAACAGACGAATTGAGGACCTCCTCCTTTTTTGGAAGTCGGTTAAAAAGTTAACAAACGCACTTGTTGTCCCTATAATAAAATTATCGGTGGTTGCCCTCGATTTATCCAGGATCCCATAATCAGATCATAACCTGGTTAAAATGGGACCACCTCAGAAGTAAACCCTATTCAACAAAAAAAAAAAATTAAATCCGTCTATAATTGACGGAAATATCGGTGAACATACATAAAACATTGAGAACTTTCTTTTTTTTTTAAGTCTGATCTATCAATCTAGGTGTAAAGTTCTCAACAATACAAATCAATCAAGCCCAAACACAAGATTATACTGTAAATTGTTAAGGAATGCCCTCGACTGTCTTGCCACTTTATCATCAGATCGACGCCAGACCTTCATTAAAATATAGAATATTAAAGCACTTAATTAAAAAGTTAACATGCGCACTAGTTGTCCCTACAATTTTCCGTGGTTGCCCTCGATTTCTCCTGGATCCCTTCATCAGATCCTGACCTGGTGAAAATGGGACCACCTCAGAAGTAACCCCTATTCAACATAAAAAAAAAATTGAAATCCGTCTATAATTGCCGGAAATATCGCTTAACATACATAAAAAAAAATACATACAGACGAATTGAGAACCTCCTTCTTTTTTTGAAGTCGGTTAAAAATATAAATCTCGCAGGCTGTGTTAATTCCTAAACACGTTGGACATGAAAAGTATTGTATTTCCCTTCGTTGTAGACGTCACGTATTGCGAAACCCATTCAAACCGCGAACTGCATCATTCGTAGTCACATTAGTATTTACTTCGATGAATTCAAGAATTTTTTCTATGTTGTGTGCTAGCTGTGATCATTGGACCTAGATTGAAAAGGGGTGGCGAATTAGACCAATGGCGCCTAAAGGCTCTGTTATTAGTAGCTCAGAGGGGTCGGCGTAAAGTGTTACGCCATCGACACCCTGGTTACGGCGCAGGGAGCAACGCACCGAGACGGCCACGGCAGGGGTTGCTAAAGTCGTGAGTCGGATACGGCGGCTGGGTCTCGAGGTTACTCTTCACAAATCCGAGGCTTTGTGCTTCCACGGACCTTGGATGGGGCCACCTGCGGGATCCAGCCTACAGGTTGGGGGCGTCAGCATCGGCATCGAGCCCTCAATAACGTAACTGAGGCTCCTACTCAATGGCCGGTAGAACTTCGGTCATCACTTCCGACGATACTATAAATATTTTATACTTTTAACTTTCGTCGGTATACTTTAATTTATTATACTTACTTCATTTTAACTCATCTCTGCATCACCCAAAGGTTGACTGGTAGAAAATGCCTTTGGCATTAAGTCCGCCTTTGTGCAAATTGATTTGTGCAGAAAGTTAAAATAAATAAAAGTTCTACAATGGAATCTGTAAAAGGTTATTAGTACTAATTAGAAGTGCATATTATCTTCATGTACGAGTACATAATATCATCATATTTGTTCATATGAGCCGTTCGGTTCCGTACGTGCGTGTTAGGCGGTCGGTACACAAGACTTGGCAATTAGTTCAACCAAGCAACGCAGCAATATAACTCGAAGAAATTTTGGATAACATTTTCCAAAATCGAGGGTAACCCTTTAAATAAGCTCTTTAATCTTGCTTATCCTTGCAGTAACTAAATAATATATGATCACCCCCGTCTTAAGCCGTAGTACATAAAGCCGCGCGGGTGCTAGGACAGGATTAGAGGCGTCATTTTGCTTGCATCTGTTGGCACAGAGATGAAATTAGGTGGCTGACGTGAGCGACACCTGTCTGACACGAAATAATATGCTACTTATTCACCGGTGAAATATGAAATTCTTTGTTGGGGATTATCTAGTGAAATTCCTACGTTGTCACAGAACATGATATCAGAATTTATTCCATAGTAAAAGGGACCGAAATGTCGGATAATCTTTGGAATTTGAATACTTGTTTAATTTTGCGAAGCTTACAAAGCTTTCATGTATTTTATTATTATGCCGTCTACAAGTTTAGGTAACGTTATGAATACTGCATTTTGTTGCTTATGCGAGTATAGTTGTAGTGGTTGTATCAAGTTTTACTGAAAGTATAGTAACCGTTTTGCAGTTATTTTAGTCTTTATAAAAAGAAGCATTTAACATTCCAAGTATTTTCCATAGGCGGATGTTACTTAATAACCTTCTTGCATGAAAATAAAATCACCGTACCCTTTTTGGACCACACGATGGTGGTACAAGTTATAATTGACCAACGTTTATTACTTCAAAATACTTTAGAACATTTTTTTTATACCTACTACTAGAGTGGCAGACAAGCATACGGCCCCACCAGATGTACCGGTGCATCGCGCTGCCGACCCTGTAAAAACCTCCTAAGTTCCCTTTTAAAGAACCCTATACTGTAGGTAGGCGTTTGGGAAAACTGAAGCAGGGAGATCATTCCACAACCTTAGCGAACGCGGAAGAAAGTCTCTATCAGATCTAACCGTGCTCGAGTGCTCAGGACGCTACGTGTGAGGATGAACACCCTGTCTGTGACGAGCGGTGCGATGATAGAATGTAGCCATCATCATATCAAACAATTCTTCAGAGCACAAACCTTTGTACAGACATTTGGAAAGGAACAGCTGATAACCTACTGTAGACCAATATAATGTATAACCTTCATTGACAACAGACAGGAAAGTGACCACTGAATTTAGCAGGTAATTGATTATCGCAGAAAGTCACTTGATTAATAAACGCAGTAAAACCTCCAATTTAAACTTACCTGGAAACATAATATATATCTGGCAGTGCTCTAGTTAGTGCGGCGGAAAGTTAGTAACTTGACAAATGTAAAGTTGAGCGCACAAACGGGCCAGTTGTATGCATTTAGTTGAACGTAAAACTTTTCACTTTGTGAGGAACAGTTTAAAGGTCTATCCACACACGTCAGTGTCGACACGTGGCAGGCAATATACCACTGGTGCATGGCGGGTAAATGTAATCCAACAAGTTCTACCACCGTAATTGTAGAGCACTAAAGAGTTAAATTGTAATTACAAGGTGCCGTGTATCGAGAACATGAAACCACGACAAACTTTTACTGCCATAATTTTATTAAAGACATTATAAATTTATGTTCTTGAAATATAAACTTTAAACATGATTTATACTTTAAACAGTAACGGTATGTAAAACCAAAATATACCACATAGGTAAGTACAAACAGTTTCTCGTAACTATGTTGTGGCCATTCTTAAATATATATGCTCGTTTCATTTCTATACGTAGTCATTATTAATTCCAATATATTCCTTATATTTTGGGCATACTGTCATGTCAGAGAATTTAATCTTTTTGGGAACTCCACATTACGGTTAGGGCAGGGACACCACGGTGTCGCCAAAGGTGATGTATCTAATAATACTGTATCGCTACTAGCCTTTACAAGTGCAAATAGAGCCTTATTAAAATATATGGAACAATCCAGGCCAGGTACGGTCACTACTCACGTGTGGGAATAGAGCTTTATACATTCGCCTACCCAATATCCGTGACGGAGTGAATATCGCGACGTATGTATGTGTATTCAGGCGAGTGAGTCTCGGCTCTCATACATTTCAGTTTTGCTCGCGATAAGAAACTGTTCCACTAGCTTAGTGTACCAGTACTTGTGCTCTTTGTTATTATAAGCTTTACTAGCGGGTTTCACCCGCGTAGCTCTGGTTCCCGAGGGAACTTGGGAATAAAATATAGACCATGTTAGTCAGACTGAATTTAGCTTTTAAATGGTGTAAGAGTTTTTGAAATCGGGCCAGATGTTTTTGAGTTTATTGATTACAAATATACTCACACAATACACATAATTTGTATTCCTCTTTATAATATTAGTGTAGACTAGCTGATACCCGCGACTCCACCCACGTGAAAGTTTATTATCACGACGAAAATGATAAAGATCGCACGGAAACCTTGATTATAAAATTTTTGTTTACAACTCCTCTTCTAATCAACCAATTGTGATAAAACAATAGCAAAGCTTAACTTAACAATTACTGTGTTGTTTGAAGCCAGGTCCATCTGCTCACGCTCAAGCACGGAAAGACTAGTAAATAGGAATGCCCCAAGCGGTCATACATCTCAGAACGGATCAAAGAGTCACATACGTATTCACGGTTTTCGTTTGCAGAATACAGAGTAAGCGGATGATGTTATGTGAGAATGTCCACAAATATCTTTATTATTATTAAATACATACATATGGTCACTCCTTTATCCCCGAAGGGGTAGGCAGAGGCATATTATATGCCCACATTTCACCTTTCGTATAATTTGCCCCACGTAATAGGTGGTGAGCCGTATTGACGTGTTTAAATGGACAGGCGCAGGTTGTGACTGCCTGCTGTTGAAGTAAAGCCTACAACTTAGCTTAACGACTGCCATTTTACTGGCAACCGGGACCAACGGCTTAACGTGCCTTCCGAAGCAAAGAAAAGCTCAAATAAATGTCACAAAGTGATCACATGGATGGTCACCCATCCATGGACCGGCCATAGTGAAAGTTGCTTACTGCAGTGATCGTTTACAGAACACTGAGTCCGCGGGGCCACGAGCGCTTCTCAAGTCTTGTTTAGATTCAGTAAAGATTCCGCAAGTTACAAATAAAATATAAGCAGTGCACGTCTCGGGTAAAGTAGATATTAGTTCAACTTTACCAGAGGCCTTGAAAGTTTTAATAATCTTAGCTAGAAAGATAATTTCAAACAAATTGTCCTGGGAATCATGAGTATGTAATTAACTTAAATTTAAATCAAATTTTTGCCATAATTGTGAATATTTTCTTTATAAGATTTTATAGTGAAATAATTGTTCAACATTTACCTACTTACCGTATGTTTACGATGTACGCCAATATATGTTAACATTTATTTTATTTTTATATTAATATAAGAACAGAAAATTATACGGCAAGACTTTACCGTTATTCCGGAATGGCTGTTCTACCCGGAGAATATTTAAACGTAAGTTATTCCAATATAATTACATACTGACATGCAATGTAGACCACACTGCTTAAGCCCTAAGGATGGCTGTAATGAATTGTTCCCTTGTTGAAGGGATATCTACTAATGCTGATTGAAATAGTACAAAATGTCGGACGCGAACTTTATCAAAGCTATTACACGACTCGAACACTCACTACGCGTTGTTGCTTTGGGGGACTTCAACGCAAAACTGGACAAAGAATGCAGCGATGCAATTGTGGATGCAGAGGATCGGTCGGCGACGCTTTGGACGAGTTTTCAGGGAGCTGGCCTGGTTCTGCCCGATTGGTAAAAAATACATTGTGTTTAGTGATGTCTTAGTACACATTTTTGCAGATAGGTGTGACTTAGTACGGTAGTGTAGATATGTTTAAGTCTCTGAAGCACAAGTTCAACGCCGGATTAGGAAGGTCCAACTCCTAGATGGTGAATAAATCGTTGAATCCTATTCGGTTAGGGCGCACTAGGACATATATGTAACATATTTATTAAAATCTCCCAATTTTTCATAAGTCGGGTATTCGTAGATTGACTTAGATTGACTAAGAAGCTTGCTGTCATCCAGAGACCAATGGAGAGGGCTGCACTTGAAGTGTCACTTATTAATCAAATCCGTAGTCAAGAAATACGAAAGAGGACACTGGTCACAGTCATAGAAATGACGGCTGATGGAGTCAAAAGGTTTTGAGTAGGAATCGCGTAAACAATTTATTTATTATCTTTTATTTATATTCAGTAAATGCTGTTTTTGAGGTTGCGTATTAAGCAAAGAAATTGTTTTGAGAAAGCATGTCCGTAAAGTTGGAATATTATATTATTTTTTCGTCTACCTAAATAGTAGGCTATAGGTAGATAGTTTAAAGTAAACAGTTACGCATTGGCTGAAAAAGTTTGATGGATACAGATTTGAGTTATACTAGGCTGACTTCTGTTGCAAATTTATTTCATCAGCAATCTAACATACTTTCAATATGGGTCCATTCCAAAACACTGTAGCCGTGGTCGATGCTGTAGGACTAAAATTAATATCAGTAGAATGGTAGTGAATGGTACTCAATGATAAATGAACGTGAGATATACCGACAGCCAATGGATATTGGTATCAGTTTAGTTCGCAGGGTTATAAAGGTCATCTGGAGAAGAGGAGACATTTCATTTCGATGAAAGGCATAAAGGGCATCAGGCCTCGCTCCATCTTTATCTGCAAACTTGGTGCACCTGGGACTCTGACGAGGGTCAACGAGCTAACAGACCTTACGTTAATCGCCTCTTACAAAGTTAAAAGACACCCAAAATAAAAATTTTGTTAGTAAATACACAAATAATAAGATTCTAAATCAATTCCAAATCAGTTTGAATAGAAATGTCTAATGAAGATGTGAACACATCGGTACATTCTCGTAGATGTAGGCACTAGTATACCTAATTGTACTATCGAAAGGGAAACGAATCTTATAAACAGAATAACATGTAGCCTTCCCTTGGGATCACCGGTGAAAATACATTTTACCCTTGTTTCGCGCTTTGTGGTAGATTTTCTCTTCACAAATATTTACGTTATGGTTCAAATACATTTTGAGAACTTCGTTTTTGTCTGTAAATTTTAGCTTGATGAGTAAGTCATTTTCTTTTCTTTTTAATGATTAAGTAACTTAGTAAGCAAGTATGTTTTAGGATGCTTCTATTATAAGAATTTTTCAATATTGGTTTTGAATTTTCTATATAGGTAATTTTTCCTGCTATTTCTCCATGTTTCAATAGAGTGCTTTGTATTTTGCAACCAAAACCCTACCTAAAGAGCAACTATACAGAATTTCTGTAATGATTTATATATTACTACTACTGATACAGATACCTAGAATACCTAGAATCACCCCCTATATCAAAGTGCTACAATTACAATTCTCTTCTGACGCAATTAAAATGGCATACAGCCCCGGAAAACTTAGAGTTTAAAAAAAAACTATTCTACGCAAAAAAAACATCCAAGCTTCGAAACAAACATTTGTGAATCACACAAAATGTTTGATCAGATACGGGATTCCAACCCTAGATCTCAGCATGGCAGTCGCATACATTACTACTGCACATGTAAAGTATTCCTATCTGTTTCAATACTGATATTCCTGATATGCCGGGTGCTGATTCATTAGCCAAACATTAATCTTAGACAATTATTACTTATCAAACGACTGTGGTTACATGATAAAGCTTTACTTTGATTGTCTTCCTCGTAGGCGGCTACACAACTTCGTAGCGTTCGTAGCACCGTAGCCTTTTCGTAGATATTAAAATATTTGTACGCGAGTAATTTTGTATTATTATAATACGACTTTAATATTTATGTTAGTACGAGTAAATGGTAAAGTTTTAACATTAATAAAGCTAAGTACAATGCTAACCTAGTCCATAGAAAGAGCAAACTACAAGTTTGATAGATATATATGACTACGACTATCAATAGTGAAGAGTAAGGTGGTAAAATAACAGTAGTGTAATACGTATTCTACATGTGACGTACATTAAATTGTGAGGGTCTGCTAGTCTAGATACTATACAGTATTTAGACCAACTGAACCTCGCAGCTTCATTTACGTCACACAAGAAACAGAGGGAGAGAGAGAAACAAAGCTGTATTTAATCATCAGGCTCGAACTAGCATGCGAAACTAGAGATTACAAATTAGGTCTATAGCGAAATAATTAAGTCCATGCAAAATTCAGTTTTAATTCTGTAAGCTCTTTTATGATAAAGCAAACAAGCCAGTATAAAAAGACTCTCACATTCAAAAGAGACCTCGTATTGCGAAGGTTAAGATGATAATTATAATAAAAACTGATCGAAATATGAGTGCTCAAAATGTAATGATTTAATTAAAAAATTATCCTAGATTTACTTGTACTTTTTCTGTGTCTTGTTCAATTTACTGTTCAATCAAACTGTTTTACATTTACAAATTAGGTATAGTTATGACTGTGTTCTATATCTCCACCTATTTTACAAATAGAAGAGTAAGAACTCCAGTCGTGATTATTAAATTTTGAACAACATCTGCAACAGATACACTTATGTGTAATACGCTAATGCGAGTTCATATCTACATGTAGCGTACTCGGGTCAAAGGTTCTTCGCGGAGTTTGGTAATACCTTTACTTATCATCTCCCTAAAACCAGTAATCCTACTATTGTAAATGTGATGAAGATTTGTTACTCAAACTCGCTCTAACGGCTAAACGGACCGGGCTGAAGTTTGAAAAAATACCTTCTCATGGGATGCAACGAAAATCCCACGCAAAAAAATCCGCGGGCATCAGCTACAAAAAAAAGTTGCTGTATACTACGGGTTTTTAGCTGGTTTCATTTCATTTCACTTTACCACATATTTCTCGATCACTTCATTATTCCTTACCTAAACTTCTCCAAGACATATTATACCTAAACTATTAGTGAGAAACGTGAAATGATGAATTTTTGATGTATGTTCTACCACCATCCCATAAATTTTAACGAGAATATGCGTACTCACCATTAAATGTGATTTAAGGCCCGTAATTCAAATAGGACACGTAATCGATGTAAGGAGCTACACGGAAAGGACATTTAGCCCATTTTTTTGACTTCCTCTGTGGCGCAGTCGGTAGTGATACCGCCTGCGGCGCTGGAGGTCGTGGGTTCGATTCCCACCGGAGACAAATATTTGTGTGACCCACAAATGTTTGTCTCAAGAGTCTGGGTGTTTCTATGTATAATATGTATGTATTTAAAAGTATATAAGTATTAATATCCGTGGTCTGATACCCATAACACAAGCAGGTTATTCCTAG
Source organism: Miltochrista miniata (assembly GCA_933228765.1). Classification (NCBI taxonomy): domain Eukaryota; kingdom Metazoa; phylum Arthropoda; class Insecta; order Lepidoptera; family Erebidae; genus Miltochrista; species Miltochrista miniata. The sequence continues at coordinate 26,033,952 of OW121748.1, forward strand.
CTTACTTTGGGATCAGATAGCGTTGTGTGAAGTGTCCGAGAATATTTATTTATTTATTTTTACGGTCTGCAGTTAAATTTATTGAATAAAAAACGGCTTTTAAATTATTTGTTGGCAAATTTATGTAATGTTGTAAAGATAATGAAATAATCATTCAATTTATGGATCTTTTAAGTGTGGAAGTACTTTCCGATTTAAACCACACGATGCCCTACCACTGCCTATGGCCGGAGCCCCGGATAACTCTTTGGAATTATGTTTCAGGATTTCAGACAGACTTTGGCTACCACCACGGCCATACCTAGGGTTCATTTTAGGGGTATGAATATAAAATGAAATAATGACCCGTTCTTGGCTCCACTAACTTATAATTATATAAACTATCACTAATTTAAGCATTTTATGCTATGGTTGGTCCTGGTATGGGTGGCACTCTTTCCGCTCTATCTTGTTTGGAAAGGTATGTTAAGCCGTTGAACCCGGTATCCAGTAACAAGTTACATGCCAGTTGTTAATGTGTAAACCTGGTGGCACTTGGTTCGATTCCTAGATCGGTGTAAATATTTGTGTGATCCACAAACGTTTGATTCGAAGTTTGGGTATTCTTTATGCATAATATGTATGTGGTTACAAATATATGAGTCTGTCTATCAGTCAGCCTGAGATTGGTGAGGCGGCTGCTCACCGTCCTTACAGAAGCAGGTCCTTGACGACAGCGTGACGTAAGGATTCACACACGGCCCCCCTCAGAAGCGGGATGGCACCCGAAAACCTCCCAAAGACGCGGAATAGCACCCGAACAACCTCCTAGGCGAGGCCGCAGTGATAACCGTAGGTAGAAGTTCTGGGACATCCTTCCGAGGGCTTACCCGGGGCTCCCAACCGTAGCCTGTTGGGCGTTACTTGAGGTTTTTTAGTCGGTAGGAGTCCGGCATAGCATCTATGAAGGATTTTTCCTCCCGTTGAAAATAAAAGCATGTCTATCAGTCATCTAGAACCCATAGCACAAGCTTATATTAGCCTTTTTGGGGCTAGATGATGTTGTGTCAGATTGTCCACAAATATACAAATATTTAAGCTAGCCACTAGGCTGGCTAAATTATCGACTGGCATGTTGCATATTACGACATAGGCAGATGCAACGGTAAAGTTTCCGCTAGAAAAAATTAACAGTAGTTAATCACAATCTGCGCCTGTCTATTTCAACAACGGCACAAATAGTGTTATGTGAGCGCATATGCCTTTGCTTAACCCGTTAACGATAAACGCGTATTTTTAATGTTATATTTGCAGAAACAGCAATAAACACGAACTTTTTCAGGTGAACGTAGGTACCTACTTGAAAATTTCACAGTTTTTACTCCGTTGGATAGATAAAAAAAAGTATTAGCAACATCCCTGCTTTGAAGTTTTTCTCCAACATGATATATATATAACCCTTGTATATACGGGTACTTGGCACCTTGTATATACGGGTTCCAAATTAAATAAAACCATATAAAACACAATGGTAATTTACAGGATTAACCAACTTCAGCGAAAAAACATTTTTAGTGAGGTCACAAAAAGCAGTTTCCATTTTGTGAGCAGCAGGTGTCCATCGCAATTTCATCGTCAGTGGATTACTCCATTGTACGAGGATAAATCTCTACCGGACGGAAAGGGACAATGCTTACCTCGTTCTTTTAGATACAATCAAATCTGACGAAGGTAGCAGTTGTACCTGTCTTTTATAATAATTGCAATTACGTCAGTTGTATCTTTAGATGCTAGACCTATGCTCTAGAGCTTGACAATGGTTTCCAAGATTAAAAGATAATAAATAAAGGAAGTAGGGACTTTACATATTATATAGTACATGTATATCTGAAAATGTAATTAATGACAAATGCTTTGTGAAATTTACAGTTTGCAAAACTCATGCATTATCTAGCTCCTAATTTGATACTCGTACATCATTCAGTATTTCTTGCGTTTTCGACGTTACGACGTCATATTGTACTTAAAAAGACGTGATAGCGACGATGAGGTGTGACATGACTGATAATTTATTTTAACTTCGCAATAATAAGGTAACCCACGCTTCTTTATTCTCTGTACACGTATCACATTATTGTCACACTTTCTGTGTGTCATTTGCCTAACGAAGCACCACATACTGTCGCATTATGGTACTTTTATTACCATTCAGTTGTGTTAAGAGAGCAGGAGGTTTTAAATCTTTACTTATGACTCATGAAAAATAAAATTATGCTGAAAGTGTTATTTTATTGTTTATCCTGAAACTCATCTATCGTTTTATGAGATCGCTAAACTTATTTTCGTCTTAAGCTTTCATTTCGAAGCCTAGGACGAAATTTCTTATTATGAGTTTGACTGCCTCTGTGGCGCAGTCGGTAGTGATACCGCCTGCGGCGCTGGAGGTCGTGGGTTCGATTCCCACCGGAGACAAATATTTTGTGTGACCCATTAATGTTTGTCTCAAGAGTCTGGGTGTTTCTATGTATGATAAGTATGTATTTAAAAGTATATAAGTATTAATATCCGTGGTCTGATACCCATAACACAAGCAGGTTATTCCTAGCTTACTTTGGGATCAGATAGCGTTGTGTGAAATGTCCGTGAATATTTATTTTTTATTTATTTTATGAGTAGCTGTTTTGAGCTTTTATGAAAGAAACTGTCATAAATTATTCAGTAAAAAGATTCACGACGATTTTCTATGCTTTTTTAAACACTCAAAGTTTTGATGAATTCAGCAAAACCTATGACACGAAATATACGTTACGTGTTGAAAACGTTCATCGTGCTTTGCAGAACCATCTCAAACAACCAAATAGTATTTCATTGTATTTGTCATAAACATTTTCACAATAGCATTGATTGAAATTACACCCAACTTGTTGTTAAACTAAAACCTTTATCCTCAGTTAAATTTAAATCAAATGATTATTCTTTCTTCTCCTTTTAAGTTTTGTCCTATCTCTTTTGACTTCTAGACAGTCCTCTACTGCAGAGAAGAAAGTTTTATCAACTGTTCCGTACCCTGCAGACTTCATACAGAAAATTCACCATTACTTTTGGCGCAATGGCATACTGTTCTTGCATTCACTGAATTTCAACTGAGCTACAAGTGGTTCATTAAGTAGTAGGACAACTAGATTGTAAACTCGTCTCTGGTCTCCTCAATGGTTGCTGACAATAAGACGAGTTAATTTCGTTGTGAACTGGAAAATCGGTCCGGTTAACGACCTGGTTTGGGACTAGTCAAATATTTTGACTAGAAAAATATTCTCGTTCCATGTAAGTTAGTAGTTAAATAAAAAAAATAAATTAGATATTTAAAAAACCCCCGACTCACGCGGTTTCCCCGACGAGACAAACTGTTAGTTAAAAATATGAATACGTAAATAATATAGCTACCAATAATAACCCTGACGGCCAGCAATGTGGCTAGATTGCTGAGCCCGCAGAGAGCGATGGCCGTAAGGGTGATAAGGGGATACCGCACGATCTCCGGTGAGGCGGCATGTCTTCTAGCCGGGACTCCTCCATGGGACCTGGAAGCGAGAGCCCTTGCGTCACTGTTCAAATGGCGCAAGGAGGCGCTGGAGCGGGGCCAAAGGCCCGCTTATCGAGAAATCGAGGCCCAGCGGTCCCTACTCCACCAGGAAACCGTGGAGACATGGAAGGTACGACTTGACCAACCAAAGGGGGGATTCGCCAAAATCGCGGCCGTCAGACCGGTCATGGACGAGTGGCTGGAGAGGAGACACGGTGCTCTCTCCTACCGGTTGACACAGATGCTTGCCGGGCACGGGAGCTTCGGTAGGTATCTGTCGCGAAAACACCGGGAAACCACGGCCGAGTGTCAGCACTGCGAGGACCGCAGCGATGACACGGCAACTCCACACGCTGGTGGAGTGCACGGCGTGGGCGCAACAGCGCCAGGTCCTCGTAGTGGGTCTAGGCGTGGACACTCTCTCGCTCGAGACTATGGTGCGAGCCATGCTCTCCAGCGGGAGTAAGTGGGACTGCACCGCCTCCTTCTGCGAGCAGGTCATGCTCGTGAAGGAGGCGGCGGGACGGGTACGGGAGAGAACTCTCCCACCCGAGTTCCGCAGTCGGCGGCCTGGGCGCCGCCGACGTGTCTTCGCCGAGGACTATCGGCCTCCATGACCAGGGGCCTGAGGACGGTGAGAGGGCGGCTCACCGTCCTTACAGAAGCAGGCCCATGACGGCAACGTGACGTGAGCAATTCACGCACGCCCCCCCTTAGAAGCGGGATCACACCCGAAGCCCCCGATAGACGCGGGATAGCACCCGAAACACCCCCTGGGCGAGGCCGCAGTGGCGGCCGTAGGTCTGTTGTGAGTCCCGGGACATCCTTCCGAGGGCTTACCCGGGACTCCCAACCACAGGTTGTTAGGCGTTACGTGAGGTTTTTTAGCCGGTAATCGTCGGTCGATTTAACATCCTCTGAGGATTTTCCCTCACGTAGAAAAAAAGCTACCAATAATAATAATAAAGGTTTAATACTTAGGGTAGATAGGTCATAATATAATAGTTATTTTTTTACTTTTTACAGGTTTTTATTGTTCTTTTTTGTAGGTTTTTTTGGAGGTTTTTTCAATTTTTAATTAAATTTTTTATTCCATGCTTTTTATATAGGGGTTTTTTTTAATATCAACATACGTATAGTCTATCAAAAATTATTCAGAGCTAATGCGAATAGCGCGGAGTGTGGTTACAGAATTAGAAATACATTCCACTCCTCATATCTTTCGAATAGATAAACCGATTTTCATAAAACTTGATGTATAAGTTACGACCTTTCATTTGATACCCAACACGGGTATATTTGAACACATTTAATTTTTCGTCACCACTTTCACCCCTCATATTTTTGAAATGGCTTAACCGATGTTTATAAAACATAGCTAAGAACACTCTCCTCTAACCCATCTTTCAAACAAAAGAAACAGAATCAAAATCGGTTCATCCGGTTGGGAGCTACGATGCCACAGACAGACTTACAAACACACGCACACACACACACACACATACACACACACACACACACACGTCAAACTTATAACACTCCGTTCGGGTTTCCGTCGGGGGTTAAAAACACCCTTTGTCATAGAGCATTTTAGTTGATAATTTTTTTTTTCGCCAGGCAACACAAATTGGGGGCTCCGCAGACGTGTCTTCGCCCGAGACTATCGGCCTCCATGATCGGGGGTCTGAGGACGGTGAGAGGGCTGCCCTCTGTCCTTACAGAAGAAGGCCCTAGACGACAGCGTGACGTCAGGGATTCACGCACGACCCCCCCCCCCCCCCCCCAAGAAGTGGGTTAACACCCGAACAACCCCCCAAAGATGCGAGATAGTGCCCGAACCCTCCCCTAGACGAGGCCGCAGTGGTAGCCGCTGTTCTGTTGGGATAAAAAAAAAACCAACACTAATTTACTGAAATCGTTTTAATTTTTGGTAAATTTACTTTTGTAGTGACGCGGAAGAAGAAGATTTGCTTGTTCGTTTCGTTGTCGTTCGTCAAAAAATATTGTTATAGCGTATAATTATATTCAAAAATCCAACTGTACCAATCACGGATCATCAGACACAATCTGATGACAGACAGACGGACAGCGTTTTTAGGCTTGGGTACAGAACCCTAAAAAGGAAAGTAAAATTAGAGATTTTTTATCCTAAACACAGTTCTATTCAAATGTTATAAGAATTATTCTTAACTACCAATAGACGTTTATTTATGGACGGTAAATGATTTATTTTAATAACTAAGGCAATTCAGTTTTAGAAATACTTCCAGAAACACCTTGAAAGCAAATCGCTTTGGTACAAATAAATTTCGTTTCTTTCAATTGTAGGTTCGATTTGAATCGAATCAATCGAGTTATTTCAATCTCATTACCGTTCACCATTACATTTTGAGCCATGTTTTAAAAATTTGTCGTTGCCGGCATGCTAATTGAATACTTTGAAATAGAATTTGCTTTGTTGTGCGTCGAACAATAATGTCCCTTTTTCGATGTATTCTATCTTATTAGAAAATTTCATCAAGATTCTCGATCTTTGGTTTGGTTCTACTCATAGAGCAACACAACTGTACGCGAAGTGAAGATACGAGGGTTCTACTCAATCAATAAAGGTAAAGACCTTTTAGTAATAAAACAGCATCTAAATCTATTATGTAGATGTCATGCAAAAACAATAAAATCGAAAAATTATAAATGATACACTCATATTCAGAATCGCTAAAATAACAAAAGCTTTTTACCTATCTCCGTTCTGTCGACAATGTTTTTTTTTTACAATTTCAAACGGAAAGAAAATTCTCCTAAATTATCCTAATTGTACAATATTTGTCAAAAATTTTTGGAGGCTTAACTATTTATAGATCACAACTTATGTTAAGAGAACTTTGTATGTAAATAACTCGTAAACGTGTAATACGTCAGGAATATATTTGGGTCTAGTGACAAAGAATCTCGGTAAAATTTATAAAATGGTAATATTTCCGCTCACAGTTAAAATGAACTTTGAGAGTGCTCTGAATATTAATAAACGGGTCGAGGCAAAATTAATTTATACGAACCGACCAGCCTCTGTTTGAGTGGAATTTTCTATTTCAAAATTCAGTTCGTGTTCGGATCCAAAATCACAATTCAATGTATTTACATTTGGTGAGTTTTACAAAATTGAACTGACTGCTTTTAAGCACTATTTTTGCAATACATCCGAAAATCCAATATTTCCGCTAACCCCTTTAGCTAAGCTAAATTGTTTATGTCAGGAGTTCACGTTGGTAGTTTAATGGTTGGGTTTTAACGCAAAATTTGTAATTTAAAAATATTCTTGGAAAACCTGATAGCCAATACGCTTTATAGGAAACCGATTATCACCACCAAGCTAAATTGTTTATGTCAGGAGTTCACGTTGGTAGTTTAATGGTTGGGTTTTAACGCAAAATTTGTAATTTAAAAATATTCTTGGAAAACCTGATAGCCAATACGCTTTATAGGAAACCGGTTGGTTCTTTTTTGCCATTCTTGGAATTTTGCCTTTACAGGTTGCGCCGAACGTGACCAAGCCGGTAATATGGAAACAGATAAAATAAAAGATAGAATAGTTATTATCGAGACTGTTTTAAAGGTACATACGGCGATATTTGTGATACCGGCAGCAATGTAAAATTAGTAGATAGTTTTTTTTAATATTATATATACGCCTAATGGAAATCCAAGGCGACATCCAGAGATTGAAGACCGCTTTCCACGTCGCGGTATTGACAGCGGCACTCAAGTTGAAGGCGCTAAAGGTGGTAAGGGAAACGTGTGTATTGGTAGAGAGTTCCCGTTCTTACAGATCTTTTGAATCTTTATGGATTTGACTCTTGAATTTCCTATCCCGATTCGAAGCAAGGCTTTTTGCAAGTAAAATCTATACCTACTATCAAACATAAAAACGAAATACATATAATGTACTTTTTGATTTCTAAATTATTGATGTGGAGATTCAAACTCACGGCGTTTACGGATTCAAACTCACGGCGTTTCTTTTGACGCGAAAGTATGTGACTGCTTTGCTCTCTAAGTCTCACTTGAAAATGACGAAAATTCAAATATTCCACCTTCAACGTCTGGAGGCACACCCTCTTTAAATTCCAGTTTCCAAGTAAAACAACTCATCCGAATCACCTAGCATGTTTTGTGTAGGTCGAGTTCAGACAATGAGAATGCGTATTAGTCGACCATTAATCTTGGAGGGCTCATGTAAGTGGATTGTCTGTAGCCGAGACACGACGTTCGTACGTCACTTCGTGTTATGTCATCTCACACCTTGTAGGTCGTGTCTCATCCGTGTTGAAGTTTTTTTTTTAGTTATATTGGCAAAAAACTCATCGGTCATTTTTGTAATGGCAAATATTTTAACCCGAGTTGATGGTATAAGTAGATATTTCTCGTTAGGTCAGGCAGGCAAAAGGTTTGTATTACATAATAAGCTGACGTACCTTCTGGAGCTTGGCAAAAAGTGGAGAGAAACGTCATAAAAGGTGACCCATCTTAAGACTAACCATAGCTTAAGATGCATAGTTTAGTGATGGTTTACAGAACATTGAATAACAGGGCTCCGATCGTTTCACAGGAGGGTTAGAGCAATAAATGGAATTAAACGCGAAAATGGAAATTATTTCTAAAATCAAAAGGTCTCAAGAGAGCCGAGTCCGTAATTGACAGTGGTGTATTAGCGCTACAGACTTTACGTCGTCATAAACACGAGATGGAATTATATCCTAACGATCCAATAAACGGAAAAAGTGCTTCTTAGCTGCCCGCTTATTACTCGAATGGAAAGGTTCAGATCCGTATCTGTTTAACTTGTATTACGAAACACGGTATTATAACAGTTAGCTGGACTATACAATTTTAGAAGCCGTGTGCTTGAACATTTCTTTTAAAAAAAATTGATCCTTTTTTACGTTATAGGCAGGAAAACAACTGTACGGATTTCATGAGCTTTATTTTAATTTTGTTTACAACGCTATCTGATCCCAAAGTAAGCTAGGAATAAACTGCTTGTGTTATGGGTATTAGACCAGTGATATTAATACTTACATACTTTTAAATACATACATATTATACATAGAATTGCCCAGACCTTTGAGACAAACATTTGTGGGTCACACAAATATTTGTCTTTAGTGGGAATCGAACCCACGACCTCCAGCGCCGCTGGCGGTATCACTACCGACTGCGCCAGAGAGGCAGTCATGTGTTTGTTTTATTAAAAAAAAAAAAGAACCGACTTCATACAAATTTCTAAAAATTAAATTTACAATACGATACAATAATCTTTATTGATATAATAAGGGTACATCATTCTAGTTGGATACCCTGACTCCTGCGCTAGTTAATAAAAACTGTGTTGCAGGAGACAGTGTGTCCCCCTCAACAACACTTTACTTAGCACAAAGGTATGTTGATTTACCAAATTTTATTCATATTTACCAGATTTTATTCAATAACATATTGAAGTCGGCGCCAAGTAAACCCATAGGTTTGGGTTAGGTAGATATTATTATGGCACCAACTTCAATATTATATTGAATAAAATCTGATAAATCAAAATACATATTACTGTGTGCTAAGTAAATTTATTTTTTAAGGATTTGTTCATACAAATCCCGACCGAAACTTCATAGTCGGTTTTATTTTATTTTTTCTTTTTATTATTTTAAGTGACGGGTGGATCGAAAAGTATATCTATCTAGGTGTAAAGTTCTCTTCACCACAAATCAATCAAGCCAAAACACAGGCTAAGTGATGTAAATCGTTAAGGAATTCCCTCGGCTGTCTTTCGGTTCCATCATCAGATCGACTCCAGACCTTCATTAAATTGTAGTACATTAAAGCATTTAATCAAAAAGTTAATAAACGCACTAGTTGGCCCTACAATTTTCGGTGGTTGCCCTCAATTCCTCCTGGATGCCAGCATCAGATTCTGATACCTTGGATATGGAACCACATCAGAAGTAGCTTCTTTCAAACAAAAATAAAAAAATTAAATCCATCCATAATGTGCACCGCTATCGCGAAACATATATACAAAAAAACATAGCGTACGAATTGAGAACCTCCTCCTTTTTTGAAGTCGGTTAAAAAGGGTCTTGATCTCATTTACATGAATATTGACATGATTGATTGATTTGTTGAAGTAGAAAACATATTCGAGGAAAGCTAATTAATTTAATAGGAGTGTAACGTACCTATAGAGATGTAGCCGCAATACACTATTTGATAAAAAAATAATTAGGACTTCGGATTGTCGTCCCACGATTTTAGGGGCGGGATGGGGCGGAAAGGGGGGAGGGGGGGTTGTAGAACCCCCCCCTGAAGGAAAAGTTGCGGAAGCCCCCCCTTTTTGAGTTATGATTTTTTTAATATTCTAACCTAACTTTCGCATTGTCTTGTGTTGACATCGATATAAAGGTCGAAATTGTTAAAATAATATTATAAAGCGCTCGGCGGCCGCTGCCGCGGCACGCTCGCTTCGCTCGCTCGCCTTCGCGCGTCAATGGTCACAGTTCCAACCTAACCTAACCATAATATGTGCATAGAGATAATCAACAATAGTTTGGCTAAAAGGCTGAAGCAAAAGGTCGTAAAATATATATTACAAAAAAAAAATAACTGTCAGAAAGTAACAGTGACAGCGCGTCGACGACGTTTAACGTTTAGTTTTACATAGCGACAATAGTCGGTAAATTATTGTCAGAATACATTTAAGTAATAGCATTCATTTATATCAGCAAAATATACGTAATAATATAAAATATGCATAAAATTGTACTTTGTTACTAAATATAATTATTTATTTAATTATTAAATGAAGTAAAACATTGTTGTGTTTTAACCTTACGGAAAACGAAACGTATACTGACGAGCCGAATGTCAAAAGCATTGAGAGTGTATGTATTCTGTGGTGAAAAGTGACAAATTATTGGTGGATTTTTATGATTTTCATTATTTTTTTTCTCGTTAACCATTAATTTCCGCAAGTTAAAACTTCGTGTGGAGGCTTCTAATAATATTAGCTTTGTGTAAAAAAAATATGAACCCCAAACTCGACGTCAGACAATCTAAAGTTGAGCCAGCATTTTTCTGTTGTTTACAAGTCCCAAGTCGGTTAAATTTAAAATAAATTAGCATCTTATTTTGCGCTTCATTACATATTATTGCTCACTAACGTTGCGCAGACGGACGACACGATAGAATTCATCCCCTCTTCCCCAGGCAATTAGCATTTAATTTATTTTTTATCCCTCATTTCATTTCGATACTAAGTAATCGAGCGACCCTCGTCAAGATGGCTTTAAGGGGTAAATAAACTTAAGTTCAATTTCTTATTTTTTTGTGCTAGTAACATAAAGAATATCTACTTACCTGATGGAAAGTTGTCACCTCGTAGCCAATGGCTGTTTATAGTAGAGTTACTCGCACGATTTTGTAAAATATGGCAATGGTTTTTATAAGAATTCATCAAGTCAATCAATCAGTCAAATCAGCCTATGGCAGTCCACTGCTGAACGTAGGCCTCTACCAAATTACACAATACACGGTCCTGCACCTTCCACATCCAGTCACTGTCTGTGACCTTCTTCCCAGGATTTCCTCGCTTATCTTTTATATTCTTAAAAGTCATTAGTCCCGGATGTCACAGACATGGCAATCTTAAAGCCAAGTTGAAGGTCGTGTGCACTAACTGCGCCTGTCGATTCAATACGGCATTGGTCTTACCACCTATACCGTGTGATATAAACTAATGTTGAAATGTGAAAAAGGTGTGATTTAATCATGTAAGAATGTTTACTACAGAAACGTTTTCCCGAGATGAAAAGCAGCTATTTAGTTTCTCATTCCTCAATCTCTAAATTATGTTATTTCAACAGAATGGGTTCAATGGTTCAGCTACGTCACGCAGCAGAAAACTGAGCTACTTTCGCATTTATTAATAAGTAATGATTATTTTTTAAGTTAGTGCAGCATTCGCTGTCGCAGATTGTGTAGTATTCTGTAAACTATCAATGCGTCGAGCATCAAACGCTATGGGTAGTCTTTGGAGTGGTGACAGTGAGTACCAAATCCACGTACGGGGTTATGGACTATGCCATGGGTTCTGCATGGCAGTAACACCTACTTAGGGGCAGTGCCAGTGGTTACAATCTATACCGCCGCTACACTGAGACTAAATACAAGACGAAAATACGGAATCGGGGCGTATTCGTATACATGTGGTCTTTTTATCAAACAAAATCTTGGTTTATCTAATATTTCCAGTATTTAAGGCGAATTTGAAACAAATAGGTATACACACATTATATTTTGTAATGTGTAGCAGTATAGTATATTTACATATTTAGGTCACTAATAACGGCATACCGCAAGGGAATAATATCGTCAATCAATAATACCCGCTCGTCACTTGTCCAATTGTGACGTGCGTGTCCCTGTCACTAACGCGTGCCGGGAACTCCCACGGGGACCACTTAACAGCATAGGGTTAGTAATGGTTCTCTATGTTTGGTCAAAACTAGGGGTGACTAAAATTTATAAGTCATCATAACATTGAGCTGAGTTCCCTGAGTAAATAATTGGTAGCGTGTGTATGAAGTAAAATGTTTACTTCATTTTTTGTAACCGGTCACCAAACAAGAATACAAAATCATAAAACCACCTGAAATGATGTCTAGAAATTGTAACATTCAAAATAAATATTAGTTTGTGCAAAGGAAACTTTAAAAATTCAACACCGAAGCGGGAAATGATGGTTAAATATAATTTACACGGGGATCCCGGGAGCTTATGTATTATTTGCAATATTTTGGTTCCACGTTATAATATTCTGGAAAATAAGCAATGCCGTTGTACCAAAGATATATTTTTTCAAAACTTTTCTCCCTGTAATACACGTATAAACTATTAAATAAAAGGCTCTATCGTATTTTTCCCTGAAATGAGCTACTACAATTCTGTTTTAGGCCTTAGGAGTTTTACCCTCTCTAGTATAAGCTCTTTTAATATGGCTGTTATTAAGATGCTTTACATATACATTATACATATATACCGACGTCATTCCTTCAGATACACCCAACTTTCCGATCTCTTGTGAACACTTTCAAGCTAGAATATACCAGCTATTGTACTGATGTAGGCAGCTCAGCGACTTCAGAATCATTTGACATTGCTTCTCTATAATGCTTAAGCATGATACGTCCTTTGTTTTCTTTCTGTAACTACCGAGTTTTCGAATCTACCATAAAGATAGCGTCCTCCAACCCGCTGCTTATGTAGCCAATTCATAACAGTTTCGTAGGGATTCGAAGCCATGAACATAGCTATCAAACATAAATAATTAATCGAACTAATATTATAAATGCGAAAGTTTATGAGTGTAAATGTGTACATGTGTGATGATACTCTTTCACGTTCTAACAACTCAACGGATCTGACTGAAATTTGGTACCGTGTTAGATTATTGTCTAGAATAACACATAGGCTACTTTTCATCCCCAAAATAGGTGTGCATTGAAAGCTGGAATGGGAACACAATTTTTAGCTGCGAGCATCAGTTAGTGTTTATATAATGTAACCAAGTGACAAACACATTTGTCATTCAGTCCACCGCGCCTAATTTCCGTTGATTGCAAATTAGATAAACTAGGCGGAGATAGCTCACGGTACGATTACAATGTCTAATTTGTAGTCCCGATATACTATGTTTAATTCGCATTGAATTAGCAAACAAGTAATACAATTCAGTTGTTTAGTCAGTAATTGTATAAAACCGAGTGAAATACATATTTCGAGATCCATCGATTTCTGGTTTTTATGCTTGCATCTATCAAATGTAACCATATACTTACTTGTGTTCCATAATTTTATTTTAGTTCGGCACAACAACCTGACGACATTTTTAAAGTTGACTTTAGGGTTTACTAGTAGCGAAACATTCTAAATCTATGGTTTACAAAATGTATTACAACATGTTTAATCAAGTGTCATCAATCAAGAGTACATACATACGATCACACCTTTTATCCCTGAAGGGGTAGGTAGATACATACATACATATGGTCATGCCTTTATCCCGTAAGGGGTAGGAAGAGACAATTATTATCTTATGCCCACATCTCACGTTTTTAGAATTTTTTCCACGTAATAGGTGGTGAGCCGTATTGCTGTGTTGAAATGGACAGGTGCAGGTTATGACACAAACACAATTATATGTGTAAAAAATATAAATAAATATATCAAACCACGTGATGTAGACTTAGACGAAGCAAATAGCACGATCACAAGAGGTGCGTGGAGATAAGGACGCCAATTGCCAAGTTTAGAGGAAGCAAGCTCTCACTCGGCAAATGAGAGGCATATATTATATGCCCACATTTCACCATTTGATTTCGTCCCACGTAATATGTGGTGAGCCGTATTGCCGTGTTGATATGGACAGGCGAAGGCCATGTGACCACCCGCTGTTGAAATTTTTCAAGCCTCCCATTTAGGCCTTCAACTTAGCTTAACGACTGCCATTTTACTGGCAACCGGGACCAACGACTTAACGTGCCTTCCGAAGCACGGAAATGCTCGAAAATAGATGTTACAAAGCGGTCACGTTGTGGTCACTAACATGCAGGCCAAACTGGGCTCCTAATAATATTTAGCTACGAACCTAACCAAGAAAATGTACTTCGTAAAATGTAAATCATCCGTAACCAATAAATTATTTAGTATAAGGAACTGAAATTAAATTAATCCAACGATTACCTGACTATAAAATCACAATTCTCTATTTCAACCATATACAAGTACGCATACACAAACACACATAACCTCACAGCCACACATACAGATAATGATGAATAACGAGATACAAATACGATGGGTTTGTATGCTATGTCTGGTCAGAGAGTAGCAATAACCCAAGTGATCAGTTTAAACCAGCTGATCAATAACGTTGTATGTGATCTGATGCAGAGGTGGTTTTATTAGCCTCTACAGCGTGTATGCGGGCAAGGAACGTAAAGAAACTTCAGCCGACCTAAAAGTTTTATCAAGTAACATTGTAATTAGCCCCTTGGAGTTTGCCGTCTGCTAACTTGGAACAAATTCTTTATCGCGCCGAACCGTTTGCACTCACTAAAATTTAAACTGTGGTTACAAAACTCGTTTAATTACTGTTTTGGATGTTTGTTTTTTTTTTTTTTTTTTATACCACTAAGGTGGCAGACAAGCATACGGCCCACCAGAAGGACCGGTGGTCACCGCAGCCTATGAACGTTTGCAACACCAGAGGTGCCACACTCGCGCTGCCGACCCTGTAAAAACCTTCTAAGACCCCCTTTGAAGAACCCCATACTGTAGGCGTTTGGGAAAACCGAGGCAGGGAGGTCATTCCACAACCTAAGCGTGCGCGGAAGAAAACACCTATCGGATCTAACCGTGCTGGAACGCACCGGACGCAGAGTGTGAGGATGAACTCCCTGTCTGTGGCGAGCGGTGCGATGATAGAACGTAGCCGTGGGCATCATATCAAACAATTCCTCAGAGCACATACCATTGTACAGGCGGTAGAACACGCATAAGGAGGCAAAGTCTCTCCTGTCGCGAAGAGGTTCCACACCAGCTGTAAGTACAGGATCGTTGACAATTCTTACAGCTCGCCTTTGCACCGAGTCAAATGGACAAAGCTGATATTCAGGTGCTCCCGCACAGAGGTGACAGCAGTACTCCATATGCGGCCGCACTTGCGACTTATAGAGAAGCAGTGTTTGCGCCGCAGTGAAGTACCGCCGCGCCCTGTTGAGCACACCTAGCTTTTTGGACGCCAGCTTAGCCTTGTCCTCCAAATGACTACGGAACTGAACGTCACTGGAGATGTCAACGCCAAGGATCCCTATACTTTTGGAGATGGAAAGAGATGTGCCCTGAAATTGCGGCGCTACAGTAATTGGGGTTTGCTTAGCGGTGAAAAAACACGCTTGTGTCTTGGAAGGATTGAACTGGACAAGATTTTGTCCACCCCAATCGGACACTCTAGTAAGAGTAGCCTCGATTTCAGACACAAGCTGTTCACGATTTTCCTCCACTGTGTCCCGAGAGATACCGGGGCGGCCCGTGTAACAAGTGTCCCCCGTACTGTCGTCCGCATAACAATGAATGCCGTCAATAGACAACATGTCATTGATATGCAGCAGAAACAGAGTAGGGGACAACACTGAGCCTTGCGGTACTCCAGCGTTTATGGCCATGCAGTCTGAACAGCTGCCGTCAACGACGGCCCTGATGCTTCTACCGGCCAAGAAGCTGGACACCCATCCGCATAATCTCTCGGGTAGTCCATATGAGGGCAGTTTCGTAAGAAGACCACGGTGCCAGACCCGGTCAAAGGCTTTAGAGATGTCGAGGCTCACAGCTAGAGCCTCACCCTTACTCTCGATAGCCGCCGCCCATCGGTGTGTTAGGTACACAAGAAGATCGCCCGTCGAGCGACCGTGACGGAAACCGTACTGCCGGTCGCTGAGCAGGTCGTGTTCCTCAAGGTACCCCAGGAGCTGTGTATTAATTACACGCTCCATCACCTTGGATAAAAGGGAGGTGACGGCTATAGGCCTGTAATTGGCCGGGTCGGTTCTGTCACCCTTCTTGGGTACAGGATGTACATACGCGATCTTCCACGACGCCGGGACTTGTTGCATAGAATAGGAAAGTGTGAAAAGACGTGTAAGTACCGGACACAACTCTGGACCACAATGCTTAAGTACCACCGCGGGAATGCCGTCTGGCCCACTCGACTTATGAACGTCCAGAGATTGAAGCTCCCGCCGGACATTCCGCTATGTAAATTTAACTTCCGGCATGGAAGTGCCACAACTCGGAATGCTCGGCGGTAAAGCACCCCCGTCGCTCATGGTCGAGTTAGAGGCAAAGAGATTACCCAAAAGGTCGGCTTTCTCCTTGGCACTCTGGGCCAAACTACCGTCGGGTTTAAGCAAGGGTGGTAATCCTGACCGACAGAAGTTTCCCTCGGCAGCTTTGGCAAGCGACCAAAATTCACGACTTCCTGAAGGGTAGCCTGCTAGCCGTTCGCCAATTCTGCCGACGAAATCGAACTTGGCCTTGACAATTGCTCTTTTACTGGACCTCGAGGCGGCATTTAATTTGCGTTTCACCTCAGAGATGTTTGGATCTGAATTTGCACGAGCCGTGGTCCAAGCTCTGTAGGCAGATTCTTTCTGTATTAGAGCTTCTCTGCAGAGCCGATTGAACCACGGTCGCTTTTTTGCACCTACAGGGATCCATCGGTTGGGAATGTAGCATTCCATACCCTCCAAGATCCCCTCAGCGACTGCTACAGCACAAGAATCCAGATCCTCTGAGGCAAAACAAAGCCGCCGCCACGGGTACGACGCATAGAACTCTCGCAGTCCATCCCAGTCTGCTGACTTGTAGTGCCACACATGTCGCCACTCCTTGGGCCGAGGTGGTTCAGGCCTTGCGAGAGGCACATGCGTCCGAACGACACAGTGGTCCGACGATCCTAGCGGAGCATCCACTGAAACGTTGTATCTGTCCGGACGCGTTGTCAGCAGAAGGTCCAGCAATGCACTATGCTCTTTCTCCTTGTCTGGTATCCTTGTATGGGATTTAACCAGCTGGGAGAACCCATAGGTCAAGGCAAATTCGTGAGCAGCTTTTCCCGCAAAGTCGGTGGTCCGGGAGCCCAACCAGTCAACATGATGACCGTTGAAATCTCCCAAAACCACTATCTCAGCGGAGGGACACTGCTCAATCACCCTGTCAGTCGATTGCTGCTGGTGGTCATAAAGGCGAACTGTGTCCGTATTACCGCTCTGAGACCTATACACGCACGCGTAGATCCGGGTGTGGCCCCCGTGATCCACGCGCGCCCATAATGTAGACAGGTCCCTGTCTTCGAGGCTTGTAAGACGGCGACAGCAGACATCATCCCGGACGTACATACACACCCCGGCTTTCCGCCTGAAGTTGTACTCCAGCTTGTAGCCAGGGTACATCAAGTCAGATGTGTCTTTCGGGCATGAGATCTGCGTCTCCGTCAAGAAAAAAAGGGTCGGCTTCGCAGTTTCAAGATGGTGGTGGACTACGTTGATGTTCGCGCGCATGCCTCTGATGTTGCAAAAGTCCACTTGAAGTGTGGACGCCGATGCCGCTGTGGATACCTTTTTATTTTTCTTTTTTGCAGCCATGGTTGTTTTTTAAAAAAGGGGAATTAAGAAGGTTGAGGGGGTGCCTGTGTGCCGCTGGCGCAGGAGACTAAGCGAGGCTCCAAATCACCAAAGGCAGACAAAGGTAATGCGGAAGATTGGCACGGCGTACGGAAGGGCCCCCGGTCCCCCCCCAATGCAGTGGCCGCGTCCACTCCGGTATCCTCCTCCGGCACGACCACAGCACCAGGGACTTTACACATTGGCTGGCAACCCCAGCGGTGAAAACAGTGTTCAAGATCGGTACTTTATAAAATTAAATAACATACCGTAATAGTGCATAATTTCAGCTGGAAAGCGATTATTATTGAAGTACATAACCTCGGAAAGGAACATACAATACATCTACCATCAGTTGAAGCAAGTGAGTGATCTAATACTTAAAATAACATCCCGTAATAATGGAGACTTTGTTGAAACATTTGAAATCCACTTTCACTTTCAAGTTTCACTTTTAACGGTAATTCAAAGAATTATTGATATTGCTTGTGGCATCGACATTGTTTATCAAGAATGACAGACATGACAGCTAAGTAAACTGATAGACATACATCTGACAAATGACAGATGCGTTTAGCTGTCGCATCGTAATTACTAAAGGGTGCGCCACAAACACGCGAAACGTTAGTATTGGTTACAGAAAATTGCTGCACATATTTTACATAACAATACTATTGCATTGAATTAATCAAGATGGAAAATGTGACCATAAGAAATAAAATAACAAGGGCACAATCGGAGTCAAATTTATTATCTGTCAGTAGTCAAAATTTATTAAACTCTACAATGCTGGATTCCAGCATCATGAGTAATATGAGTATGAAGAGTGTTATGAGTTTGTCGACTAACGATCAATCTATAATAGTGGATTTAAAGCGAGAAATCGTGGAAACTAAAAAACAATTAAAAGTAGCTGACCATGAAATTGAAAACTTGAATTACGAAAACTCTCAGTTAAAACAAGATATTCAAGCGCAGCAAAGGCAAATAGAATTACTAAAAAAGGTAAACTTCAATACCCCTCAACGTAAAAGCGATTACTCTCCTACTGCGAATAGATTACTGGATATGAAAATACATACTTCTCGTCACTCGCCTATTCATCTTAGTCAAAGCATATGCTTTAATGATAAGATATCAAAGCTCCCTCTTAATGTACAAAAGACCAAAAACAGTATGACTGAGTGCCTTACAAATAATGAACCACTGACAACTACGGGGAATAACGTGCTAAAAAAACTTAAACTTAATCTTGAACATAAACATAATGAAGATTATGAACATTTACCCACTGTTACACGTAAAAAAAAGAGCAAGGTAATCATACTAAGCGATGGGCAGGGACGTGGTCTACGTAAGCCGCTTCAGGACTTACTTGGACTAGAGTATACGGTTTTCTCATATATAAAACCAGGCGCTGCACTAAATGAGGTCTTACAAAACAACAGGAATGAAATAAGTACCCTCTCAAAAAATGATTGTGTCATTGTATTGGCTGGATGCTGCGATCAGAATCCACATGATCTCGGTGTAAGTCTGCACAACTGGCTGACAACGGCTACACATACGAACGTCATCATATGCGAGGTACCCCGGAATAAATATCTTAATGAATGTAAACTGAATTATGAGCTCAAATTTATTAGTCAGAAGTTCAAAAATGTGCTTTTTGTAAATATGAACTATTCAAGGAGAATTCCATTAAGACATAATTTTGTTTTAAATTTGGCAAGATCGTTGCTAAAAGAAATATTATGTTTGGGTTATCACTCCCAATTGTTGCAATATGAGCAATCTCTTAAGCCGCCAAATAAATGTAAAACTTGTGTTGATAAATCTACTCAAGTAAATTTTGATGTTGATCAAATTGAATTTACAAAAAACAACCTTCCTGTGACTGACCATAAAGACAGCCCCAATGAGCTCATGCAGAATAAATGTAGTAGTAATAATTTATTTCGTCTATAATCATATAACTATAATGCATCAGAACATTGCTGGGCTGTCCAATAAATCTGACATGCTCTCTGTCTGTATTGATGAGTTAGCCACGCAAAACATTTTTATTGACATAATATGTATTACTGAACACAACATGAAGAATGGTGATGATGTCTATATTACTTTGCCAAATTATCGGATAGCTACTTGTTACATGAGAAAGACTAGACACGGAGGTTCGTGTATATTGGTAAGGAATCATTTAAGATTTACTCCACTAACTGAAGTCTCGAAGCTTTCGATTGAGAACATTTTGGAGTGTTCTGCAGTTGAAATTCTAGAGCACCAAATAATTCTTCTTTGTATTTATAGATCACCGGACAATGCTATAGGTTCTTTGAATGGGTTCTTCACAACATTTAGAAAAGTCTTAAGTAAATTACCAGTAAAGGGCAAAAAAACAGTCGTATGTGGAGACTTTAATATTGACACACTAAAACAAACAAAGGCCTCTACTGAATTCATTGAATTATTAAGTACGTTCAATTTGAGGTTAGAGTTCAAGGAGATCACTAGATTTATTACTAAGACTTGTTTAGACAACATAGCCCATAACTTCAGCTCATGTCGAGGTATTACTAGAGAACTAGCACTGTCAGACCATAATTCCCAAATTATAAAAATTCCAGTAATAAAGACCTCCACTTTTAAGTATTGGTACCAGATGAGAAGGGACTACTCTAAGGAAAACAAAGCAATATTTATGAAATATCTAAATCAGTTAACAAACAACGATGTTTATGAATGTACAGATGGAAACAATGCCTTAAATAAATTTCATGAGAATTTCATTATGCTTTACAATTTATGCTTTCCTTCAGTAAAAATAAGGATAAACAATAAAACAAGACCTATGTGGATCTCGCGCGGTATGAAAATATGTAGCAAGCGAAAGCGACATCTACTGTGGCAATTTAGAAAGCAACCAAATGAAAACAATAAAAATACTTTGAAATCTTATGCTAAGCGGTATAAAACTATTATCAAACTAACGAAAAAGTCTCAGAACTGTTACTTCATTAAATCTGCGAGTAATAAATGCAAAGCTACATGGAAGGTGATGAGACAAAGAGTAAATATCCGACTGAAACTATTGACCAACTAATTTATAATGACGTAATAATCAAAAACCCTAACGACATCGCCACATCATTTAATGACTTTTTTCTTGGTATTAATAATTATAGCATACCTTCTGACTCACATAATAATTTATTAAACAGTATGACATTTAACTCCAATTCAGTATTTATGAGGATAACTATGCCCTATGACATATACAAAATAATATTAAGTTTGAAAAATACAAATAGCACTGGGTTTGATGAAGTTACTACAGATGTTATTAGGAATGTAGCTCATATTATATCACAACCTATTAGCCATATTGTAAACCTGTGCATAGAGCAAGGCGTTTTCCCGGATAAACTTAAGATATCTGTAATAAAGCCTATATTTAAAAAAGGGGACAAGACAAACAGAAACAATTATAGGCCTATCGCACTCATATCTATTTTTGCTAAAATTTTTGAGAAGATAATACATAAATGCATATATAACTTCTTAGAAACTCATAACTTATTAACAACCTGTCAATACGGTTTCAGAAACGGCAAATCGATCAATATAGCAATATATAATTTTTTATTCAATGTATTAACAAATTTGGACAAAGGGCTGCCTGCTGTGGCTTTATATATGGACATGTCAAAGGCATTTGATCGCGTTGACCATAATATTTTATTGGCTAAATTGTATGCATGTGGTATACGGGGTAATGTGTACAACCTAGTAAAATCATATCTCTCAGACAGACAACAGTACACTCAAGTGAAATGGTTCAACTCCGTAACAAAACAGGAAGAAATGTGTAGCTCTGAGCCAGGAATAGCCAAATACGGTGTTCCACAAGGGAGTATATTAGGACCTTTATTCTTCTTGATATATATAAATGACATGCCTTCTGTGACACATCATGACATGACGTTGTTTGCTGATGACAGCACTATTCTGTTTACAAATGATGATATTAATAACATAGAATCGGACATTAATCAATCGTTAGGACATATTATTGACTGGCTTAGAAAGAATAATTTAACAATTAATTTCATGAAAACTAAAATAATGAACTTTAGAATAAGAACTCCACGGGTTCCTACTCTGAGAGTTCGTTATCTGGATGATGATATTGAAGAAACCGCAACAACAAAATTTTTAGGGTTATATATTGATGATAAACTCAACTGGAAGCATCATATTGATCATGTATGTGGTAAGCTGGCACAGTTTACATATGCACTGAGGAAACTAAGTAAGGTAGCAAATACACAGACTCTATTGACAGCGTACCACGGATATGTCAGCTCAACTCTTAGGTATGGTGTAATTTTTTGGGGCAATTGTACAGACAGACACCGTGTTTTTGTTGCCCAGAAACGCTGTATTAGGGCCATGTTTAACTTTTATGAACCAGACTCATGTGTGCCATATTTCAAGAAAATGAACCTCTTGACATTTCCATGTGTTTTTATTTTTGAGACTGCGATGTTTGTGAAGAGGTACTCTGATCTGTTCAGTTATAGAACGCGTGTAAGACACAGACATAAATTGCATATGGTTCCCAGCAAAACAAAAATAAAGCATGAAAGTATCTTCTGCTTGGCCCCACGCATATTCAATGGGATTCCTGAACATATTCGGACTATACCGGTGCTAGAAACGTTTAAAAGGAAACTGCATGACTTACTAGTGAGTAAATGTTATTACTCATTGCAGGACTTCCTATCAGATAGCTCACTTTTGCACTAGGGTCATTATCCATCAGTTCTGTTGTGGTCTGTAAGCGTATTAAATACAACTTCTTCTGACATAATATTTGATTATTGTGACTAAGTATTTTAATTATTTACATATTATGACATCTTGACAATTATATAATTATAAATTAACTGACATTTCATAATAAATTTGTATTATTCTCTATAAAATTCTAAATTGTTATTCAAATCCTACTCTGCTATTGTGTAATTGCTATTATGTATCATACTTATTTGTGTATCAGTCTATTGTACAAATATAACATGTGTTTTGTAGGTCCAGACATTGGAATGATTCTATTCAGGCATTGTAGTATTTTTGATGGGAGAATAAATTGCATGTAAATTAATATAAATTGTTCAAAGATTTCGTATGCCTCAAGGCGGGCGAAACATAGCAGATCTTGTGCATATTATTTAACATCTGTATAACCTATGATTTTTACGAAATAAAATTATTTGTATTTGTATTTGTATTTGTACAGGCTGCTGGTTCAGCCTCCTGGGGCGGAGATTAAGTGATCCCCAGGTTCGGGTCCCGTACAGCCTGCGGGCGGTCAGCGGTCAACCGTTTCACCGGGTCTCCCTGACCGCCGTACCAATACTCCGCGCCTCTATCCGCCAATGGAGCCAGATAAGCCTCTGGTCTCACCGTCACCGGCACAAAGTCGCCCCAATGAGCTCTGGATCCCTGCTAACCGACGGAGAACATAACCCAACCGGAGTCAGGTTACTATTACCGCGGTCTTCTGCAGGGCGGAGGTACTGCCCCAGGCGGGCTGCTCAACGAACGGAGTACCGTTATGCCCTTCCTCCTAATGTGGGCTTTTTCGTTAATCCCTAAGATATTGAATCTTAGGGATCTGATTGAAGAAGCCACTACTGTACCCTCAGGGTGTAACGTTAGCTCCATGAGAAGTAACGCATGTCCCCTAAACCCCGAGGGGGAAAGGGTTTGTGTCTAAGACTTTTTAACTTGTAGTTCTATGAAAGTGAGAGTTTGATTTTGATTAGACAATAATTTCAAGTGTTACAGTTTTATGCAATGCGAAGTTCAATCACAAAACATTGCTCAACTCAATTGGTCTGAATCACATCATACTATTTGGCGGCACGATCAAAAGATCTGAACTAAACTAAGTAGCTTCTAACATCGAAAGCCATGTGCTTTGAGGTCAGGCAAACGACTTCAAAACTGAGTTTGAGTTAATACTTGGCATTGATCGGTGTGTGTGCCTCACACACCGATGGGCGACGGCTATCGAGAGTAAGGGCGAGGCTCTAGCAGTGAGCCTCGACATTTCTAAAGCCTTTGATCGGGTCTGGCACCGTGGTCTTCTTAAAAAATTGCCCTCCTACGGACTGACCGAGAGATTTTGCGGATGGGTGTCCAGCTTTTTGGCCGATAGAAGCATCAGGGCTGTTGTCGACGGCAGCTGTTCTGACTGCATGGCTATAAACGCTGGAGTACCGCAAGGCTCAGTGTTGTCCCCTACCCTGTTTCTGCTGCATATCAATGACATGTTGTCTATTGACGGCATTCATTGTTATGCAGACGACAGTACAGGGGACACTTGTTACACAGGCCGTCCCGGTATCTCTCGGGACGCAGTGGAGGAAAGTCGTGAACAGCTTGTGTCTGAAATCGAGGCTACTCTTACTAGAGTGTCCGATTGGGGTAGACAAAACCTTGTCCAGTTCAATCCCTCCAAGACACAGGCGTGTTTCTTCACCGCTAAGAAAGCCCCAATTACTGTAGCGCCACGATTCCAGGGCACATCTCTTTCCATCTCTAAAAGTATAGGGATCCTTGGTGTTGACATCTCCAGTGACGTTCAGTTCCGCAGTCATTTGGAGGACAAGGCCAGGCTGGCGTCCATGAAGCTCGGTGTGCTCAACAGGGCGCGGCGGTACTTTACTGCGGCGCAAACACTGCTTCTCTATAAGTCGCAAGTGCGGCCACACATGGAGTACTGCTGTCACCTCTGGGCGGGGGCACCTGAATATCAGCTTCGCCCGTTTGACTCGGTGCAGAGGCGAGCTGTGAGAGTTGTCAACGACCCTATACTGACAGGTGGTGTGGAACCTCTTCGCGACAGGAGAGACTATGCCTCCTTATGCGTGTTCTACCGCCTGTACAATGGTATGTGCTCCGAGGAATTGTTTGACATGATGCCCACGGCTACCTTCTATCATCGCACCGCTCGCCATAGACAGGGATTTCATCCGCACACCCTACGTCCGGAGCGTTTGAGCACGGTTAGATCCGGTAGGGGTTTTCTTCCGCGCACGCTTAGGTTGTGGAATGATCTTCCTGCCTCGGTTTTCCCAAACGCCTACAGTATGGGGTTCTTCAAAAGGGGTCTAAGAAGGTTTTTACAGGGTCGGCAGCGCGAGTGTGGCGCCTCTGGTGTTGCAAACGTTCATAGGCTGCGGTGACCACCGGTTCTTCTGGTGGGCCGTGTGCTTGTCTGCCACCTTAGTGGTATAAAAAAAAAAAAAAAAAAAAAAAAAATGATATTTGATCTTAATTTAAGTTGCTTACACACATGATCGGAATCTTACTTAAGATTAATTCTCTAGCTAGAATTAGTAAGGCTCTCGCGGTAAGTTTGTTAGCCGTAGTTGCCTCGTCGCATGTTTATTTCACAGATTGCGAGGGTGTAACTTAAGACTGTTTGCTGGTTTTGAGGGCGGTGCGCAAACATACCCCCTCCTTCATATAACAACTTAGCGAAGCAACTCTGGCTCTTCAAGCAATCTTGTATTATTGGTGGGAAAAGGGGAATTCGACGGTGCGTCATATCAGTAAAACTTTATGAATATAAAAACAAAATAATATTTTGTTTAAGTAATTTTGTGGTTAAATTTTGCAACGAGAGGAATAAGAAGGATCAAATCAGTTTCTTATCGCGAGCGCGACTGGAGTATGGAAGCTCGAGACAATCACGATGAGACACGCTCGCCTGAATACACACATTATAGGGGGGGATGTTCAGTGTACCACGGTTGTTAGAATAGCGTACGGTTAAAACTGAATAGTATTTTATTTTTACGTGTGGAAATCCTTCATAGATTTTATGCCGGACTCTTACCGAATAAAACCACACGGGTTTCTACCACTACCACTGATACTCTGAATGAGCCCTCGAAACGATGTTCCAGAAAACAAAATCTGAATACATTGGATGCTTAAACTTTGTCCCTTTTGGACTCGTATTTAGTAACCTGAATGTATACAGAGTTCGTGGATATGTTTCCCTCTTAGGACACATTTTGTGTCAAATGCATGATTTGTTCTGCTATCCGTATAGCAGCGGTTTGTTCAACTAGATGTGTTTATGAATCAATCTGATATCTATATACAAATAATAAAACTGTAGGGGGTCGAGAGTCTGTACATGGAAGATAATTTGTAAATTTTAATTGAAGGACGTTCTCTAATCGATACTGAAGCCGAAAATGTAATTTAAAATTTTCATGTCTGTCTGTCTGTATCCCGAATAAGTATCACGCCGAAACTACTGAACCAATTTGAGTTTATAGTCCGAGGAAGGTTCTAGGATACTTTTGATCCTGATATTTTCGCGCTTCCTGCGGGAGAGGGGATGAAAAACAAAATGGATTTTCAGTTATAATTTCTCAAAGCGTGGTCCGATTTCAAATATTTTTTAGTGTTGGAAAGGGAGTACTCCCTAAGGATTGTTCCACGCAAGTTTCAATATTGAAGGTTTTGTAGTTCAGAAATTAGAGGCATACAACTTTCACTAAACCTGTAATTCAAAGGTTCTTTTGAATGCAAGTGTCATTCTAAACTGGCGTGTTTGCTTAGTCATAAAAGAACTTTAAGATGAAGGTTATTTTAAAATAATTCAGTCCACGCCGAAATCGGGGACTGAATTGTTTTAAAATAGGCTGAATCTGAACGACTAACCGATAAGAAATGATTTTTGGCAATTCCACCATTAAGGTGGCAAAATAAGGTATAAAAAGTTGTATGAATCTTTGCCATTCTTAAAGTTAGCAGCATGAAATTACTTGCAAATGGTTTTTATTACAAAACAATAGACACGCGTATTAGGGATTTAAAAAAAAATACATTATAGGGGTAAAACAGGAAATGTAGGTGTTGACGCATTTTAATTTCTATATGTAAACCTAGATGGCACCAGCCATAATTTTAAAAGTCGGTGTAGAGAGTCTCCGTAACATTATGACATCTCGTGAATAATTCATAATAAATGCTTAGAACGGTTGGTACAGTTTCATTGTAAACCTTTTTCCTACCGCGAGGCCACATAAAATACACCTCCGCAACCGTGGTGCGTCGAGTGTGTACATGGTCCTTATTCGAAGCCGGATACCACGTTTTATCTACAATAGGCTTGTGAACGGTGGATCGCCGTTGATAACACTTGCCTGGGAGCATCGGCAACAGTCAGTGTACTGCGCCATCTTTGTGTGGGGCAAAGCCCCCTTGCTTCCGACAGGATTAACTGTCAGGTTCGTGGACAGTCAGTGTGTGTGACACTGACAGGAGGAAACTAAAACTGAGTTGAGACCCAACGCAGTCAAGACAGGCGCTGTCAGATTTCTACGAAGCTGAGACCCAGCATCGACGTCATCGAAGTGACAGTGAGTGTGTCAAGATACAAACTGTGAGTACTTTATGGTTGTTTAAAAGTGAACTCTATTTGCAAGAAGACTTTAACTTGTAATAACGTAGTATTAATTTGGTTAATTTAATGAAATTTATTCAAAATTGAACCTTATTGTAAAGAAGTTCCTAACTTGTAATTTTCTGGTTGTAAAATTAGGGACTTAGAATAGTTTTCTAAAAAGTGTCACTACGGGGAACCTATGCCCGAATTTTCTCAAGTTTATTGTGACAAGGTTCCAAAACACTTGCAAAAATTTGGCAATTTTACGTTGAATTTAAGTGTTTAAGACTTAGAATAAAAACAGTTAAAAAATAACTTGTACTACATATTGTAAATAGTTCTTACCTATACATTGTTACGTTGGTAATGCTACAGATATAATTTTGCTGTTAAATAATACATGTCTGTGTGATCATTTAGGTACATATAAAAACTTTCGGACAAAGGTACGTTTGTTTGTTTAGAATATTATTAAGGATTTTATTACATACTTCCATAGTGATGGAGGCAATTAATAAATTGTTATTCAGTTTAGAAGAACTACATGGCCGGTTCTCTAAACAGAGATCTAATTTCAAAAAGAGCCCTAAGGATCGTATCACTAAACCATACATAGATGGGAGATTAGATATTTTAGAGCAGTTGTGGGATGAATTTCGTTCTGGACATAGAGAATTAATGCGTTCAATTTCTTCTGCAAAGGAAATCAGAGATTCGAATTATATGAAGGGTAATATGTTTGACTCAGGTGAGGAAGCTTATTTAGAATATAAATGTGAGTTAAAGGCAGCGCAGGCCTCTATTACAGTACCGACGCAGTCTGAGAATGGTCAAGCGTCACACAGTAATGTAAAGTTACCCAAGGTTAACATTCCAAAATTTTCTGGAAAGTATTCCGAGTGGAACACTTTTCGGGATTTATTTCAGTCTCTGGTTCACAATAATAGTAATTTGGATAAGGTTCAGAAGTTGCTGTATCTAAAAGGGTATCTGACAGGAGAAGCTGATCAGCTTCTGAGCAACATCCCAATAACCGATAATAACTATGAAAGATGTTGGTCATTATTAGAACAGAGATACAATAACAAGTCACATATTTGTCAACAAGTTATAAGTAGATTATTAAACCAAATTAACTTAAAATTCGAATCAGCAAAAGGGTTGAATGATATAGTGGATACAACCAACGACTGTCTAGCTTCATTGTCGAACTTAGGCATCGATGTAAAGAGTTGGGATATATTGGTCATTCATATCTTGACACCTAAATTGGATTCAGAATCTCGTCGACAATGGGAGTTTAGTGTAACGAATAACAATTTGCCTAACGATCTTCCTACGTATAGTCAATTCACTGAATTTTTAACTAATAGATTCCGCGCGTTAGAAGTTCTTAATACCAAGACAACAGTGTCCGGACATAAAAATTATAATAATTTTAACGGTAAAGTTAAATCCTTGCATGTTGTCCATAGATCATGTGCATATTGTAAGGAAGAGCATAAACTAACTCAATGTAAAGAATTTCATAAGGCTTCTGTTGAGGAGCGACGCAAGTTTGTTTTAAATAACAACATTTGCTTTAATTGTATGGGTAGCAATCATTCGGCCAACGAGTGTAGAACTAATTTAAAATGTAGAGTCTGCAAAAAACAACATCATTCACTTCTCCATCCCGCATCGTCCAATGTTGCAAGTATACAGACTGACGTGACGTCCGCACTCGCCAACGACGAATCATGTGTCGAAGCATCTTCAAATTCGACTTCGCTGATGGCATCGTGCACGGCGGCAACCAAGATACGTCATCAAGTATTACTTGCTACTGCTCTTGTAAAAGCAAGGTCAAATAGTGGTGAATATTATGCTATCCGGGCGCTGCTGGATCAGGGATCACAAGCTTCTTTTGTGACGGAATCGACGGCACAATATTTAGGTTTAAAGAAATTTAAAACTACAGGTCATATAACAGGTCTGGGTGGAGACAAAGGCATTGTTTCCAAGGCGATGGTAACCATCGATATTCAATCCCGCCTGGATCCCAACATACGGGTGACTGTAAAGGCTCACGTACTTAAGCGTATAACATCAATCCTTCCATCGAAGCGTATTGAAGCCATTGAATGGCAGGAGCTGAGTGAGCTGGATCTAGCTGATCCCGAATACTTCACACCTAACAGAATTGATCTTCTGTTGGGTGCCGAGGTATACAGTACAATCCTGAAAGAGGGTTTAAAAAAGAGTGCTCAATGTGCACCTATCATAGCACAGGCTACGAGTTTCGGATGGATTCTATCCGGTGTGGTAAATTCCGCATCCGCGACTCCGCCGCCCATTAACGCCATGCACTGCTGCTCCATCAATAATGACATGCTAAAACGGTTTTGGGAGCTAGAATCTGACGCACAACTGCCGAAACATAGTATGTACACAGATGAAGAAAAGCGTTGCGAGCGGCATTTCGCTGAAAATACCAAAAGAGACGCGAACGGCAGGTACGTAGTACGGCTGCCGTTCAAAAACGGCTGTCCCGATGAGGCCGTCGGATCTCTACAAATAGCCGAAAAGCGATTCAAATCTTTAGAGTACAAACTTGAAAGAGATGAAACTTTAAAGAGGAGCTATCAAAACGTGATAGATGAATATTTAACTCTTAATCACATGGAAATGGTACCTGAATGTGAACTCGAGGATGAAGTATCCATTTATTTGTCCCACCATGCTGTCATTCGAAATGACAAAACAACCACGAAGGTCAGAGTTGTTTTTGACGCATCCTGCAAAGGAAGAAACAACTTGTCGCTAAATGATCAGTTACTGGTTGGTCCTACCTTGCAACCGGAACTTAGGCATCTCATCATGCAGTGGCGTTCCGCTCCTATTTGCATGTCAGGTGACATCGTTAAGATGTACCGGCAGGTAAAGACGGAAAAGGAGGACTCAAACTGTCAAAGATTACTTTGGAGAGAAAATAAATGTCTTGAGCTGAAACATTATAGACTCATGCGAGTTACCTTTGGTACATCAGCTGCTCCATATTTAGCAGTAAAGGCTCTTCAACAAGTGGCGGTTGATCACGGTGAAGAGTACCCCCATGCTTCTGAAAGGGTTCTGAAACACTTTTACGTCGATGATCTGCTGACAGGAGTTCAAACCTTAGAAGAAGGTAAGCTTGAGTTCAGAGAGATAACTGAACTATTACGTAAAGGTGGGTTCGAGATGCAAAAATGGAACAGCAATTGTGATGAACTAGTTAAAGCAATGAATGTGGACGGAAAGGTTCAGGAAGTAAACGAAAATCTTTTGATAAAGAAAGATGAATTAGTAAAAATAATGGGACTTACCTGGAACCGTAGTGACGACACATTCCGATATACGTTGAATCTTCCGATACTGCAAAAACCTATAACCAAAAGAAAAATCATTTCTGACATTTCTCGTCTCTTCGATCCGCTCGGATGGGTGGGACCTGTAATCATACTTGCAAAAATTATGAAACAAAGATTATGGTTAGCAGGTTTGGATTGGGACGAGGAAGTTCCAATTGAATTGGCGAACGAATGGTTAACTTACCGCGAAGAACAATCATGCTTAAGTGAAATTCGCATACCAAGATGGGTCGGTACAAAATCAAGTGACATGCATGTAGAACTGCAAGGGTTTTGCGACGCTTCCAAGGCTGCTTACGCGGCAGTAGTTTATCTACGTGTTGTTGACTCTGAAAATAAAATAAGAGTTACATTAATTTCTGCGAAAACTAAGGTAGCGCCAGTGAAACAAGTATCCATACCACGCTTAGAATTATGCGGTGCAGTACTTTTGTGCAAATTGTTACTTGAAATTGCCAAGGTTTTGAATATTGATAGTAAGAATGTTCATGCATGGACCGACTCGACAGTCGTGCTTGCTTGGTTGAACAAGCATCCAAGCAAATGGACTGTGTTTGTTGCGAATCGCGTGGCCGAGATTCTCACTCATTTAGAACCACAAAATTGGTCTCACGTGTCTTCCAAGCAGAACCCAGCAGATTGCGCATCCAGGGGCTTGAGACTTTTGGAGTTAGTAAACAACAGATTGTGGTTTCATGGTCCAGAGTTCCTTTCTCAGGAGGTTATCAAATATGAGAAACCAAAGCTAGCTGAGACTAACTTGGAAGTGGTCAAGGTTAGAGCACACTTTGTCACTAAGGGTGTTTCAAGTTGGGAGAAATTTTCATCGCTGACAAAGACCATTAGAGTCATAGCTTATTGTAGAAGGTTTTTTAGCAATTGTAAAGCGTCAAGAGATAATAAACTTACGGGTCATCTTACGGCTAGGGAATTGATGGTGGCGTTAAATATTTACATTAAGCAATGTCAAGAAAAGCATTTTGATACAACTATTAAAATTATACAAAAAGGAAAGGACTTACCCAAGCGCTGCAATCTTCGGTCACTAAATCCATTTCTTGACGAAGACGGCATCCTAAGGGTTGGAGGCAGACTGAGCACCTCTCCATTAAGCGCTCAAAGAAAACATCCTGTCTTAATTCCCAAACGGTCTCACTTGACAGATCTCATAGTTTTAGATGCTCATAAGCAAACGTTACACGGTGGTCCACAGCTAACGTTAGCATACATAAGGACTAAATATTGTGTGCTGGGTGCAAAGCAATTGGTGAAATCACAATACCGAAACTGTGTAACCTGTACAAAAAGTGCTGCTGTTACAAAAAACCCTTTAATGGGACAATTGCCAGCCGAACGAGTTACTCCATCACGTGCATTCAAGCACAGCGGAGTCGATTACGCTGGGCCCATACAAATTCGAACATCTAAAGGCAGAGGCCATCAATCCTACAAAGGCTACATTTGTCTATTCATTTGTATGGCCACTCGTGCTCTGCATCTAGAAGCTGTGACAGACTTAACGTCCGAGGGATTTCTACAAGCATACAAACGATTTGTAGCTAGGCGTGGCCATTGTTCACAGCTCTGGAGCGATAATAGGACAAATTTTATAGGAGCAGCAACAGAATTGCAAAAACTTAGCAAATCTGAGCACAATTCGGTAGCTAAAGAGATTGCAGAGTCATTGACAGTCTACAACTGTGAATGGCATTTTATACCACCCCATTCACCTAATTTCGGGGGATTGTGGGAGGCAGGTGTCAAATCGGTAAAATATCATCTCAAGCGGGTCATTGGAAACTCTATCTTAACTTACGAGGAGATGGCTACGGTTCTGGCTCAAATAGAGGCGTGTCTGAATTCGCGACCTCTTTCAACGATATCGGACGACCCAGACAACTTTACTGTGCTAACGCCGGGGCATTTCCTTATCGGAGAACCACCTGTGACAGCACCCGATCATGACTTTGAGCTATTGAATGTCAGTACACTTCGAAGATGGCAACATACTCAACGCATGCTTCAATCGTTTTGGAGGCAATGGTCGCAAGAATATCTAACTAAATTCTTGCGTAGATACAAATGGTCAGGTAATATTTCACAAGCTTGTATTGGAGATGTGTGTGTAGTGAAGGAGGATAATTTACCTCCATCTCGATGGCTCTATGGTCGCATCATTGCTACTCATCCCGGTGTTGACAACATAATTAGGGTCGTAACTTTAAAAACTAAAAATGGAGCGATTAAAAGGCCCGTTTCCAAATTGTGTTTTTTGCCTGTGACAGTTGCTTGAATCTGTTACCTATGTTATATTTATTAATAAGTGTTTTGCTACTTCTTAAGTTCATAAATATATTTTTTGTTGATAGTAAGTGTAGTAGTCGTAGTATAATTAGTATAACCACATGTAAATTGTAAATATTGTCACAAATTATCACCTATGTAGGTACATGGTGGGCGATGTATAAAAGGACTAAGCTCAGCTTATCCTTGGTGGGCGATATGTTGACGCATTTTAATTTCTATATGTAAACCTAGATGGCACCAGCCATAATTTTAAAAGTCGGTGTAGAGAGTCTCCGTAACATTATGACATCTCGTGAATAATTCATAATAAATGCTTAGAACGGTTGGTACTGTTTCATTGTAAACCTTTTTTCCTTCCGCGAGGCCACATAAAATACACCTCCGCAACCGTGGTGCGTCGAGTGTGTACAGTAGGTTTGTATAGGAACTTCTTCATTTTCAAACACAACTACTTCAAATTTCGTATACATATTTCAAAAGAAAAAAAATGAAGGCATGTTTCAGGGTTTTTTCTAAAATCGAAGGGTGTAAACTTGAGTACCGCTGAATCGTCAATCTATATTCGATATTTCAGCCCTAATGGGTTATATAGGGCATAATTATAAGTTTATCGAAGTATATCCCGGGCGAAGCCGGCGGGCACAGCAAGTGGTCAATATGATAAAATTATTCGTTTATATTTACTTTCTTGACGAAACATTTCCTTTATAAAGAAAACTAAATTCCTAGAACTTAAATAATATTCTCGTAAAATCATCGGTTTTATTGCTGTAAGGGATGGGATTCAGTGACAATCGTACATGTTACACTTGTATATTTACAATATTGCTAGCGAGTATTTGCGGCACAGGTGGAATTAGAAATTAAATATTTATGTTGTCTGGTGTGTGACAATTGTTAAAATTACATAACTGAAGGCATTTAAAATTCTCTCTCGGTCCGGTTGAGTAAGTAAAACTTTATTGTAAACCAAACAAGAAATTGATAACAAGAAATATTGTGTATACATACATATATGTACAAATGGCGTTGAGTTTACGTAGTTTACGTAGTTTAGTAATCTGTGGTTGAGTTTAGTCTTATCGCATGTAACGACAAAAATACGATCTAAACAAGACAATTTTTTTTTATACCACTAAGGTGGCAGACAAGCATACGGCCCACCAGAAGGACTGGTGGTCACCGCAGCCCATGAACGTTTGCAACACCAGAGGCGCCACACTCGCGCTACCGACCCTACTATGTTGGTTTTAACTTATATGTTTAGTGCTAACAAGAACATTCAAGGCCATCACAAACGTAGCTATAATATATATTAATATGAAATATAGCAAGGCATATTACGACATATTTTCGATACAAATTTTCGAAGGACCACACACGCAGCTATAATATATATTTCAATGACGTCATCAAAATATGTCGACAGATATAGCTTGGTATATTTTAGCATATTACTATATATTTTGTATATTAATAATATATTTTCGTATATTTTGAGGATAAAGGATGTTCCGTTTGTTTACCGAACATTCGGGAAGAGTGTCATATAGTCACGCCTTTTTCCCCGAAGGGGTAGGCAGATACATATTATATGCCCACATTTCACCTTTAAGATTTTGTCCCATGTAATGTGGCGTGAATTGAGAGAGGCCTACGTCCAGCACTGGAAGTATTGCCGTGTTGAAATGGACAGAGGCAGGATGTGACGTGGTGGTATCCGTCCATAATTATTGTTCCTGAATGTATTCTAAAATAAACCTATACAAAATATATGGGGACCAGAGGTTCTGTAGCAGCAATGCAGCGCAGCTGCCGAGCAGTGCTGCTTGCTGCCAAGTTCGGACTCAAATAAATGAAGTTCGGTATAACAAATGAAGATCGACAAAACAAATGAGGATAGTTAAAATAAGTGAAGATCGACAAAACAAATGAAGATTGTTAAAACAATTGAAGATCGATGTCAGGTGAGTCGCAAAGCGTCTATAAGTTGACTCCTTTCATGACCATAGGGCTGGCCTATTTCTAGCTCAAAGAATTAGTTTGTAATTAAACGGGATTTTTCGCCTTTTTTTGTTTTTATGATAGGATAGGTACGCTGAAATTAGAACATCCTGTACATAAAATAAGCAATAAAACCGTGCGCTTGCAAGGACGGCCGGAGATCGAGTGAGCACGACTAAGGGCAAAATATATATTATAGTATAGCTCCCGTGTGTGATAGGTTGCTATAATATAATATATATTTCGATATATTAATATATATTATAGCTACGTTTGTGGTGGCCTTCATTGGTTGACTATACTTATGTGAATATCTTCGAGTAATCAACTTCGCGGATGTAAAATTTCATCAAATAGATATCTGCCTAGGACATTCTTCCGAGGGCTTACCCGGGGCTCCCAACTGTAGGCTGTTGGGCGTTACGAGAGGATTTTTAGTTGGTAGGACTCCGGCATAGCATCCATAAAGGATTTTCCTTACATTAAAAAAAAATAGATACCTGTAAATTAAACAGATAAAAAGGAAAGCAAAATAATATCAGATTCAACCAGTAATTAACGCTGAGGAAAGCAGTGCAAGAAAACTGAATTCATTAAGTCGCAACCCTTACGCCCTAAGCACACCTCCGCCGCGAAACCAGAACAGCGGAACCGCTGAATGAATTCCGCTGTGATCAAGTGTGGATTGAACAGCGGAACTGGGTAACGGAACCTGACACGAGTTAGTCGATGTGTCGCTATCGCAATTTTATTATATTATTTTTATTATCTGGATGACTTAATAAATACATAAAGGGTCTATTTCTGATGGCTTGAAGTAGTTTTTCCGTGAACTGCACGTCCATTTACTGAAAAAATATTAGTTTCGCCGTTCCGCTCTGTATTTCTGTCAATTTTGACAAACCGGCGCGTAGACAACGCGGCACCGCAATAACAAGGCGGCCGAAGCGCGGAGGTTTGACTGGCGTAGGAGCAAATTGGCGAAACCGTGCGGTGAAAGAGATAGAAGATAGTTAAATCTATGCATTAGAACAGGCGGTTTCGCTAGTGTTCCGCTCCTCCTACATGTGACAGAACTTGGCGGAATTACTGCGGTTTGGTCATGGTTTCGCGGCGGAGGTGTGCTAAGGGCGTTAACAAACGGTCTTGAAAATGTATCTTTGTATCACCAATAGCATACCACTCTGCCAGAGGTGGACATGAAATCCAATTCAAATATAAGCAATATATTATATTAATCATTTCAAAACCTTAATCATATGTGAATAATGTGTACATTATTAACAATCTCGCTTTTAGTGTTAATTGCATTTTTTTTCACAAGGTACCTATTACTTGTAACCGATAGAAATGAAGACAACCAGTTTTAACTATTCGTATTATTTATGTTAAAGAGTGGGTAGCTAATAAAGAACGGATACTAAAGGTCGTATGCTCGGAATAGCATCTCAAGTTAGTATTTCTATTGAAATATCAAATCGTGGGTGGGTATCTTTGTTGGGAATGAATATTAATAATTTAGAATACTTTTCATCTAATTTAGTACCAACCGTAGCTATACAACGGGTCATTGAGAGAAAAATCATGATTTTAATACCTGAAACTATAATATATATTTGGTCTCTACAACAAGCGTAATTTAACTAGTTTTTATGTGATGGATAGGTACATTCATACCACAAAGGCCTGTATAAGTTTGTTCCCATCCCTTCACGCAATTAGAGGGCTCCGTTGTTTGCGTATATACCAACCGTGTTAGGCACTCCGATTTCATCCACACTCTCGTTGAGGGTCGACGTGTAAAGGAAACTTCAATTCGTGTGGGTCGGGCAATATCCGGTCAAACAACGTTCACAGCGTGAGCTCCCACTGAACCTGTCAAACGCTTGATTTCGCTAAATTGTTCGCATTCCCTAAACCTGTCCTGTCTGTTTCGGAAAATACGAACGTATTGAAACTGGTTGTAAGACTGCTGTGGCAGTCCTTTAATCATCTTGATTGATAATGTGCATGTCGAACAAAATGTTGTCTGTGGGGGTTTGCTAGATTTACGAGCAGTAGCAGGGAGCGTAGTATATTTTAAAATGTCGTTTTTAGAGACAGTATGAAGCTAAACTCCATTGAGGCACCTACAATCATTATTTACTAAAACATTTAGAAATTAACTTATAAAACATATATGTGGTGTAAGTACAGGCATCTCACGGATGTGAGCTTGATATATTTTATACCCGAACGCTGTCGAGTAACCATAGCCATCACACGGTTAATAAAACATTGAATTTGCTGATGACGCTGGGACAGCGGTCCCTTGAGTACAGTTGTGTATTATTATTATTCCAGTTGCAAATTAGTCAACCTACATGAAGCTAAACTCCATTGAGGAACCTACAATCATTATTTACTGAAACATTTAGAAATTAACTTATAAAACATATATGTGGTGTAAGTACAGGCATCTCACGGATGTGAGCTTGATATATTTTATACCCGAACGCTGTCAAGTAACCATAGCCATCACACGGTTAATAAAACATTGAATTTGCTGATGACGCTGGGAAAGCGGTCCCTTGAGTACAGTTGTGAATTATTATTATTCCAGTGGCAAATTAGTCAACCTACAGGTTCAGGGATTCGATTAATTCAATAAAAAAAAATAAGAATTAAGTCAGTCTTGCTTGCAAGATGGGACGGGACTCTGACTAAGGGACGAGATCTCGGTGATTATAATTTTATGGGTACCTATAATTATAACATATTGAAATTTGGAGTCAGTCTATTTTTAGTTTGAGTTATCTTCAAAGTTTGTATACCAACAAAGTCATTTTTAACCCTAAAATATTTTTACATTGACTAGTGTGAGGTTTTCAGATTGCCATTTATATCTTTTCTGCAGACGCTAAACATGAAAACAAAATTGTAGATCTAATGTTCATTTTTTTTGATCTTACAAATCCATCTTGACGAGGGTGCTGTGCTTTTGGCAAAAATGTAAATAGGAAAGATAGTAGTAAATCTTGCAAGATTACGTATAGAATTTCAATACTGTTTCGATTATTTGGAAACAAAAGCTATCGAAGTGCCTTTGGTACAGAAAATATCGTGTGGTTACGACAAAAAAATGTAAGGTAAAGTATAACATATAACAAATTGATACATCAGAATAACATGTGAAGGTCGTAATTAATAATAGGTACCTAGAGTTCTGTTAATTGGCCAAAACATAACGAGAAATCTCAATCATCGAATTATTTTTCATAGGCTTGGTATCCTCAAGTCAAGTCGAATTTTCTCCAAGATTCTTTGGAATCGACTGCCAACGGACATTGTGTACACTACTTATAAAGACGCCAGCACCATAGTAGTAACCACAGCCTAACTCGTCAATTTGCAGGTTATATTTATACATACATAATGTATTATGTAAGTATATGTATTGTCCACTGTAGGTATTGCCTCTTTTTTTCTGATTTAACGTACTTCATTGTCATTTATCTGGCGTATAATAAAGAGTAAAATAAGTAAATAAATGATATGTACAATATGTACCTACATAAATTATTGTCATTAATTTATCCACGAATGGTTAGGCAGAAAAAGAGAGAAATGGACCCACTGTTGAAAAAGCACCAAACAAATTCAAGGTAAATCAGCAATTCAGTCAGTCGTGACTACGGTAGGTGTGACCTGGTTGAAAAAAAATCGAGCTTATCCCCTTAAATAATAAATACTTACTTTAGTGTAAAAGAACTGAACACAACTGCGTTGATTGCATAATAACCATTCAACTCATGTCAGAAAAAAAAACGAACGCTTAAAAACGTAAGCATACATTTGCTCATTTGTATAAATATTATAATCAACATACATTTCATATATTCTAAACATACTATATCGAAATATTTGCTGCGTTTATTGCCTATATATTTCGCAGTATAAAGGCCAATTTTCGACAGTAACATCAATTGCCAGGAAATTTGACACCGAATATTACTTGCCATAAAGCAGCGACCATTAAATACGGTCCCACGGCTAATATTTTCAGAGATATATTAATTATTTATGAGCACTTTATGCTCTGACCTATCGCTGTAATGGTACTGTGAGGATAGAACAACCTCGAGGGTATATTGTTTAATTTCACCAATAGTTTGACCCCTATAATATACAGCCGTATCTCATGTACCTATACGTCGATTTCATTACCGTATTGTGTTTTTGTTTTTTCAACTATATATACAATATACTTCGAATCTAAGGGTACAACGGGAATTTGAAGTATTATATCAGTATGGGGAAAGTGTTCTAACTACTTTTTAGAGGATTCTGAATTGAATGATTTGAAAAAAAATACTGTATTTATAGAATCTATACTACTCAAAGACTTCTATATAAACTGAGGTAGACATGCCTTACGCACCGATTTTTGAAACCTATAAACTGCGCTAATTAGCAGCGTTGCTCGCACTGTTGTGAGTCAAAACTTCGAGAGTAGGTGCTCGACTTGCAATCGGAGTCCATACGCCTTCTCTTTTACTCTTTTTCTATTCGTATATTGCTATTGTGTGTGGTGACAATTACGTAAAAAATATTTATAAGTGAATGTAATCTTAGTAATGTGTGTATTTGAGGATTGCTTTTGAAATCTCGTTTGTTAGAGTACGGCGCGTCTACCTCAGTTTATATAGAATTTTTTCTTTAATACTACTTGAGCCGTACTTTGATGATCAGTCAGACTGCCAGAAAAAGTTAATGTTACTAGAGTATAATGTTAACAATGTCAAAGAGGTGTGAGAATAGGACGTCATGGTTAATATTTGTAGGCGATTCCACACTTATGTTAGGTTAGGATCGGCCAAAGCTTGCCACGTGGGTATTTGGACGAGTAACGGACAAAGCAATCACCAGATAACCATTATGAACATGTCACGGTACACCTACTTAATTAAACACTACTAAACCTATAACCGCGTGGCACAAGGAGGAACATTGCAACAGTGTCTGGGGCTTGCAACCCATACAAGCAGGTTTGAGGCGGCCGCCTTTACTATGATCATAAATGCTCACCATTCCACCGATAACAATATTCTCCATTGCCCATATACTTTCACGTTTCTATCTACTGACGTCTAGCTTAAGACTGAGCCTCACAAAATGGCGTTGCCGGTATTTATAATCATTCCCCACTCGTTCATTATTCAACTACCGTCATTGCAATTACAAACGAAACCTTACAAATG
The DNA here is from genome assembly GCA_933228765.1 of Miltochrista miniata. Taxonomy (NCBI): domain Eukaryota; kingdom Metazoa; phylum Arthropoda; class Insecta; order Lepidoptera; family Erebidae; genus Miltochrista; species Miltochrista miniata. The sequence continues at coordinate 26,074,202 of OW121748.1, forward strand.
GCAGGTGTCACTCTCGTTCCACTGTCAACGCGCCGTCACGGCCGGACTGACCTGCGACCGTCCTCGGGCGCTTAATTTTGTAAGTCTGAAATATCACACAAAAATCTAAAGCTCACTTTGATAAGCAATCTGCTCGTCCAAACCTGACACCTTTAATTAACAGTAACAACCACTTTATTACAACTGAACTGTACTTCCCAACAACCAACCAAGCATGCAGTCAATGACACTTTTCTCTCGAGATAACACATGCTAAGAATAGCGTGTCCCTACGACTAACCGCTGCGGTATAGCCCGGACGATACGGTTATCTGCCACTACTGTTAACTATGTTCTATCCATAGTCGACCTATTCATAAATCTCCCTAGACTGGATCGGGTGGGGGTTGTCCAAGACCAGCCACAAGTGCAAGGCCCTTACGACACCCTTCGACCAGCCTATCCCTAAACCTCCCTAGACTGGATCGGGTGGGGGTTGTCCAAGACCAGCCACACGTGCAAGGCCCTTACGACACCCTTCGACCAGCCTATCCCTAAACCTCCCTAGACTGGATCGGGTGGGGGTTGTCCAAGACCAGCCACAAGTGCAAGGCCCTTACGACACCCTTCGACCAGTCTATCTCTTAACACTCCTAGCTCTACCCCTCTCTAGCCTGGATCGTGTGGGGGGGGTCCAGGACCAGCCACAAGTGCAAGGCCCTTACGACACCCTTCGACCAGACTACCTATCTCTAAAACTCATTAACCATGACCGGACGAGTGTGTCCCTTCGACCATCCGCACAGGGCATGGACCGGACGACACTGTCCCTTCGACCAGCGCACTCAACTCATTAGCCTGGACCGGACGAGTGTGTCCCTTCGACCATCCGCACAGGGCATGGACCGGACGACACTGTCCCTTCGACCAGCGTACTCAACTCATTAGCCTGGACCGGACGAGTGTGTCCCTTCGACCATCCGCACATGGCATGGACCGGACGACACTGTCCCTTCGACCAGCGTACTCAACTCATTAACCTGGACCGGACGAGTGTGTCCCTTCGACCATCCGCACAGGGCATGGACCGGACGACACTGTCCTCTCAACCAGCTTCACATAAATCAGACCTTCACAACACAGTACCAAGTAAGCTTTTATCTTCAATCACACAAATTAATCACTCAATCAAACCAACCTATAACAGTCCACTGCTGGACATAGGCTTTTTACAAATGTCACCGCAACATTAATTATAACCACACACACAGACATGTAAAGTAACTGTCACGGCATGGACTGTCTTGTTTAGCGTGAATTTGAACGTTATGTTCAAAAATCTCATGATCTACCTTAATTTGCGCCGTCTCGGCCTCCTCTTCGTTCAATAACTAGTACCCATTTGAACCAAACTGTCGTGACCGTAATGTACTGGCCGCAAGATCTTGTGCATATATATTTAAAAGTGTAAGATCTAATCAACGCGATAATCGCGAAAGGTCCCTTGAACTTTCGATATAATACGGCTTATAATTACACGAGCGACAGATGCAGCTGCTTTTGTGAATTGTCAGTGGCATTTTCCCGTACTGAGATCAATTTGAGACGCTGTTCATTTTCTAGAGCAACAGAGATAACCTTTGACATTCGCTGAAATTGCTACCCGACCTGGATCATGAGCCCAGCTGGCGAGCAATTGGCAACACTTGACCTGGTGCCGCCAAGTGTCAATCAAATGCTTACAAACTTATCACTCTCAGACATTGCAAGCAACCATCTGCCTCGCCGGCAGACCCTGCAACTAAATACTATTGAAAACTATTCACCATGCAAAACCCTGGAGTTTCCAGCCACTACAGTGTCCACCCTGATCGGCAACAACAGGTTTGGTTGCTGCAAAATGGGCAACAGCAACTCTTAAGACTCCAGCTTTATAACGGAAGTATACTGAGAACGATAACTGAGCAGTACTTCTGGTCACATCTACCACCCATTTGCCCTGATAAGACGGCTTCATTAAAAATAGGGCGCAGCCGGATCGCTTGCGCTCCGGAAAGACTCCTCGACGCTTTGTAAACCGTACAAGGCTCGATGAACCTCCTCAGGCAGTCAGACATCTGAGGAAACCACCACTGCTCACGTGATTTTTCCAACGAGTCACGCCGATGTTCCACTGTAAGCCATTTCCGACTCAGTTTCCCGAAAGGAATAGTTTTGGTAAGCCGACTAGGGTGCAGAAGCATACGTATGTCTAGGGTCTGGCAACTGGATCCATGATAGATAAACTGAATATTCCACACAGCGACCCTAGCGACAAAGAACATCGAAATTATACATCAGCGGAGGAACAGATGTTGACACCTCCTGGGGAATACAGTTGGTTTATGTAGACTCCGAATCCACGGCCACACAAATAGTGCCGAAACCGCTCCACCGATCGTACCACCGTAAGTTTTCTACAGCTCGTACAACTGAAAGGGCTCAACCTCACATACAACTGAAAGGACTCAACCACTCGTACAACTGAAAGGGCTCAATCACTCGTACAACTGAAAGGCCTCAACTACTCGTACAACTGAAAGGGCTCAACCGCTCGTACGACTGAAGGGGCTCAACCGCTGGTACCACTAAAAGCGCTCTGCCGCTTGTATTTCCGAAAGCACTCCACCGCAAGCGCCACTATCTTGTAAGAGTTATAGCCCGACTCAGCCTTGGATCAATGGTGACCTAAAACACTACAAAATGAGAAAGGCTATTCCTCCCCTGAACGGGGACAGCTCTATTTACTTCCCTTAGAACCGTCGTCGCAATGCAAAATATGACGAACAACTCCTAATAAAATACCGCAGGTTTCGAAGTGAGCACCCTCCCACAATATCATTACGTATTCCCTTACGCTTCATGATTTACTGAATAGGACCTTGCTGCCCTAGTAATGGACACAACGGGCTAGCAGTACTTGTGAACCGAGGAAGAAACCTCCTGAAGCAAGAGTCTAAGCAGGAATTTACCTGGTTTGGCTCAATTTGATCGATCTGAATTAAGTATGCCAGAATATAAAACCTACTTCTACTACATGAACCTGCATTTCCCAGGTTCAGTGGAAAACCACTATTTGTTCTTTTACCGGAGTACCCCCCTACAAAATTCTGTGCCGTCCTGTCGTTACACACCCACTAGTAACCTAGTAACGTACTGTACACAGAATGGTTTGCATGTCTATCCAATAAATTAACCAGCGCTGGCTTGTCGTCACCTTCTAAGTCTGCATCTATCTACTTGAGAGAAATCTGGCTTAACTACGTTCGCGTAACAGAAACTTGACTGCTGTTAATGACGGATAAGGGAAATATGAGGCTATCGTTATTGATCTGGTTATCCGGTTATAAAATTATCTAAATTATTCCGGCTACTGACGACAGGATCGCTGAGAAAACGTCCAGTATTTTGTGAAATATCCAGGTTTGCGACACTTCGTCTATCGTTACCACACTTATTAGTTGAAACCTACACTCATTTTATTTCGTCACCACATATACCAAAAAAAAATTCAAAAACGAGATCGTTGCGTACAGTACCCCGTAATTTAACAGAAAAACTTTTGTTCATCATGGAGCAAACGATCCACTATCGAATAAACAAGTATAAATTTAAAAATTTATTAAAACCTTGATCCTGAGACTATTCTAACAAACCCAAACATGGCATGTCAATCCTGTTATTTTCTGAGGAGTTGGGTATCCCGCAGACAACCTGATGAATCAGTCAGTTCCAGGTTAACGTTTCGTGGACATACCCTTAAAAGTAAAGTAGGTTCATTCAATGTCCGATGAATTAGACCTGTAAATTATAGTAAAATTCCTTCATCACTCAGGAAGTGAGCCGATGTCATCCTAAAATTCTCAGCCACGAACCATCGTAGTCACATTTGCTTTCGAACAAAAGAAACCGCATTAAAATTGGTCCATCCGTTGGGCAGCCACGACGCCACAGACAGACACATAGATACACACATGCACAGATTTATAACATCCCTCGCTATTCGTCGAGGGTTATGAAAAGGAATCGACTCACCGAATGACGTCTTCAAGGTGCTCCTAGATGACAATTATTAGCAAGGATTAACTTCCTTGCTTGCTATATGTCCAACGCTACATTTATTTTTGGGCTTTCCGGGCATTATTGTGATAGGTACCCGGATCGACCACATGTATAGCAGGTCCTCTCCGATTGCATGTGCTTCAATATCTGTATCAGCGTCATACAAAAACTTTGATGCACTAATGTTCAGCTGGTGGCTGCTTTTCCTTCAGTCGACTCTGTCCATTCTTATCCCACTTCTGATGTAGGCGATTCCACACTTATGTTAGGTTAGGATCGGCCAAAGCTTGCCACGTGGGTATTTGGACGAGTAACGGACAAAGCAATCACCAGATAACCATTATGAACATGTCACGGTACACCTACTTAATTAAACACTACTAAACCTATAACCGCGTGGCACAAGGAGGAACATTGCAACAGTGTCTGGGGCTTGCAACCCATACAAGCAGGTTTGAGGCGGCCGCCTTTACTATGATCATAAATGCTCACCATTCCACCGATAACAATATTCTCCATTGCCCATATACTTTCACGTTTCTATCTACTGACGTCTAGCTTAAGACTGAGCCTCACAAAATGGCGTTGCCGGTATTTATAATCATTCCCCACTCGTTCATTATTCAACTACCGTCATTGCAATTACAAACGAAACCTTACAAATGGCAGGTGTCACTCTCGTTCCACTGTCAACGCGCCGTCATATTTATTGATCCATTAAATACCTGACTAAGGCTAGGCTACAAATTCGTCAAAGAATCTGTACGTGGAGTAAGTAAATACATTCGACAAAAAGTAAGCGGTCTCAGGTGCTACCCTAACCTCGTTGTTAGCACATTATCTAATTACGTTCAGAGCGAAACCATGCCGCAGTATTTGAACTCCGTGCATGTTTTTTTTTTTGTTTCAACGCACTTTTCTACCTCACATAGAGGGTAGAGCGGCAAACTAAGAGTATGGTGGTCGTGAGGCAAACTGACTGTGCATTGTATTAGGTTTTTCAACATAGTTATGAGTTTTTTTTAAATATCACTTTACATATGAACTTGCGTGGTGCAAAAGATTTAATATTCTCTTATGCATAAATAAAAAGTGTAGATTACATTTAATATGCTTGCAAATGAACATTTCGAGGACATTTTCTGCTTTATTTATTTGTTAGTTGGCGATCGCGATATGGAAACTTTTTCCGGGATTAAAAAGTAGACCAGTAGAAAGTAAACTACAAATTTTCCGTACCGTTTAATTTTATTAATAAGGAGTAAGAATTGACGTGTATTCTCGGAGCCGCGAGCAAAACTCTATCTCCCAGAGCAAATTACGACCCCCTTTCAGATAATATCATTTACATAACAAATCCTTCACTATTGAACTACTAAGGATTACTATTAATCACGTCAAGATGTTTACCCTCATTCTAAGTCAGTTGCGGAGGAATTATCTAAGTCGAGATGAATTGAAACGCTTTCTCGAGCCATTCCCTCCCATTATGGCGATGTTTGAAAATCTCTTTTGGTTCTCGGCGGATTTATTTGGAATAATCAGAGTACTAAAGTAATAAAGGTGGCATTCATCAGTTGATATTGATTGTCAGCTATGAGACTGTGCTGGAGCTTGGAATCTGCGATTCCATTCTTGGAATATATAATAGAATGTTTTTAGTAGACGTATCTTGTGGAAAAACAGGAAATGGGTATGTTAGTTTTCAGAGGCCCAATGCTACTAGCATTGGGCCTCTGAAATTATTATTGTTGTAAGCCCTAAATTCTTTCCCTTCACCGTCAGAAGTTCCAATGCTCAAGCGATATTTCTAGCAAATCTCATGAGAGTGTTCGCTGTAATACGATCTACAGCGACTACTCTAATACGGCCTCCTTGATAACACTGTGTATAAAAGTTTGTCACTTACTATATTATCCTTTTTCTTATCTAGTTCACCTGTAATCTTGCGCACTTATGCAGTGGAGCAGCCCGGGTCAGCATTTAATTAGTTCCGAAAATAATATTTTTAATCTGATAAAATCATTGTATACTTTCGTCTCAAGATGTCAATTTGAAACAAAAGTGTAAGAAATTGGACTGAGGACATAAAAACAGTTAATAAATTCTTTCCATTTATACATTTTCGTTTATTTTCTAAGGGCTTTATAAGCTATTTTTAAGCAAGGAAGTCGGTGGGTGTAAAACAGATGAGGCATATTTTATAGATCCGTTTTATTTTACCAATAAAACGGATCAGCTTTAGCAGTTTTATCACATTCTTCTTTACTAAATATGATTCTTTGCTGCGTAAAGTACTCATTGTAAGGCTTGCATTGTTGGTTCTTAACATAGTACAAACCCTGTTGGATGATCTTGATAAATGTACCTACGTATTCCCTATTGGTGACTCTCAATATGAGGTAAAGTTACTTTGGGCTTAGCCTTTAGGACTTAGATCGTCTAAAACATTTGACAAAATAAAAGATAGTCAACTAAAAACAGTGATTTGCTGTTATAAAATAAATAATGCTTTTTGATTTTTCAACAAAATTAACTTCGAGGTGTATTGTTTACACCTAATTGTTGTTCTTGAAGATTGAGTTTTAATTTCCCGAGGCGTATTTGTTTTTGAAGCTGCATTTCGCATCAAAAGACAGAAAAAAACCGAGGTTTATTTTTACGTGATGAGGGTCGCTAGAGGTTATTAAGCGTCGAAATTAAGTGAAAAATTTACTAAGTTTAATATATTTACTAAATTACTAAGCTTACGTACCTACTAATTAGAAGATCCGCTCATCTTAGTCTTAAACCTCAATGTTGAAGCTAATATTCGTTTTAGAACTGAAATATTTGGACCATAACGTTTCCCAAAGCTAGCGAAATTAATGAACAATAATAATGACTGTAGGTAAAATTCAAACAAGTTATATGATCACAAACCTGTATTTAGTACTCCTCGTACAACACTCGTGTAACTTAACAAAAGCTAACTTCTATTATGACATAAAAGGATATCACTTAGTTTACTGTAATACAGTCAAACAGATTACTATTACCAGAAACTGTGTGACGGTGACAACAGTAACATTAAGAGAAGCAGTAAACTCCGTTACTTTGCGAGGTACTTCCCGTTTATTGGGTCATTAGGATATAATTTCATCCCGTGTTTATGATCATATAAAAAGTTTGTCAATTATAATTTCTCCTCCTTCAGGTCATTTGAATTTCGAATTATCCTTCGTTGGATATCATTCATACAACAATGCTGAACGGAGTTTGCGCGCGAAATCGGAGACATGCGGACTACTCCGTTGAAAATTTTCCAAAATTAGTGTGTTTCGAGTGTTTTATGAGTAAAAGTGGTGGATTTTTAAGCATAAAAGTTCGACAAAGTGCACAAGTGTTGGAAAGTGATAAAACGCAGTGAAACGTGACTCTTCCATTTCTCGACAAACTCCAGAGACACTTTTAGTAAAGTACCACCGCTTTACTAGAGAAGACTGACTTTGACTTAGGGCTGCACTTGACTTTGACCAGACTTAGAGGACGAGGACTGTGACTTGAAAAATAAAGATATAATAAATGTAAGACTAGGCTGTATGGCTCAAATTGCCTTTGCCTATCCGAAAATGGATAAATAAAACTACTACTACAATGCTGAACTTCATGTTTTTGAGTCACCTAATGAATTATTAGCGAAAATTTGAGATTTCCGTATTTTCCATTTCACTGTTTTAATTAAAGTTGCCAAGTCATGAATAGCAGAAACATTACGAGATGATTTTATGGCATATTTTAATGTAGCTTTGTTAATCGGTACCTACAGAGTCTTTCATATAATTAAAGATTTACAAAATGATGGAAACGATTTTTCTGTTGATGATACTAACCAAAAATTTCAGCAAACAATTCACGACATTGTAAGGTGTAAGGTGTCATAACAGTGAGTGGCGTGTGTAGAGCCTGTCGCGTCAGACAATCCACATGAGCCCTCCAAGATTGATGATCGACTAATACGCATTCTCATTACCTAACCTCACCTTTACATGAAATATGTCAGGTATTGGGCTGACATATTACTCCTCCATTGGAATTTTAAAGAGGTTCTAAAGTAAGTTTTGTGGGCGTTCGTGCAGACGTGCCTACGTACTACGTAATTACATAGGTCTTATTTGACAGAGTTTGAAAACAGGTTTCATACCGTCGAATTTTCAGCGTCTGTGGTTATTATATTTTTACAGAGGAGGTTAAAGCAATTCATAAAAAAGTTTATGTATACTTATAGCATTAGAGAATACCTACCTATAGTTTAGTCAATTTAGACAATTGAAATAACAAAAACTCCCAGGGAGCTAAATTTTGGTGGAGAGCTGGGGTTTGCCATTACAAATAAAATATTAAAAGTTCCCATCGATCCTATGTGTGCTAAAAAAGTTTATCGGGGTCAAAGGTCAAAATTTTAGGTTTTTTCTCGAAAACGGCAAGTGTTATCAAAAAATCACTCAAAGCAAAGTTGTAGATCTTAAAATTCTTCACAAAAATGATTACACAGATCGATATACTGTGAGTATTTCAAGCGTCTACTTGTTGTATGTCTACTCAGCAACTATAGTTTGCAGTAATGCATATAAAAACAATTTAAAGTCTCCCACATTGCCTTTCTTATAATGAAATAACGTGCATAGTTCCACTGCAGTTCGCATAAACATTGAAGATTTGACTTAACTAACTAGTTAGTAGTAGTAGCAGTAGCAGGTTCTGAAATTTCGACTTAGTTGGTATCTTGTTGTACCAGTCAATTAGATAGGATAGTATTATTGGACCTTTTCATAATACTAAGTACTACTACCTATTCATAATACTAAAAGTACTACTTACTTTTTAGGGTTCCGTATACAGTTCTGGTGAATTAGGCAGATCCCAGAACACTCCCACAGGGGCAGATCGGTGTCAAGAAGTTTTAGTGAGTATTCCCAGTGCTATCGTGATCAGGTGCTGGGCGACCCTCACACGAGCCCACGCCTCGCCAGCATGGGTATTCCGTAAGCGGAGCTCTCCTTGTAAAAAAAAGGGTTTCGTATACAAATTGTATAAACGGGACTCTATTACAGAGACGCCGCTGTCCGTCTGTGTGTCATGAGGGTGTTTCTTATGAACGGAGTTCTGTTGCTTCGAAAACAAAAAATACTAGAAAAAAATACTAAAACCGTTATATTTTGCCGTTTATGGGCCGGTTGAGTGTAGATTACTACAACTTTATTTATTGGTTATATTCGTTGTTGATAGTATTACATACTAATATTTTGTAAATGCCTATTTATAAGAACTATTGAAATTATTGTTAGAATCTGGACACGGTCAAGTTTCATAATATTGAAGTCTACATATTCTATATCAAACTATCTCTTTAATCTATTTGTATTGTATTTGCCAATAAAAGTTGTTGTTGGTCTAATACAATAAAAGAAAAAAGTTATCGTTAGATCGGGTAGGAAGCCAAGTGGTTTGCCATTTTCCGGAACAATACAAAGCATTACAAGAAAATGAAAGTCATCTTTTGCTTATTTCATTATTCCAGCTCTGTATTTGTGTTTTCATGGAACTGGCTACCTAATTGTTATTTCGATAGTTTTATTCTATCATAACAATGAGCCAGAATAATGGTATTTATTGATTCTAACATTGAACAGCAGTGACAACTATAAAACTACAGAATCTTATTTGAACCCATCAATGTGGCGACGGGTAAGAGTACAAAATGTCGTCATCCCCGTAGATAATACTGTTTTACAAGTAATTTTATTGTTGTTTAAAGCATTATTTTAATACCACACTATATAGAATCACGCATTAGTTTGTAATGAAATACGTGCTAGCATTTTCAATAATCAAATATTCCCAACAATCAGGAATCCTTTTTTAACGCATCTCGATCTGCTCCAATATGGATTACTACAATTACTCTTTTATCAAGGGATGCCTTGAATAATAATACGCGTAAGATTTAAGGCAAATAGTTTACCGGTAATATATTATGTTTTTTCGGGACAACAAAAGTAACCTATATCACTCACTACAAATAAAACTGTCCTATAAAAATCATGTCAAACCATTGCTTACTTACGAGACATGTAAGAACGACGAATAAACATACTTTCATGATATAGTGAAGCGGCCTTTAGGGAACTTCTGAATAAAACTTATGTGGACTGTATTACATGGGCTTTAATGCCATAAAATATAATTAACAATAAATTATTGAGAACTAAGAAATGCCCGAGGGCGAGCGTGTCGTGGAGCGAAGTGAAGGGCGGCCGCGCGGGCCGCGGCTCGGCGCGCGCGCCGCTGGTTGCGCCCCCCGCCTCAGCTCCGCTCCCTGCGGTCAGCTGTTGGGAGGCGAGGTGCGCCGACATACTCCCCGGGTTGAAGACTCTTCAATCTTCTGGAAGTGGGCAGATGGAGTTGAAACCGCGACGGATGGTGCCCTTCTTGGTCTTGATTTCGGCCACCCTCGTGACTCCGTCGACGCCGGGATAGGTCTTAGTGACCCGACCCAGGGACCAGAGCAGTGGTGGCGTCGTCTTGTCCTTGATTAGGACCAGGGACCCTGGCTTTAGCTCCCCTCTGGAATGATACCACTTTGACTTGGCCTGTAGCAGAGAAGTATATTCATTATGAAATCGTCCCCAGAAATGCTGCCTGATGTACTGGATCCTCTTCCAGCGATCCAGTCGCATGATGTTGGCATCGGTCACCTGGGAGCACGGTACCGATAAAAGTGGTCGTCCAATTAGGAAGTGAGAAGGAATCAGTGCCGAGAAATCGTTAGGGTCAGAAGAGAGGGGTGTAAGCGGGCGTGAGTTCAACACCGCTTCTATTTGAGTGAGACAAGTACACATCTCTTCAAAGGTGAAATGAGTGAGATCAAGTAATCTTTTTAAATGATGTTTAAAAGACTTCACGGCACTTTCAGCCAGTGAATTAAAATGGGGGCTATAACCGGGCGTGAAAATAAATTCAATACCATCCTGCGCCAATTCAGATGCAACATTTGATGATTTAAGAAAATTGTACATTGTATTAGACGCGCCTACAAAGTTCGTCCCGTTATCGGACGTGATGCTTCGGGGCTTGCCTCGACGCGCCACGAAGCGATTTAGAGCGGCCATATAAGCCTCAGTGGTGAGGTCTGTGACAAGCTCCAAGTGTACAGCTTTCACTGCCGAGCAAACAAAGATGCACATATAAGCCTTTGTTAGTTTGCAGCCACGCCCTCTGCGGTCGGCTACCAATACTGGCCCGGCGTAGTCAACGTAACTATTCAAAAAAGGAAATTCGAGATTAGTTCGCGAGGATGGCAGCTGACCCATTATAGGCTGTACATTTTGAGCCTTATGTCTGAAACACCGAAGACATTTATTCACGACAAACCTAGACAAATTCCTACCACCTAGCGGCCAATAAGTCTGTCGGATATGCGACAGTAACAACTGTGGTCCGGCATGTACAAGCTTTAAATGTTGCATGTGAAAAATAAGCTTAGTAAGTATGTGCTTACTACATAAAAGAATAGGGTGCCTCACATTTAAATCATGGGGGGAGTTATCAAGCCTCCCGCCCACGCGGATGAGGTCATGATCATCAATGAAAGGCGTTAAAGGAAGTAATCTACTTTTGCGTGGCAAATGTGGCAATTTTTGATTACTTTTTAAAAGTTTATATTCCTCAGGGAACATTTCAAGTTGTGAGAAATGAATAATTAAATTTAATGAATTTTCTAGCTCTAATAATGAAAGATTGCCACACAATTTACCACTTTTGTTTTTTAAGTTGTAAATAAATCTTTGCATATAAGTAAATATTCTTTGAATTTTCGTTAGGCTAGAATATCTTAGTAATACATGATGAATGATAGATGAGTGAGAGGTTACGTCTGTGTGAAGAATACTATGCAAGTTATCGTTATTACTCGTATCGTCAATAAAATGAGTCACTACTTCCGGCAAATCGTGTTTCGCTGTGCTTGGCATTTTGGGCCACTCACATTCACTAAGCAACAGAAAGGACGGCCCAGACCACCAGAGTGGTGTGTCCCTAATAATGTCAGCCCGAAGGCCACGGGAAACAAGATCCGCCGGGTTGTCCTTCGACGGTACGTAGCTCCAGGTATGACCACATGTGCTCTCCTGTATCTCGTGGACTCTGTTTCTGACGAAAGGCTTTAGCTGATTAGAAGGAGTAGAAAGCCAGCCCAAAACTATAGTGGAGTCACACCAGAATCTACACTTGTGGATGGGTATGGTGAGAGATTCCTGAACCTTAGTACACAGCCTTGCGCCTAACAAAGCTCCACAAAGTTCAAGCCTCGGGATTGTAGTAGGTTTTAAGGGTGCTATGCGATTTCTAGAGACTAGAAGTTGTACACCAGTGGCCCCAACACTGTTACACGATCGAATGTACACACAGGCACCGTATGCTTTTTCAGATGCATCCGTAAAGACGTGTACTTCGTGTGTAACAGAGTTTTCAAACAAAACCCAACGTGGAATTTTTAAATAATTTAAAGATGTAATTGTACTCTCAAATATAGACCATGCATTACTCACCTCGAGCGATACTGCGTCGTCCCAGTCGTATTTATGCAGCCAAAGTCGCTGCATTAGAATTTTAGCTTCGACAACGCATGGACCTACGAGGCCCAATGGGTCGAAAATCTGACTGATAACAGAGAGGATATGACGTTTAGTGACTTCGTTGGCAGACGTAATGTTAATTGTGTAAGTAAGTGAGTCAGAGTCACAGACCCAGTTAAGACCTAAGGTTTTAGACTGTGAGGAAACAAGACCCTGCTCAGAAAAATTTAAGATATTTTCTGACTCATTACTACTATTATTACATTTTATTTGATTTAAAATTTCCGAATTATTTGATCGCCATTTACGTAAATTAAATTTAGCTGAAGATAGAACCGATTTTACAATTTTAGTAACTTCTACAGTTTCGGATATGGTGCTCCCACTACTGAGATAGTCGTCGACGTAAAAGTCGCGCCGTATAGCGCATTGTGCACGACTATCCTCGATGTTATCAGCCAGACTCACTAAGCACTTGGTGGCTAAATAAGCAGCAGACGCAATACCGTATGTAATTGTATTTAAAATGTAAATTTGAAGAGGTTCTGAGGGATCAAAACGGAAAACTATTTTTTGAAGAGAACGTTGGTCTGGACTTAACTGAATGGCCCTGTACATTTTTTTCCACGTCACCTGAGACCACGTATCTATGCTGACGAAAACGTGTTAATATAGAAAACAGATCGTCTTGCACTACCGGACCGACCATCTGAATGTCGTTGAGAGACACTCCCGTACTAGTAGGGGCTGATGCGTCGAAGACTACGCGTAGTTGAGTAGTGGTACTGGAATTCCGAATGACTCCATGATGTGGAATAAAATATTTTGTCATGGAATTTTCTGGTGAAGGAGTACAGTCAGTGTCTAAAGTCATATGACCTAAGCGTAGGTACTCTCGCATAAAATCATAATATTTGCTTTGAAAGGAGGGATCACGCTTAAACCGTCGCTCTAGGGACAAAAAACGATTCCTAGCATTTATATAGGATTGTCCTAGAGAACTTGGATCCTCCTTCAACGGCATTTTAACGACAAACGCACCATCGTCATTACGGACAGTGGTTTGTTCGAAAATCTGTTCACATTTTCTCTCCTCAAGAGAGTGTGAATGTTTAGGTGAAACTTTGTCAAGCTCCCAAAATTGAGTTAAGTCAGGAATGACGTTGGAATGATGGCAAAAGTGAGTAGAAGCAGAGGAAAGAAATCGTGATTGACGTAAGATGCTACCGGATACAAGCCATCCGAATTTGGTCTCACAAAGTTTGGGTAGATTTTTCCCTAAGTCTATCGTGTTTGTACCTATGACATTCCAGAATACTTCAGCCCCTACCAGGATATCGACGGCCGACGGAACGTTGAAGTTCGGGTCCGCTAAAGTAAGACCTGAAGGAATAGGGACATGATGAATGGGTACGAACGAAGATGGTAATACCTTCGTGATCTCAGGTAGAACGTGGCAATCTATTTCTACAGTGAAGGCACAGCATAAAGACCCTATGGAGAGGCGACAAGACTGTGTACTGGTGAAAATATGATTATTTATACCCGTTACCTTGGTGTTCGTACCGCGTTGTGACAAACCCAGTGTATCCGCTAAGTCCTGCGTGATAAAGTTCGCCGTGCTGCCGTTGTCCAGCAGTAGACGTGCAGTGTACTTCTTACCCGTCGAGCTGGTCACGTTCACCAATGCTGTGGACAGGAATACATGCGCAGAAGTAGCAAGCTGCATAGAATTTGCCGAAAGCACAACATTAGAAGGTTGTGATACAGAAGGCAGTGCAGAAAGATTAGCAGAAGGCAAAGGATTAAGTTTTTGCATGGGTTGGCATAAAAGAGTGTTATGTTTGGCCTTACAGTACTTGCAGCGTGAAAACTTGCAGTGCTTAGCAGTATGTCCAATGCGTAAGCAGTTAAGACAAACATTAAAATCTTTTGCCTTTTGAATGCGATTTTCAATTGATAAGCTTCTAAAAGGATCGCATTTGTATAAAGTATGTGCTTGGGAGCAAAGCGGACATTCATAACTTTTAAAATTTTTACTATAAGATTTTTTATCTGAGCTACTTTTAAGCTATTGCATAGCTTCTATCGCGGGCCTTGCGTGGAGACCGAATCCAGAAATTGTGTCACGAAAACGAATCACACTCTCGGCTACCTTCGGCCACGTTCGTGTATCTGGCACTTCATAAATTTTTTGTTTACCTCAATTGTGAACTCTGCAGTCGTTATATATATTAAGTCAAATAATCCAAAAATTGATGCTTGTACCCAGAATCGATCTTGCGCCTTCTGCGTACCGATCCGCGTCTTAACCACTCGACCAAAGTTGAATTAAGAATGCTGGTCGAATTTAGAGTTCTTAATGTGAAATGACAATTTCGATGCTGTCAATTACATTAGTTGCTGTCAATTTACTTCGTCTAAATAAAAATTCGACTTTAAGTGTATATAATCTATGTACAACAGTGAACTGTACTCGTATAATTTGTGTAAAAAGTGTTTTAAATATGAATAAACAAAGTGCATTTATTAATGAAGAAAGTCACGAAAAATAGTGAAAGAAAATGAGTGAGTACTCTATATACATTTTATTATTATTATCACCAATGCAGTATTATTTTTTGGTTTCTTAATTTATATATAATACTGCTATAAAGATAACCAAACCCGGGAGTACGTTCCCATGGGAAGCGGGAAGAAAATTTCACGCTGACGTAGCCGCGAGCGCCATCTATCCCATACCTATGTACTTTAAACGTGTCATAAAAGTCACAACAATACCATACATGCATATTTCAAAGAATGTCTATTATTACCATAAAATTTGTAAAAATAGTTTTTAAGTAGATAAGAAGAAACCTATTGTTTTATCTTTTAACTAGCTGACCCTCGCAACTTTGTTTACGTCACACAAGGTCTATGAAATTAGAGGTATTTATTAATCATACTCATCAAGTAGCGTGTGAATCTGCCCTGTTTGCTTAATCAAAATAGAGCTTAATGGTTAAAGCTATTCCTCAGTATAAACAATTTACATACAAACACCGGCGTGTTAGAATTTTATTACATGTATCAATGTAGTAGACGTAACGTGTATAAAATGACATCAATCAAATGTCATCAATATTCTGAAAAAGAAATTAAAAATAGAGTTTACAAACTCTTTTGAAAATACATATAACTGTACCTACCTTAGAGGATCGTTATGAAGATAACAGGATACCATAGAAAATAGATGGTATAATGCTGAATACCGCAAAGAACAATCGGCGCGGCATAGAATGGGGCCTATACTGATATCCTGAAGGATTTAAATGATGCCGATGTCCTGTGCCTGCTGAGGCACACACACGCCGTCATGCATGTCTGCAGGACAACGTGCAGGACAACGAGCAGGATGAGGCAGCGAATGGCTGGACTGAAATTAAAATCGACAGACGCAAGAGATGTGGTGGAGGCACTAATTCACGTACCTCGGGAGTGTCGTTTCAGAAACTGATGGGATAGAAGAGTACCCTACATCATTTCGAGTCTCGCCAAGGCCAGAACAACCTTTACACAGCTGCGCCCCGTAGGCAGTTGCGAAAATGGACACGAAGAGTGAAACTCGAAACAAAGTAAACGTTAAAACTGTACTGCTAACTGCTAAACGGATGCGAGACATGGAAGGTCACTAAAGACATTTCGCACCAGCTACCAGCTATAAGTCTTCGTCAAACGCTGCCTCCAATGGATCCTCGGTACATACGGGCCCGAGAACATCACGAACGTAAGACTATTGGAACGTTGCAGTGAGACCCCTATCCACCAACAGATCAAACGTCGGAAGTGAGACCATGATCACATCATACCAAGGCAAGCCTTACTGAAACTACTGGTAGGGTTTCAAAAACTGTTCGATAGTAAGTAGGTACATTTATTGATAGTGGCTATAGGCTACATAACATAATGCTAAGATTAATAGGAGCGGTGCAGCAATGAGGAATGTTTCGAAAACGGAAAACATTTAATCGTTATAAGAGTATCCGTTGCACCTCTGCGTAAATGGTTGAAGTTACGTAAAAATAATTTATTACAAAATAATTGTTCTTCTTAAAAAGTTCTAAAACAAAATACCTATTAAGCTATTGCATAGCTTCTATCGCGGGCCTTGCGTGGAGACCGAATCCAGAAATTGTTTCACGAAAATAAATCACACTCTCGGCTACCTTCGGCCACGCTCGCCCACGTTCGTGTATCTCGCACTTCATATACCAACGTGTACACGTGAGCGTTTGCATAACGTGTATCTATGTAAAGAAGTGAAGTAGGGTGAAGTGGGGTGGGCTGAGGTGTATAGGGTGGGGTGAAGTGAAGTGGGGTGTGGTGAGGTGAATTGGTGTGAGGTGGGGTGGGGTGAGGTTAGGTGGAGTGGAATTTTGGCCTTTTGGACTTTGGCCTTTGGGACTTTTGGACTTTTGGCCTTTTGACCTTTTGGACTTTAGGACTTTTGGACTTTTGGACTTTTGGACTTTTGGACTTTTGGACTTTTGGACTTTTGGACTTTTGGCCTTTTGGCCTTTTGGACTTTAGGACTTTTGGACTTTTGGACTTTTGGACTTTTGGACTTATGGACTTTTGGACTTTTGGACTTTTGGACTTTTGGCCTTTTGGGCTTTTGGACTTTTGGAGTTCTGGACTTTGGTTTTTTGGACTTTTGGACTTTTGGACTTTTAGATTTTTGTACTTTTGGACTTTTGGACTTTTGGACTTTTGGACTTTTGGACTTTTGGACTTTTGGACTTTTGGACTTTTAGACTTTTGGACTTTTGGACTTTTGGACTTTTGGACTTTTGGGACTTTTGGGACTTCTGGGACTTTTGGAACTTTTGGGACTTTTCAGTCTTTGAGGACTTTTGGGTCTTCAAAAGTCCAAAAGTCCAAAAGTCCAAAAGGCCAAAAGTCCAAAAGTCCAAAAGGCCAATAGGCCAAAAGTCCAAAAGCCCAAATGTCCACAGTCAAGTAGGTACTCGGTACTTTACTTTGTTGAACATAGGTATTAAAATCTTAGTACTAATATTATAAATGCGAAAGTTTGTGAGTGTGGATGTTTGTTACTCTTTCACGCTCAAACCGCTGAACGGATCGGGCTGAAATTTGGTACAGAGATACATTATAGTCTGGAATAACACATAGGCTACCTTTTATCCGGGGAATAACTTCCCGCGGTAACAAATTTTACGAGGGCGAAGCTGCGGGCATCAGCTAAAGATAGAAATAATTATACTAGCATAGTTGGTAAAAAATGCTATGTAATAGCTTTACCGCGGCAGTCCCCGAGTGCCACACGTCTTTTTAAATCTTTTTTATTTGAATTTAAATGACTATTGTTCAAAGCAATAATGGCGTTATCCTGAAAGGAATTTACATTAATATTAGATTCTATAGATTCGAACCAATCAGCTTTCTTATTTAAAAAGGAACAAAATTGTGAAGTAGTTGGGTAACCTACGATGTCATTGTTCCTGTAAACTTCCCATTCACGACTAGTAACTAAATCTAATTTTTTCACCATAACAAAAATGATTATGTCATCCCAATGTTGAGTGGGCCTTTTTAAATTTGTTAGTGCCCTAACATTTTTGTTGATTGCATCTACTATGTTTCTAATGGAGGCACTCGATTCCTTAGCCATTGGCTTAACATCATACAACAAAGCCTGTAAATGGTTACTCACAAGTAGGTACTCATTGTTGTATCGTTCACATAACAAGTCCCATGCAATCTTGTAATGATCGCTTTTAAAAGTAATATTTTTAATGAGTGACGCTGCGGTTCCCTGGAGGGAAGCACGCAGGTAGTGGAACTTGTTGATGTCACTGATGCTCGCGTTATCATGAATTAATGACGAAAAGGTATCTCGAAATTCAAGCCAGCATTGGTAGCTACCATCAAAGTGAGGCAAATCAATTTTCGGCAAACGAACAAAGCTGTTAGAAACATGTGCACCTGAGCTTGCATCCTTGAAGCCTGCCACAGAACTGGCACCGATGTCCGAAGAGCCGAGCAGGCTGCGCGTGAGGGCCACCAGGCTGAAGAACTGGCGGTCGAACTCCTCACGCTCCGTGAAGGCAGTCTCGGCATCGTCGGCAAGCAATTCGATGTCTGTCTGTAAATCGTCAAAATCGGCATGTAAGGTTTCGAATTTATTAAAACGCTCCTGCAGGTCTAATCTTTGCAGCTCGGATATTTTTGCACTACTATTAATTAAATTTACATAGTTGCTATAAATTGTGAGCTTACATTTCACCGAACTACGTTTTTTTATTAAAGACTTAATGTCCGTCATGCTCTATAGTAAACCAAAAGAAAAAATATAAGATAAGATAACGGATCTTCGTACCTATAGAAAAAACTAGAATGCAGCTGTGCGCAAACAATAGCCACCGTACCGATGCAAGTGGGTAGGTACCTAGGTATACTGCACCGACGATAAAACCTGTCTCGTTCAAGGACGGCGACTGCGCTTGCGCACAGATGTTCCCACGAATTTAACTATCGAAGTGAAATTACTACGTAATGAATGCACTAATATTTAAATTAAGTATTTGTGAAGGGAATAATGTACTTGCTCAATCAATGAAATTTTATAAGGGAAAACGATTATTTCGGCAAGAAAGAAAGCGGGATAAAATATATAATTGGAACGAACTCACTCAGATAAATACTTATACTCCCAGAAAATGACTTCAGCTCCTTCCAAGTTGGTGTACGCCTTCGGGAACGACTTCTTTGTCTTCAATCTTCGTGGCCGTGGTAAATTCCAGACGTCACTTTTTTTCAATGACGGTGTCCGACGACGAAGTTAACATTAAATTTTACGACGTTACTGGCGTAGGTATACTAATTAACGGTAGAAGGACCAAAAGATGAAGCGGCCTTTAGGGAACTTCTGAATAAAACTTATGTGGACTGTATTACATGGGCTTTAATGCCATAAAATATAATTAACAATAAATTATTGAGAACTAAGAAATGCCCGAGGGCGAGCGTGTCGTGGAGCGAAGTGAAGGGCGGCCGCGCGGGCCGCGGCTCGGCGCGCGCGCCGCTGGTTGCGCCCCCCGCCTCAGCTCCGCTCCCTGCGGTCAGCAGTTGGGAGGCGAGGTGCGCCGACATATAGTATGTCGTGACTGTAGTCAGGTAAAGGTATTTCAAACGTACGTGCAAAGGCACTGACGCCCCCAAGGAGATGGAATTCGGTTGGCATGCTGCAATTATATTCCTCATACGCTTAGAGAATCGGCAACAAAGGTAACTGCTAGTCAAGAATGATTGTCATCCAATTTAATACCATAACGAGAAGTTACAAAAGCATTGCTCCATTTATTTTCATGACTCGAATATTTCACACAAATCATAAAATTTACTGAACCATTGCAATATACATTAAAATATTAAGCTGTGAATAGCAAAAATGTAAATGATCAGAATTATGCACTTCATTGAGTTCGTTTAACGAGTTCATTTGTATAATAGCACGATGAGAATTGTAAAGGTTTCATCTTACTAGGCAATAATAAATATTTTTATGAACATGTTGAAATATGAAGTTGTAAGCACTCAATAACAATACCTGTGAATTCCACATCTGTAGTTAGGTATTATAAATTGTAGCATGAAATTAATATAAGAGGAAGGTAATTGCAACATTAGTGTTTATGTTGATTGAAGTACAAGTTATGTTACAAGAAGTTGTTGTCTTATTTCGCTTTATCTTACTTATCTGATAAATTGTTTTTGATTTATGACATGAATTTGAACTAGGAATATAATAAGTATTTAACATAGAAAATTTTCTATTACCAATTGTGTTTGCCTCTCCCTACAACTAAGTAATTTAAAAAAAAATATGCAGTGTCTGAAACGTGGTGTTCCCAACCGTAGGCAGTAAGTAAAAAACGTGTGGTTTTTAGTCAGTGAGAGTTTGGCATAGCTTACACGACGGATTTTCCTCACGGTAAAAATTTGGTGGAAAATAAAAAATTCAAACTTTCTACGCGTACTACCTATCAACTAACTTATATGAACAAACAAAAGTGCAAAACTATAAATTTTGCGTTGCTCCAGGTATCAAATTGAAAAAGGGATTATTGTAATACCTAAGTCGGCATCCAAGAGTCGCATCGAAGAGAACTTTAACGTGTGGGACTTCCAACTGTTAAAGAATGACATCGAAGCTATTAGCAGTTTTTAGTGCAACGGACGTCTCATTCCGCAATCAGAGTAAGTAGCTTTATATACTTTGCACACAAAATTATTGTAAAAGCCATATAATTAAGCTCAGAACTCACAGTGAAATTTCGTCTACGTCGTCAACAAACTTTTAAAAACCGAACCGAATTTGATATAGGTAAGACGTTTAAAAATCACCATTAAAATCTGCTTATTAACAATTTTGTTTTCATGGAGGTTAACAGAACTGCCACATATCATAGTGTAACCAATTCTACCACAATCTTTTCTGTACTTATGCTCTAATACGTTATTACTGATCAATAAAAAAGGTAGGTAACAATTATGGAACTTGTTAGATTAAGATTTCACGTTATCAATCACAGCTTTCTATTTATTACTCACGATGATTTCACTAGTATGAAAAAAAAAACATTATGATGTTGTTGTGAGCATTTGAAAATCCTTCCTTGCCATGCTTTCCGATTTCCTTTTTATGGCAGGAAGATATTTCGTGGGTAGCTTAAGCTATGATGTCGATTTATGACAATCACACAAATAGACTTTAATGATTTTTGCTAAGAAGATTAGTACGGAACGAGTTCTGCGTACAGAATGAAATCATTGAGCTGTAAAGAAATTGCTACTAGGTATATTTCTTACCCATCCTAGTAACAAAGGAATTATTAGGATGAGTAAGAAAATTGCTATAACCGACCGTACATTATTCTACAAAATACTTAAAAAAAATTGAGAAGCGTTCATTAGGTTTCGGTACCCAGAGGGTACAAACCGGGACCATATTCATGAGACTTCGCTGTCCGTCTATCTGTCCCTCACGGAGCTGTATATCGTGACCTTCATATGACTAGATATGCCACGATAATATCCAGTAGGTAGAAGTAATCTATTATAATATTATAAAGAGGAAAGATTTGTTTTTTTGCTTTTTGTTTTTTTTGTTTGTTTGTAACGAATAGGCTCCGGAACTACAGGACCGATTTGAAAAATTCTTTCACTGTTGGAAAGCTACACTGTTTGCGGTGAACATAGGCTATATTTTATTCCCGTGAACGGGAACGGGAACTACGCGGGTGAAACCGCGTGACGTCCGCTAGTGTAAATATACTGGGAGGAATTTAAAGACGGTAGTTGGAGGTAAAGTACCCTTAATATTGATGATGGCAATTTTTGCTGATAGGAAACATTCCTTTTCGTTTCAAAAGTAAGTAAAACTTCACTTAAAAATTTTGCTTGAGCCGGGAATCGAACCTGGAAGATGTGAAAAACAAAACATCCTGTATTTTATGATACCAACCAAAAGGGTCATTAATAAGGAACAATTTCTTATAGGCAACATAGTATCGTAAATAAAAGGAAGACCAAGTAAAATATGTTTTTATTGTAAAGCTTTTATTATCTTCTTGTGGGGACGCTGGCATCGCCGGGCGGACGATCCGACCGCCTATATTGCCGCCCATTTCGTACAATTGTAAAGCTTACTAACTATCTAAAGAAAAAAAACAGTCTTCTTGAGAAACTCCTACTTTCTTTTAAAGTTGGTTGGTGAAGTAACCGGAACGAATATTCTCATTCACAGAAACTAGAACATTTTCTTAACCAACTTCAATAGAGAAAAAAAAACAGGCTAATTGAGAACCTCCTGTTCTCAATTAGACTGTTTTTTTTTCTTTAGATAATGAGTAAGCTTAACAATAAAACATATTTAACTTGGTCTTCCTATAATTTAGGATACCATGTTGTTTGAAAGAAATTATTCCCTATTAAATATTCTTTCGGTTAGTATCATAAAATTCAGGATGTTTTGTTTTTTCAGATCTTCCAGGTTCGATTCTCGGCTTAAGCAGGTGATTTTTCAAAAATCTTAAAATGCATTTTTACTTACTTTTGAAAATAAAGGAATGTTTCCTTTCAGGAAAACTTGCCATTATCAATATTAAGGGTACTTTACCTCCAACTACCGTCTTTAAATTCCACTCTGTATAATGTAATAATTATGTTTTACTGTAATTTTTAACAACAAATGTACTTTTATTCATATCTGGTCCTATCACTATAATATTCAAGTACCTATAGTTGATACTTGAATAAATCGTGACCGGGCGACACTGTAGACTTTTAGCATTTAGTTTTGCTACGAAAAACAATTCTAAATAGGCTATTCTATTTAGAATAAAATTGTTTCGTAGAGCTTTTGTCTTACCTCGATCTTGTCTTATTGATGATTCATATCGAGATGTAGTCATATTCTAACCATCTAAACTGCTTAATGTAAATGATCGAAAATTCTACTCATACGTACTTATTACTATCTACCCTGAATTCTAAAACAAAGTAAATGATGGTGACATTTTACTGGCGGTCAACATGTTTCGATAGACTGGCTCCTGACACGCTATCCATCTTGCGTGGACCCCGGATTACCTGGCAGAATCGACCGAATGTGATTAACGGAAGCGCTCATGCCCGTATAAAACGGCTGCGTTGATCGATCACCGTGTAATGTTCAATTGCGGATTAAAATCTTATAAAATAGCTTTTTATCCTTCGAATGCTGCTATTTAAGTCGGTACATTTTTCTGAGATTGAAAATGAGTATTTGATGTAATAATTAGAGGTTGTGTGTATCTTATTTTACAACTCACATACTACAAAAATTGATTGACAACTTTACATTTAAAACCTGTAAGGTTAATCTGTATCGACGGTTGAAAATGACGTAAGACAGAAACCAAGTAAGTATGTGCAAAATGTATAAAGTTTTCAATCAATTTGTTTTCAACTACAGTTCGTTTTGTCTAGTGTCTTTAAGTACTTACCGCGAAAGTATGAACGGTGGTTGAATGTCTTGCTTTTCAACTACCCGAACATAGAGGATTTAGAGGGATTATGGTACCATAATATACCTATATTCTTATTACGTAAGGAAATCCTCTTGAATGTTGTGCCGGACTTCTACTCTCGGCTCCCGACACAGGCTTTATCCACCATCGTGGTCTCTATCGAGAATTATAGACCCGCCACTGAAGTTCCCTTTACTTATTATTCAACGTCCAGCCAAGTGAAAAACTAATATCTGGCATCGGCAATTCTCTCAAGACCTGAATATTTGCGATATATCCACCAAAATACCTATTGGCTTGATATGGTTGAAGGTTCTGCCCTCAGGGATGTTAAATCGAGAGTCTGAAGTGATTATTGTGAATGCAGCAATGCTTAACTATGGTGGAATTAATACAATTTGAGTTTATCTAATTTATATCTCTAGTTTAAAGTCGAAAACTCCTGCAAAGTTTCATTTGCGATGCTATTAAATTGTTATAAATGAATCCTCAAATTCTGATATTCATAACTTACTAACTTTAATTAAAACAGTGAATTGTAAAACAAGCAAAACTCAACTTTGTGCCCGTAGGTAATCCATTAAGTAATGACTCACAACAACTGGTTACTTCAGCACAAGGAGGTCAAAGTGATGAATGAATGATATCCGATAAGGAAAATATCAAAATTGTAAAGTTTAAGAGGGAGGGAAGCCTGTAATTGACTGTGGCTGTATCAGCGCTACTTACTTTTTAGGGTTCCGTACCCAAAGGGTAAAGAACGGGACCCTATTCATGAGACATCGCTGTCTGTCTGTCTGTCTGTCCGTCAGAAGGCTGTATCTCATGAACGGTGATAGCAAGAGAGTTGAAATTTTCACAGATTATGTGTTTTTGTTGCCGCTATAACTACAAATACTAAAAACAAAAACATAATAATATTAAAGGAGGACTCCCATACAACAAACGTGTTTTTTCGCCATTTTATCTTATATATTGAAGCGCTCGTGGCCCCGCGGACTTAGTGTTCTGTAAACAATCACTGCAGTAAGCAACTTTCACTATGGCCGGTCCATGGATGGGTGACCATCCATGTGATCACTTTGTGACATTTATTTGAGCGTTTCCGTGCTTCGGAAGGCACGTTAAGCCGTTGGTCCCGGTTGCCAGTAAAATGGCAGTCGATAAGCTAAGTTGAAGGCTTAATTTCAACAGCAGGCAGTCACAACCTGCGCCTGTCCATTTAAACGTGGCAATACGGCTCACCACCTATTACGTGGGACAAATTATACAAAGGTGAAATGTGGGCATATAATATGCCTCTGCCTACCCCTTCGGGGATAAAGGCGTGACCATATGTATGTATGTATGTTATCTTATATATTTGTAAGGTTTCGTTGTTTATGCCTGGATTTTTGCAATGGCAATGAAGGTAGTTGAATAATGAACGATTGGGGAATGATTATAAATAGCGGCAACGCCATTTTGTGGGGCTCAGTCGTAAACTACACGTCGCTAGATACAAATGTAAACGTGTAATTGGGCAATGGGAAACATTGTTGGCGGTGGAAGGTGAGCGTTTATGCGCATTGTAAGGTGGCCACCTCAAACCTACAATTTGGGTCGCAAGTCCCAGACACTGGTTGCAATGTTCTTCCTTGTGCCACGCGGTGTAAAAGGTGTATGTGAAATAAAGAAGGAGTGATGATATCTGTGTTTTCTTCTGAGGTTCTACATATTAGGTAATAAGGTATCCTTTTTAATTTAAATACGTTAGTTGGCTTTAAGATATAATCAAGATTATTTCTTCCCTTTACACCATGCAAATTAAATGAATACTTTAGGAGGTATAGGAAAGTTAAATATTGCAGAAGGAAATTAATTTCGTTTCGCCATGATTGAACTATAACGGGTCACATACTAATTTATTTTTCGACTTTCATCGTAAGTATTTTTTCTTTAAAAAATTAACATCGCTTCCAGAAGATTACTTTAGGTAATTATAATAGTTCAAAGATAGCAATTTCATAGGAAATAGAAAACAAAGAGCCCATATTTCTCATTTTTTTCCAGTTTATACAATTTACGTACAAACACACAATTCGATTACATGCACCGATGCTGTAGACTTATCGTGTTATATGTCATCAATATTCTGAAAAAGAAATTAAACATAGGAAAATACATACAGTACCCACCTTAGAGGATCTATATGAGGATAACAGGATAGTTAACAACATAGAGCAACACGAACTGTCTAAGGCGCGCGTTGCTCTGTGGTTAACAAACACCATAGAACAATACTTGTTTTATAATATGTAGTGTTATTATGATATAAGGGCAACCAGTAGACGTTTGAAATACTCATAGAATATCGAGCAGTCTATTTACATAAAAAATAAATCTAATTAAAACAAAATGGAAATTTATTGGGACATCTTTCCGAGGGCTAACCCAGGGCTCCCAACCGTAGGCTGTTAGGCGTTACGTAAGGTTTTTTAGTCGGTAGGAGTTCGGAATAGCATGCATGAAGGATTTTCCCGCACGTCAAATAAAAATAAATAAAAAAGGGGGGCTCCCAGGCAACAAATAAGCCTTTTTGTTGTTTTTTTGGTTCATATCCCTCCGTGCGCGAGTCCGACTCGCACTTGGCCGGTTATTATGTTGTAATAAACACGACATGAAATAATTCTACTAATTATCTAATAAACGGGAAGTGCTTCACTGAGGAGTAATTTCAACTAATTAATAAAATGCGGATGCGGGCGGCGCAAGACCGAACGTTGTGGAGGTCCTTGGGGGAGGCCTATGCCCAGCAGTGGGCGTCAAATCGGCTGAGATGATGATGATGATGATGAATAAAATGACGATATTTATTTATAATCCTGAATAATTTTGCCTCAAGCCATTATCAAAGGTTAACTACCTACATGATGATAACCACTTTCTGTAGTTTAGATTATTTTTAAAAATTAGTGCGAGGCCGCATTTGCGTTTTTTCTCGGCGGTTCCTAACCTCAAAAATTTAAAACCTATGAAACCCTGTACAAGCGGCCGCACTTGCGGTTTTTAACCGCGACTGATTTCTAAACCGCTTACCACAGAGTACTTAAACCAACTTAAGCTGCGTCTGCTGCATATAGTACGTCTGCGACAACGTGTTTTTTAGTTTCTACCAAATATTTAGAATAGAATAGAAAACACACTATATTAATGATTATACTTAATTTTTGTAATGGCTTAGTTTAGTACGTATATTATTTTGGAGTCCCATAACTAAGTTAGCCGCTGGTTGGCCAGCTTCCTGCACGGGCGACGTATACGGGTGGCACGAGAGGGGTGGATCAGCCACCTATCTCGGTCCAAGTATAGGTATATTTATATGATTATGATTATGATTATATTTACCAAGGAGATAAATATGAACAATAGGGTTGAAGTAATACTGCAGTTATCTGCGTTTATTCTCATATAGCGAATCGATATATTACAAGTACAACATATAACGAGCACGAGAGGGTTCTTCAAGTCCTAGACCACCAGACCCAGTGATGTCGCGCAGATGGTGTATGGTACATCACCTGAAGGGCAGCAGGCAGCGAGAGAGGCAGACACCGCGCGTGCAGCCGTTTTTATAATGGACTAGCTGTTGCCCGCGACTTCGTACCCGTGAAAATAATGCCAATTTGATTGCTCTCTGCTTAGCCCCAAGGATATGTAGCGTGATAATATATAGCCTATTTTAAGACCCTACCCCTAGCTAATATTGGTACAAAATTTGAATCAAATCCATTGCGTACTTTTCGAGATCCTTCCGGACAAAGCAAAGCAAACAGACAAACAGACAAACCGACAAACAGACAAACAGACAAAAAAAATCGAACTATATTTTCGGCTTCGGTATCTTATGTTGAACACCCAGCGAGTATTTTTTTTTAAATATTTCCAATGTACAGTTTTGACTTTTCTATCATTTTATTATATGTATAGATTCTCTGTGATGTCTGTCTACTCCCACCTGTTCTGTTGACTAGTTCGGTTGCTATTAGTTTATATATTCTGTATACCCATTAGTTGGTACTACCAGTGGTACTACTGGTAGTACCACGAGTAAAAAAATTTCCCGTGGTACTACCAAGTGGTCCCAGTAGTACCACGGGTAATTCAATTTTACCCGTGGTACTACTGGATCAAAAATAAATGAAGATCGGTTAAAACAAATGAAGATCTGTGAAAAGAAATGAAGATCGGTAAAACAAATGAACGTCTGTAAAAACAAGTGAAGATGGGTGAAAACAAATGAAGGTGGGTGAAAACAAATGAAGGTCGGAAAAAACAAGTGAAGATAGGTACAAGCAAAAATTAAAATTGTTAAAAAAGATCTACTTTTTCAAGGGCATTTATGCTAGAAAATTGCAATCAATCAGTAGGTTCTATTTAAATTGTCGCCTGATTTTTTTATATCTTGCCTTTTTTTTATATCTTACTGGATCTTCACCCAGGAAATACAAAAAAGGAACTAAGTTCATGTATCTTTACTTATTGGTACTTTATTTTAAAATCTGCAGAGAGCCTTAGCATTTCATTATATTTATGTTTAGATGTTGTTTTTGTTTATGACTATTCTACTTCCTAACCAACTTTAAAAAAGGACGAGGTCCTTTATTTAACTGTTTATTACCTCCATAACTTTTTGTGCACAAATTCAATCTTTATACAAACTTGTTTATTATCTAGATTGCATCATAAAAGTGTAGGTCTTTGATATTAAAATTATAATTTTTTCTTTACATCGAGCGCCATGATCTACCACGTTTAGGTTTGAATCGTGCATCTATGTATAGTTCATTTGTCATTGACAACGCTTTATTTGTAAACATACATCAAAGACAATCTTAGACAACAACAACAACACCAACAAAAACAACAACAACAACAACAACTCAAAATACAATCTTTGACTACGCTTTCGTGAAATCCGCTAGGAAAACAGATGAGGCTGATTAGTTACTATTGGCTCCTTCAAGGCCACTACCTGACATTTACAGTTGTATGCTAATATGTATAGGACATACTAATTGCAATTGCGCAAATCACACGTTTTACAAAATATCATCATTCATTTGCACCGATCTTTATTTGTTTTATCGATCTTCGTTTAGTTTTACCGATCTTCATTTGTTTTTCACGATCTTTACTTGTTTTTCAAGACTTTCATTTGTTTACATTCATCTTCATCTGGTTTTTTCGATCTTTATTTGAATTCACCGATCTTGACTTGTTCTCACCAATCTTCATTTGTTTTACCCATCTTCATTTGTTTTTATAGATGTGCATTTGTTTTTATCGATCTTAACTTGTTCTCACCAATCTTCATTTGTTTTTATCGATCTTCGCTTGTTTTACTGTCGTTCATTTGTTTTACCGATCTTAATTTGATTTTACCGATTCATTTGTTTTTATCAATCTTCACTTGTTTTCACCAATCTTCATTTGTTTTACCGATTTTCATTTGTTTTCACCGATCTTCATTTGTTTTTACTGATCTTCATTTGGTTTTAAAGATGTGCATTTGTTTTTATCGATCTTTACTTGTTCTCACCAATCTTCATTTGTATTCGCGATCTTCGCTTGTTTTATTGACGTTCATTTGTTTTACCGATCTTCATTTGTTTTCACCGATCTTCATTTGTTTTTATCGATCTTTACTTGTTTTCACCAAGCTTCATTTGTTTTATCGATCTTCATTTGTTTTTATCGATCTTCATTTATTTTTATCCAGTGAAGTTGACGAAGTGGTTCCAGTAGTAGCACTGGTAATTCAATTTTACCCGTGGTACTACTGGGACCACTTGGTAGTACCACGGGTATTTTTTTTACTCGTGGTACTACCAGTAGTACCACTGGTAGTACCACGCGCAAGAAAGGCAAAAATATCCGAAAAAGAAAATCCAAGTAGTCCGATCGTTAGTATCAAATCAAATCAGAAAAAAATACGGCAACGAGAAAGTCGGTTTCTACTGGTGTATCTTGATCGGTCAGTTGGTCCGGCCCAGCCGTCCACGTTTTCGGATTTGGTGCAGAGCAGACCACATTCAATGTGCAAACAAGCAGACCACGACGGTCTTCTGTTACATAATACTAATGATCTCCGCTGGATTGCTCTACAGACTGTTTGATATGGTCCGGAACCACTGCACCGAATCCATGGTCCACTCATACTAAATCCGGAACCACTGCACTGAATCCATGGTCCACTCATACTAAATCAGTGGATGTGTTTCAGGTTTAACATAACAGACAAGCTTACGGCCCTACCTGATGAATTGTGGTCACCGTAGTCATATTTACCTATATTCGCAAAAGTCAATAAAATTACCAGAAAAGTATTAAAATACTTAATTCGGTCACACTGTCATTACGTTAGTACTATTAGTTATCTGTGCTTTCGAGCGGAGTCAACCGTAGTGCGGCCTCATCAGCGGTTCTGCGGTTGTCAGCCACAACCGCAACCGCAGATGCGGCCTCGCCCTTAGTATGCTAACTGATCATAAATTTCAAATATGGAAAAACTTTCTGAAGTGTTTTAAATATGAGCAGCCAGTTCCACCAAGTACCATTAATCAACAGTTTAAGTAATTTCTAATGCTTCTCAAAATAAATAGGAAAGTATAACAGAATTTATGGTTTAAAAATATTAAGCCCAAAATCTCTATCATTTTTTTTGTAACCAAAACTACACAATTAATTGGTCACACACCACCAATCAGATTAAATATTTATAATCACGAAAAGCAATTTGACGAGCTCACCACAGCACAATACGTGTCATAAGCAGCATGGATCTACAATATCTGGTCGAGGTGGAACGCGCTGTGCATTTTACCAGGACGGCGACGCAATGATTTTACTCAGATATTTTCTAGCTATTAAATTGGACTTAACTTCAGTCAAATTCAAAATTGCAAAGTTTTGCTACGTATCTTCTTAGTTAAGTAACAATTTAGAATTATTATGTAGGCACAGTTAATTAGTAAGGATATAGAAAGTGCATTTAATAGTAAATATCAGCAGTTTGTCGTATGGGAGTTTCCTTGAAGATGATACTTTTCCTGTTTTTAGCGTATCTTGTTACAACGGAAACAAAAATACATCATCTGATAACATTTCAACTGCCTAGCAATCGCGGCTCATGAGATACTGCCTAGTGACGTGATAGACGTGCCTACAAACAAATGGACAGACAGCAGAGTGACAGTAATATAGCCCCGTTTTTATTATTTTGGGTTCGGAACCCTCAAAAGACATGTCATAAAATGAAGTGCTACTTAGTTTTCGTAAAATTTAATACAATTTCAGGATGGGCGCAGGTGTTACGGAATACAGCCCCTTGACCACAACAATGGGCTCAGGTCGCGCATTGTCGCCCTGTCACCCTACCTGCTAATTAGGGTTCGTACGTAACACGCTTTCTTTCTTTCAACTCGTTATTATTTATTTCAGCGTCATAAAATGTTGCTCTCGTAAATTATTGTCCATTACAAAAAACCCTTTCAAACTCGAATTTATATTTGTTAACGTTGTAATTGCCACCTACTTTTTGTTGAAAACCTTTTACAACATTCGAAATAAAAGCTCACGTGAACAACATTTGAATATTTAACTAAAAGTGGAGAAAACAATAAGTAGAGTAATATTGAGAGTT
Source organism: Miltochrista miniata (assembly GCA_933228765.1). Taxonomy (NCBI): domain Eukaryota; kingdom Metazoa; phylum Arthropoda; class Insecta; order Lepidoptera; family Erebidae; genus Miltochrista; species Miltochrista miniata. Next base: position 26,105,656 of record OW121748.1, read on the forward strand.
CTAACTCACTCCGCTCGTTAAAACTCTCAATATTACTGATCTATAACTCAATCAATATTACAGGTGGTGGTGCAATATAGTAAATATTACATAACCTAAGTATAGCAACCTACATAGCACGTATGAAACGATCGTCGCGTCGCTAAGCCTTTGTCGGCACATCACTCCCAGCGAGGTCTCGTTACGCGCGTCGCGCGCGGCTGTCGAGCTTCGCCGAATGCAATATGATAATGATGCAGGTGCATATTTAGGTATGAGAAATGTTATTGTATACAATTCTCATACATAAATGCACCTGCTACTGATCGCTAATAATATTCCATGAATGAAATTACTTGACTAGTTTTACCTACGACTTCACTATTTAATATTTTATCTACGATCAATTTTACATAAAAACATATTTTTATAATAGATATCTACTTATTTTAAGTAAATCTATACATATAATAAAATGATAGAAAAGTCAAAACTGTACATTGGAAAAATTAAAAAAAAAAAATACTTGCTGGGTGTTCAACATAAGATACCGAAGCCGAAAATATAGTTAGAAAAATTTTTGTCTGTCTGTTTGTCTGTTTGCTTTGCTTTGTCCGGAAGGATCTCGAAAAGTACTCAATAGATTTGATTCAAATTTTGCACAAATATTACCTAGGGGTAGGGTGTTAAAATGGGTTACATATTATCACGCTTCATATCCTAGGGGCTAAGCAGAGAGCAATCAAATTGGCATTGTAACAATTTTCACGCGTACGAAGTCGCGGGCAACAGCTAGTAGTTAGATAAAAACTATATTGTAAGACCGTATTATATTCGTATTATATATTAGCACTTTGACTTTATCGAGATCGACTGTTGCCCAACTTTCTACCTTGAAACGAAAACCTGTACTAAACCCTAGCTTGTTATTTAGCGGATGCACTGCCTAGCAGGATCGGATGGCTTGAGGTCCAAAGGTGTTGATGTAGGTCGCGTGTAAGATATTGAACGATCGTGAAGCGCTCGTGGCCCCGCGGACTCAGTGTTCTGTAAACGATCACTGCAGTAAGCAACTTTCACTATGGCCGGTCCATGGATGGGTGACCATTCATGTGATCACTTTGTGACATTTATTTGAGCGTTTCCGTGCTTCGGAAGGCACGATAAGCCGTTGGTCCCGGTTGCCAGTAAAATGGCAGTCGTTAAGCAAAGTTGAAGGCTTTATTTCAACAGCAGGCAGTCACAACCTGCGCCTGTCCATTTAAACACGGCAATACGGCTCACCACCTATTACGTGGGACAAATTATACAAAAAAAGGTGAAATGTGGGCATATTATGCCTCTGCCTACCCCTTCGGGGATAAAGGCGTGACCATATGTATGTATGTATGTATGTATGTATGTATAATTATTATACATATAAACACCCAGACCAATGCAAATAGTCATATTCATGCAAACAAATTATTGTACCGTGCGGGAATCGAATTTATCACGCCATGGAGGCTGACATTTTCCTTGAACAAATTTTAGCCAGATCCGTTTAGCCGTTATAGTGTGATTGAATATAACAATTTATATTTTTATTTTGTTTATAGGCTTATCCACAGCAAATGCATTACAAATTGATACACCTACATATTAAGAAGAATATCTTTAAAAAACTTTTATGTTTAAATATAATAATTAGTGGGATCAAAAATTAAGTTATTAGTTAAAATTATAATAATATAGTAATATATATATAATAATATATATAATAATTAGTTAAAATTATGGACAAATTATCGAAGAAAATGAAAAACGTAAAATTTCAGCATAGAGAACGATTTGAAGCCTGTGACAGAAGTTGTCAAGGCATACATAATACGATTTAAAATGGATTTGAAATCAGATACATAATAAAATAAATGTTGACAAGATCCAAAACACGAGCAGCACGCCTAACACCTCCGGACTCATCACTCAGCTCCGCCTCTCTTTCTCTTGAATGTGTTCCAGCGCCAAGGGGAATCGCAGAGGCGTCGAGTTCATCGTCAAGTGATGAGTATTTCTCTCCGCCGGCGTCGCCAACACCCGTACGTCGGCCGGGGAGAGGCCGGCCACCGTCTCGCTTGGGACCCCGAGGCCCACCGGCTTCGAATAGGGCCCCCGCCTCCGGTGGTGATGTGCACCGCATGCGATGGTCTAATTCATTGAATGAGAACGTCATGCGGGCATATTTCATGGCTACAGAGGGGGGAATTAACCTCACTGCGTATCGTGTGAGATTGCTACCTCTGTTTCAGGAACTTGAACCATCAGTCAACGTGTCAGCGCAGCGTCTATCGGATCAAGTGCGGGCCATACAACGATGTCATCTGTTGGATGCTACCGTACTTGAGAGGCTACGTTCGGACGTGTGTAGCAGTCTTGGTCCACCATCAACATCATCGCTACCTGAGACACAAACTTCAGCTCCTGTTATACAATTAAATAACGGTAGCGATGATGTGATGAATACCAGTGCTACAAACGTAAGTACCCATTACAATGAACAGTTATTAAGGAGTGCTTTGGAGTGTGCCATGCGAGAATATCGATCTATGTCAGCACAATTTAGGCCACGTCTGCCACGTTTGCCCACACATAGAAAAAATATAGCTCTAGTGTGTGCCCTGGATTCGCTATTATCGGCTTATTTCGATAATAGCGAAGATCTCACTGATACACACTCAGTTCTATATTGCGGAGCCGTTGCAGCTTGTCGTATAGCAAATGTTACATCTCTGAATGATAACATTGTTATACGACCTAAACCAGCAGTGCCGGCTTGGCAAGTTAGAATTGAGCGTCGTATTTCTGAGACTAGGGCACTCATTGGCAAGCTTATTTGCTTCAGGTCGGGTAATACCCGCCCCAGAGTCATGCGATTTGTGACCCGGGCATTCTCGGGGACTAACATCAGACCACGAGATTTTATGGCCCGAGTCACAGAACGCATAGACTACCTGAAGCAGAAAATTTATGCGTGGGCAAATCGTGTACGTAGATACAAAAAAGAGTAGATCGGTATTCTCAAAATCGCACATTCCAGAGAGACAAAAGATGGGTCTACAGAGATTGGGAGCGTCCTGACTCAGGTGGGAACAAGGTGCATCGACCAGATGATGATGCCACTACTTCATTCTGGCGCAACATCTGGCCGATGCCCGTTGGTCACACTGAGGGTGGTTGGATGCGAGATGTTGAACGTTTATGTGAGCCCATTAGAATCATGGAGCCAATAACTATAACACCAAATAATGTTTCTAGTGCAGTCCGTCTACTGCCGAATTGGAAGTCGGCGGGGCCAGACGGATTGCACAACTTTTGGCTCAAATGGTTTAAGAGCTCACATGAACGTTTGGCATCTCAATTCGAATCATGCCTAGAGTCAGGGTCGTTGCCAGATTTCGCCACTACTGGTGTGACCCATCTTTTGTTTAAGTCTGGTAGTGCCACTGATCCTAAAAATTATAGACCAATCACGTGTCTTCCTACCATTTATAAACTTCTAACATCTATTCTGAGAGGGAAAATATCGTCGCACTTAATTGACAATTCCATCTTGTCTACCGCTCAGAATGGATGTAGAAGTGGGTCTCGTGGCACTAAAGAGCTCCTAATAATTGATATGGCCATTAGCCAACAGACACGCCGTAACCGCAAGAACCTGGCGACATGTTGGATAGACTACAGGAAAGCTTTTGACTCCGTGCCGCATACATGGCTTTTGAGGGTACTGGAGTTGTACAAAATTGATACAACTCTATGTGCCTTCATTAAGGCATGTATGGGTCAATGGAAGACGGTCTTGTGCTATCCAGGATGTCGACAGGCTTGTGGGAATAGCGTGCCTATAAGGATTGAGCGGGGTATATTCCAGGGTGACAGTCTCAGTCCATTATGGTTTTGCCTAGCCCTGAATCCTCTGAGCACTATCTTAGAGAATTCAGGGTTAGGCTATCGGTTGCGAAAAGATGGCCAAGTTATATCCCACCTCCTTTACATGGATGACTTGAAGCTATTTGCATCCAACAAGCTGCAACTGACGGAATTACTAAAGATAACAGAAGTTTTTAGTAATTCTATCAGGATGGAGTTTGGTGTTGACAAATGTGCGGTCATGCATGTACATAGAGGCGGGATAATAGAATCTGAAGGTGTAGAACTTTCAGATTCTACACAACTTGGATGTCTTTCCGCGACCGAAACATATAAATACCTGGGTATGTCGCAGGCGTTAGGCATCTGCGAAGTTGGTATGAAACAATCGTTGAAGGAGCGCTTCTTTGGCCGCTTGAAAAAAGTACTAAAAAGTCTTTTATCAGGTGGTAACAAGGTGCGCGCCTATAACGATTGGGTCATGCCAGTTTTGATGTACTCCTTTGGCATACTCAGGTGGACTCAGACGGAACTTGAAGCCCTGGATAGGAAAGTCCGTACGTTACTCACCACGTACCGAATGCATCATCCGCGTTCATCAGTGATGAGGTTGTACATACCGCGGAAGTGCGGGGGTCGTGGTTTACTTAATGCCAAGACCCTCCATAACCGTGAGGTGTGCAACCTCAGGGAATATTTCCTTCACGCTGACGCGGATGTGCATCGTGAAGTGGTTGCAGTTGACAACGGACTTACCCCGCTTGCTCTGGCTAAAGAGAATTGGCATAAACCTGTGATACAGAGTCTCAATGATCGTAAGGATATATGGATGAGAAAGGAGTTGCATGGTCGGTTTTATCGGGCCCTACATAGGCCAGATATAGATTTAATATCTTCTGTATCCTGGCTTCGATTCGGTGACCTCTTCGGAGAAACCGAAGGTTTTGTTTTTGCAATTACTGATGAAGTGGTGATGACTAATAATTACCGAAAGTATATCCTAAAGGATGGTACGGTTGACATATGTCGGGCATGTCACCGTCCCGGAGAATCCCTTAGGCATATTATTTCCGGTTGTTCTAGTCTAGCCAATAGTGAGTATTTGCATAGACACAATCAAGTAGCTAGGATTATCCATCAACAACTTGCTTTAAAGTATAACCTTATAGAATCAGAGGTACCGTATTATAGATATGTGCCTGACCCAGTTCTCGAAAGTGACCATATCACTTTGTACTGGGACCGATCTATTATCACTGACAGGACTATTGTTGCAAATAGACCTGACATAGTGATAATAGATCGGCTAGAGCGCCTTGCAATAATAATTGATATCACTATTCCACATGACGACAATCTCGTGAAGGCTGAGATAGATAAACAAGCTAAGTATTTGGACTTGGCCCACGAGATTGTGGACATGTGGAGTATTGACTCAGCTATTATTGTGCCGATAGTGATCTCTGTGCATGGACTAATAGCCAAAAGCCTCGACCAACACCTTAAGAGGCTTGCGGTGGGCAGTTGGGTCAAGGGCTTGATGCAGAAGGCGGTTCTTCTAAACACGGCACGTATTGTGAGGAGGTTCCTGTCTCTGAAGTCCTGACCACCGGTAGCTTGGTCCCTGTACCCGATGCCGGTGGGGTACTATTTTTTATATTTTTAAATGTATATTTTTTATATGTATATTTAAAAATGTAATTTATATGTTGTATTTTAAAATAAAGAGAAATAATAATACAAATTTATATTAATACAGGATTGTACAAGTTTGCGACTGCCTCTGTGGCGCGGTCGGAAGTGTAACCGACTGACGCGCAGATGGTCTCGGGTTCGAATCCCGGGTCGGACCAAATACTTTGTGTGATCAATCACAAATGTTTGTTTCGGAGTCTGGGTGCCTCGGAGAGCACGTTAAGCCGTCGGTCCCGGTTGCCATACTAACATCTATGGCAGTCGTTACGGTTAGTTGGAGCCCTCAAAAGTCCAACTAGTCTAACTATAGAACTTCGATATCGTCAATTTGGTTGTGGAGGTCAGATGGTAGTCGCTCCACGAAAAAATACCGAATTTCAGCCGCATCATAGTTACGACTAGAAAGCCGACCCCAACTAAAAAAAATGTTGGGAATTGGCTCGGATGATAATGACAGGATTGTACAAGTTGTAGGATTTTTACACGTGGAGTATGTAAATTTACTCAATGTGATTCTTTGAAGTTATGTGGGTCGAAAATGCTTACACGAATTACATTAGGGCTGCCACTATTAGTTAATAATCAATAAACCTTTCCGAATTTCTTACGAGGAGCAGGCACAGGGTCTTCACTGCAGCACGCAAGCATTTTCATATGAAAAACGTCTGGACAGCTGGAGGGTTTATAAACGTAATAAGTCCGGATAAAAAGCGCCATAAGATTGAGTCTGCTTCGGATTTGGCGGCTTTGGTAACAAAGTACCCCAGTTCATCCACCAGTGACGGCCCTGAAGAGCTTACAGTCGCTTCTACGAGCGCGAGCACATCGAGGATGGGGCAAAGCGTGACTTCTAACACCAACTCGGATTCCAGAACCACGAGGAGCCGTCGTCGTTAAAGAGTAGGACGACTGATTACACTGTTGTGTTAAAACTTGTGTTCATTATACTTGGCCGTGTTATTGCACTTTTTGACGTCACAACAATGAGACGGTATGACTTTTTGAACTTTTATTAGAGTTACCTGTATGCAGTACATGTTATATATACTTTTTTACCGGTTTTAACTAGTCTAGTTTAAGTTTTCACTTATAATAGTGCTTTCACTTTTGTTTGTTTACTAAACTTCACATACTGACAAGTGACAGCTAAGCTAATCATCAAACTGACACTGTCATTGTAAAAGAAAAAAAAAAAAGTAGGCAAGGACGCATTGTTGAATGCGTTTAATTTACACTAGTTTTTATTTTATTGTCGTATTAGTTTTTTTTAGTTGTGATTTTCCATATCTTTACACTGTGCCTTCAGTATATTCTTTTTTATTGTTTTTTTAAATGAATTTCTTGTGTAAATCTATTGGTATGTGTGCGAGGGGGTGGGCTTGGTATTTGGCTGTAGTATACTTTTTACTTTATTATTGTGTAGTATTTTTTTTTTTATTGCATAGTATTTGTATTTTATTTATTATTATATTTTTATTTTTATTAGTAATATATTAATATATTTATTAATTATTTTAAATGATGGATAATTGTTCGATATCGAGTGATGACAGCTTCCAATCTTGTTCTCTTTCAGATATAAGCTTTGTTAGTGCTGGCGATGGCAATGACGGTTCTGCAGCCCTTACTTTGCATGATCAGCTTTCCTCTATCTTTACTAGCTATCCCAAAAATTTCAACATAGTTCACATTAATGCTCAGAGTATTCCATACCATTATCCTGATCTTCTGGCATCCTTTAGCAGTGACCAAATTGACGCTGTACTGGTCTCTGAGACATTTCTAAAACCTTCTCATTCTACGAGACTTTTTGGAATTCCTGGATTTGTGCTTATACGCAATGACAGGACTGACAAACGCTGTGGAGGAGTAGGTATATATTTGCGCGAAGATATTCCTTTTAAAATATTAAGTACCTCTCAGTCGACTTACAGCCACTCGGCGGAATATATTTTTTTAGAGGTTACAGTTCAGCATATCAAAGTACTGCTCGGGGTTTTTTACAGTCCTGATCTCCACGTAAACTACTTTCACTCTCTTGACACCTTGCTTAGCGATTTAAGTCCTTGTTATAGTCAGGTAATCATTTTAGGGGATTTTAATACTTGCTTGGTCAACGATGATAGCCGCAGCCACTCTTTGCAATCCCTTGTATCTTCATTTAATCTTCACCTTCTACCTCTATCTGTTACGCATCATTGTCCGAACCGTCAGCCTCATCTTCTTGATTTAATTATTGTCTCCTGCCTTGATCTTGTTGCCACACATGGACAACTTACTGCTTCCTTCTCACATCACGACTTACTCTATCTATCCCTGTCTATGCGCCCCCCTAAGTCTAAATCACAGTTTTCTGTTTTTCGCAACTTTAAGGGTATCGCACTTGAAGATTTGAGACGAGATGCAGAAGCCATTGATTGGTCCTGTGTTGTTGATCGTAATAACTTGGACGAAAAAGTTCAGAACTTCAACAATATCATAACGACGTTGTACGATCAGCATGCACCTAAGCGCCGCGTTAAATGGAAACGGATACCTGCACCCTGGATTACCAAGGATATCAAAGATGCTATGGCTAGAAGAGATAAGGCCAATAGAATGTATAGACGTAATCCAACAGACATTAACTTTACTAGGTTTAAATCCTGGCGTAATCGTTGTAATCGTCTGTGTCGAGATGCTAAACGTCGCCACTTTCATCAATCTCTTGACACCCGTGACTCCTCCAAGATATGGAAATTTCTTAAATCTAACGGCATTGGAAAGTCCCCTGAAATTGATTGTCATGACATTGACTTGAGTGCACTTAACAAGCATTTTTCACTTCCACCTATATCTCTTGACGCGCTTGTTAAGTCGAGCACTCTGGTCAATCTCTCTCTATTGCCTCTCCCACAATGCCCCACATTCACTTTCAATAATGTTGATGAACATGAAGTCAAAAGATCCCTCTTATCGATTACTTCTTCTGCGGTTGGTAACGATCAGTTATGTTCAAAAATGTTTACTCCCATACTCCCTACCGTCATCCCCATCCTCACTCATATATTCAATTTCTCCTTGAGCTCTGGCAGTTTTCCCAGTGCTTGGAAACAAGCACTTATTATTCCATTACCTAAGACTACAAGTCCCACACTTCTGTCCCAGTTTCGCCCTATATCCATTCTTCCATTTCTCTCCAAAGTCCTTGAACATTTAGTACATCGACAATTATCTAGTTACCTATTGCAGAATAATCTCCTTAACCCCTTGCAGTCCGGTTTTCGGCCGGGCCACAGTACAGTAACGGCACTTCTGAAGGTAACCGATGATGTTCGTCAGGCCATGGAGAATAAATCTCTCACTCTACTAGTACTGCTAGATTTTAGTAGTGCATTCAACTCCGTGGATTTTGATGTCCTTCTAGGTATTCTCAAATCCCTTAATCTCTCTCCGGAAGCTGTGGCCTGGTTTGACTCATATCTTCGGGGGCGCTCGCAGTGTGTTCGCCTTAACGAGTCAGTCTCGGAATGGCGTAATCTTATTGCTGGCGTGCCTCAAGGTGGCGTACTTTCTCCTTTACTATTTTCCATTTTCATCAACTCTGCTGTTCGAGTTATCTCTTCCAACTTCCATCTCTACGCGGACGATTTGCAGCTTTATCGTCATTTCACATTGAATGAATTTAGAAGCGCCATTGCAGGTATGAATCGCGACCTGAATGCTATTGGTGAGTGGGCTAGGTCATTTGGACTTCAAGTTAACCCTAAAAAGTCTCAGGCGATGGTTATTGGTAGCAGACAAATGCGATCAGGACTGGATATGGCCTTACTACCGTCTCTCTTGCTTGATGGTGTACCTATCTCGTATACTGAGACGGCCAAAAATCTAGGCATTATTATGAATGGCAATTTGACCTGGGATGAACACGTCGGGCAGGTTAGCAAAAAGGTGTATTACACATTCCATACCCTCAAGTATCTTCAGCCTTTCTTACCCGTGGACATCAAAATCTCTCTTGCTCAGTCACTAATACAACCTATTATTGACTACGCAGACTCCTGCTACTTGGATGCTACTGAGGAGCTTTTAAATAAACTTGAGCGACTGCAAAATTTATGCATTCGATTTATTTTTAACCTACGCAAGTATGATCATGTCTCAGAATTTCGCAAGAAACTCAAGTGGCTCCCAATCCGACTTCGTAGGAATACTCGGATATTATGTGTTTTGTTTAATATCCTTCACAATCGCCTTTGCCCTTCCTACCTGCGAGAGCGTTTTTCTTACATGCGTGGGCCAGACGCTCTTTGTAGGTCACACCTTAAATATCTTCTTACTATTCCTCGCCATAAATCTGAATTCTACTCTTACTCTTTCACTGTTCATGCGGTAAGGCTGTGGAATGCTCTCCCGCCGAAGATACAATCTTGCCAAACTGTATCACTATTTAAAAAGAAACTGAAAGAACATTACCTCTCCTCTCTGCCGTAACTACTTATCTGAACTTATGTATATATGTATGTATATGTATAATATTGTACCTATGTATTTATAATATGAACGTATGTATGTACCTATGTATGTGTGTGTATGTATATGTATGTATGTATGTATGTATGTATAGTTTAATAATTTACATGTACTTGAGTATGTATGCTATCTATTATTTTTAATTGTGGTCCATAACTTGCACACACTTATTAATTTCTATCTATTCTTAACATCTCCTCTTACGGGCCTACTGGAAGAGATTTCTGTAGAAATAAGTAGGCCCTTGTACAATGCTGTTTTATTTAATATGTTTTCTCTTTTGTTGTAATTTGTGTGTACATAAACTAATAAATAAATAAATAAATAAATAAATAAATAAATTAAAATTAATACATTTTATTTTTCGATACAATAAAATATTGTATGAAGGATTTAATAGGTATTTACACTGGTGTCAAATAATTAATCGAGATTACCTACTCTTTGAACATAATGAATATTTGAATATTATAATCCAGATAATTTAGTTTTTTTAATCAAATACTTACCTCATTTCTGATCACATTTTATATCTAAAAATAAAATAAATTAAATGTTTATATTTTTTATTAATACTGACAGCATTTATTAATGCAATTTTTTATTTCAAATACATCGGGAAAAATGAAATGCTCAAGTAGGACTCGAAACCATGACCTTTCCCTTACAGGGAATGCTCAGCCAACTGAGCTATGGAGCGATTACAATTTGAGTTATTATTAAATAATGAAATTATAAGAAAGACAATTTTTTATATGTATAATGTTAAGTTTAATTTTTATTTCCATTTCCTGTATTTACTGTATACAAACATAATAGGGAAATGTAAATATTAAGTAAACTTTACGTCATACAAAATATTTTCATAAATATTTACATTATTATTAGATATGTATAACTTATTAATACTTTCATGAAGAATTTACATTACTTTTATCTTAATTTGATTATTTCCATTACGTAACGTGACGAGATATTTTTTCCTAAGCGTAGTGACAACCCTAACGTATTTTGCTAAATTATCATTAATTTTCTTATAAAATCCGGAATCATTCAGTCAGTGCTTCATTCTGACTTCGTTATACCGTTGAACGAATCCATTGGAGCAACCACCATCTTGAAGACCTTCCACCTTGAAGACCAAGACCTTTCACCTTGAAGACTAAACACCTGGCTCCAGATTTTTGTGAGTTTAATCGTCATTGTACCTACCTAAAAATGTGAGTTCCTAAGTTATAAAATATTCTATCCCATGTTCTATTGTTTTTAAGTGAGAAATCTTTTTAACCTTTAAACAAATTTGCCAGAACTAAATCTATCGTTATTTTGTGCACGGTGACGATGAGTGATACTAACAAGTGATAGCGTATTAGTCTTGTCAAATTTTATTAGTTTCGAGTGACTACCGAATTGTTGCAACTGACAGACTAAACACTTCGTTTTCTGAGTTACTAGTCGCAATTAATAACTATTCTGTTCATAATATTTACAGGTCGGATTCAGAGTACGATAGTGGCAACAGTGCGACGTCGATCGAAGCCGCCAAGTCAAATTCGAAGGCAGCTAAGGGGGGTGGAAAGCGCAAATCGTCACCAGCTGTCAAAAGCGTTGCAAGCGATCATATAAGGTACGTCCGTATGTACCAGTACGTACATGTTCATTACTTATCTATACTAATATCATAAAATATGTGAAAGTAACACTTTCTGTCTGTCTGTAACAAGGTAAAGCGTAACAACGCTTTTACGCCTCCTAAACCGCTTTACCTATTGATGAAATTAGATGTGGGGTAGATCAGACCATGAGAAAAGACTAAAGCTATGTCGACATCCTCACGGGCGAAGCCGCGGGCAAAAGCTGGTTATATTATAATTTACGAGTAAAAAATCTAGTGCTGTTAAAAATAGTTTTTTACGATGAGGAAGTTTTTGTGGAGATAATGTGATAGTTTTCTGAGTAGGTTTCTGTGTATTCATTTACTATTTGTAACTTATAATAGGTATTATGTTTTCAGAGCGGACCAAGAGTTCGATTGTGACAAAGTGGTAAGGAGCGAGGCTGGGACGTTGAAAAAGGCTCCCGTCAAACGCAAGTCATCTGCTAGAAGTACCTCAAGCGAATATTCAAGGTAATTATTACTCATTAGTACTCTTATACCCAGCTGATGTAAAGTGATGATAACATACCAATTACTACCAATTAAAATACGTATAATCAATTACATTACGCAATATATGAGTGAGCGAGGTTACGTGCTAAATAATGGTAGTTTTGTTATTTTTATTAATATAATATTATTATGAGCGATTTATTTATTTTTCTGGCTAAGTAGTAATGAGTGACCGTAGTTGCAAATCCAGAAGTCTAGGGTTCGAGTTCTATTAGTATCAAACTTTGTGTGTCGTTCATGACAATCATCTATTAATCTGTTCACGTAATATTCCTAACTGAAGCAAAAACTGATGTTGTCCAGTTCATAACAATCTTATCATAACATAACGATTCATAACATCCAATTCATAATGATCATTTATTATTTATGTAATGAACATTATATTAAGGTACAATATTATAATATAGAAAATTTCCCTGTTTCAGAGCTTCAAAGAAAAAGGCTGCGCAAAAGGGATACGACATCTTCCACCTTGACAGTAAAACTCCCACCGTCAACACCGGCAGAGCTCCATCCACATCGGTGCTTTACAATCGGGTGGCTAACGGTCAAACGAGGCGTACGGTGTCTACCGAGGGTCCCTTCCACATTGAGTTGAAGGTGTACAACGCGGTTGACGTCCAAGAAGGTGGCGACGACCTTTGGAAAAAATATCTGCTGTGGTTGAAGCTTCGGACTGACGAGGAATCTCCTCACTGGGCTCATCTACAAAAATTTGTTAGGCAAGCCAGCGAGTTGTTCGCAGATTCTGAAGCCACTTTCTTTTCTAATAAAATTAATTTTAAATAAGTCCGTACCTACTAAACTTAATATAATTGTCTATTTGTATGTAATACATAAAAATATTAAATAAATTTGATTAATTCATTGACCATCATAAAGGACCATGCAAAAAACCGTCCCAACCCACCAACAGATTTCAAAGTTATCTCATTTAATAGACCTTGCCACCACGATAATTTTATTCTATTACAATATCATCGTAGCTCATGGGGTTTTCGTACAAAACAGTAATATATGTTTATTATTTTTGGTACAATAAATTGCAAAAAGAATTTACAGACACATTGTTAAACTATAGAAATACTATTGGAAGAGTCCAGCCGTAAGATCTAAAAAAAAAAAAAATTCGGGTCTATCGTACTGCCCCCTCCCCCCCGCCTCACTCTGCACTCGTCCTTTCGACTCGAAGCTAAGCGGCGCGCGCGCACTGCAGTGTTTAGTGTTTAGTCCGATGTAATATAGATCAACCTAACCTCTTGCGTAATTATGTCGAAGGCAAAAATCTAAATAGGCAAAGAGTTAACTTTGTGACAATGGAAGCCAATATGCCACATTTTGAGGAGTTTCCGCAATTGACTGAAGATGATATAATATTATTTGCTTTAGGGACCTACCACATAAAACTTGCCAAATCATACTGTGCGGAACATATTCAGAATGGAATATATAATATAGAATTGTTCAGAGATAACCAATTACATGATTTATCAAGATTTAACATTCTTGAAGATAACGTCTGGTTGATAAGAGGACGCATACAGTCTAGACACGTAAGGTCATGCGTTCACTAATTATTTATTAATAAACCGCAATGAAACTGCCAGACATGCCATTAAGCAATGGTATTGCACCTGCTTAACAGGGGCGCGTACAATTGGAAGCTGTGCGCATATTATCTCAATTATATGGTATATGGGGATAGGTCGTCATATAGAATTTAACCTACCAGCAGAAATGTTAACTACCATAATGATAGACGAATAATTATGTATTTATCAATACAATATAATAAACTGTAAAGCAAACTCAGAAGAATTGTAAACTAAGAATTTTTTATTTGTCTTGTGTCTAAAATGATGTTAGTTTTGTAAAAAAATTACATATTTTCTTATTATATTGAGCATTGACTTTGTTAGTCATATCTAGAATGTTTAGTTGAACAATTATTTTTGTAATCAATGACTAAAATGTAGTTATTATCATTATAGAAAATAATATTAAACACGATTTTCTTATGTAAAACATTGTCTTATATTTCAAGAACCCCATCGATTTCTGAAAAAAAAATTATGGTTTGTCATTATATGGGCCATTACAATAATATTAAAACTGTCACCGTGTCTGTTGGTTCTGGGGACAGCGTCCATACAATTTTTTGCATGGTCCTTTCAATTAAAAATTCCATCCTAATCTGTCTGTGTGTTTCACCAATTAATATGCCCTTCTGTGATAGCTGTGGTGTTGAGGTAAATGGTAAGAAATGGATAGGACATTTAAGGAGTAAAATACACCGAAAGTCAGATAACGTAATTACTTTAGATCATGGCGTGGAGAAAGTGAACTCTGCTTTTAAAAATCGATTAGCAACATATAGATTACATACTCTTGACACGAACGAACAGACATCTTTACCTGTTTTCTTCAGACACCTTCACAGTAGGGTCAAATCTTTAATTGATCAATCTCTTGCAGCTCACACTTCCCTTAAGGTTAACTTTCATATATACTCAAAGTTTGTACTACTTAAACATGACATACCAGAAGTTAAATCATTTGAAACCAAAAATATTATTATATGTATGAACTATGATTTTACAAAGCTCTTTACAGATGTTGCTAATCAATTACTGAAAAAGATAGACGAATTTGAAGAGCGGGATTCTGGTTGGACTTTCCTTAATAACTGTTACATGGAGGTAAATATAAATAGGTATCAACCGCTCCGTGGTTCAAGATTTATTGATTTACCTCCGATCATTAAAAATAAAAAGGCATGTGTAAATATTCGTAACAATGATGTATATTGTTTCCTGTGGTCGGTCACGGCAGCTCTTTACCCAGCAAATAGGAACATTCAGAGAGTTTCTTCATATCCAAATTTTTTCAATCTGTTTAACATAGAAGGAATGTCATTTCCAGTAACTTTTACCGATATACAAATGTTTGAAAAAAATAATCCAAGATTACGAATAAATGTATATGGCTTAGAAAATAATAGACAGATCATAGGACCTTTATACAAATCTGGGTTTAATAACGATAACAAAAAAACGGTTAATTTACTATTATTAGAAAAGAGCAGATATTCACATTACTGTCTGATCAAAGATTTATCGCGTTTGGTGAGAAAACAAATAACTAACCATAACGGGAAATTATTTTTTTGTGATGAGTGTTTGCTATTTTTTAGATCAAGTATGGAAATTGATTCTCATGTATGTGCCGGTGTAATGACTCAGCTACCGCAAAAAGGTTCAGTGATTGAGTTTAAAAACTACGAAAGGAAACAAAATGTGCCATATGTAATTTACGCAGATTTTGAAGCCATGTTGGTTCCAGTGCAAGGGTGCAACCAGGATCCCTCTGTTGCGAGTACCTCAGTATGTCAGGTACATATACCTATAGCATTCGCTTATTATATACACTCGAGAGCAATGAATCCGGGTCACTTAAAGAATCCTAAAAATCTCGGAAACTAAAAAAGCTAGGTTAATGCAATAAATTGTATTTAATAGACAATGTAATACTCCTTAAATGAAGGTATTAAAACTTCTTAGTTATTGTAAAGTTATATCATAAAAAAATCAAATTTGAAAAAGGGCCACTTTCGAAGATGGAACTACGAAATTACAGCATTTGGTGTTGCTTTTGTTTGTAATCTGTCATTTATGTGGGTACATAAACCATGTTGATAGTGCTCTATATTCATTAATCAAGCTGAAATTATGTCGCTTACGCCTGAAGAATGCACCAGAATACTTACAATGCTGGAAACCGGCCGGAGTCAGCGCGATACAGCCAGGACTGTCGGTGTGTCGCTGTCAACAGTACAAAGAGTTCTCCGACGTTACGAAGAAACTGGTTCTAACCTACGCAGACCAGGAACGGGCAGAACCAGGTGTACCACAGCACGAGAAGACCGATACTTGGTGAACACCATGCTTCGAAATCGCTTTCTCACAGGAACTGAACTCACCAATCAGTTTCGACGCCTCGGAGGAAGTAACCCAAGTGCATGGACAGTAAGACGTCGGCTTGCTGAATCTAACTTAAAACCCCTTAGACCTGCAAACGGCCCTAAACTGGAGCGTGGGCATCGTATTTCGAGACTAAGGTATGCCCAGAGCCACGTAAATTGGAGTATTGAAGATTGGTCAAAAGTTATGTTCTCCGACGAATCAAAATTTATGCTCTACAAGCACGATGGAAGACACAGAGTGTATCGAAGACCAGGGGAAAGATTCAAGCAAGCATGCATCGAAGAAAAAGTAGCCTACGGTGGTGGGTCTGTACTTGTGTGGGCCGGAATTTCTTCTGAAAGTCGCACAGAGCTGGTGATCATAGAAAACGGCTCTTTAACTAGCGTAAGATATGTGGAAGAAATCCTCAATGATCACGTTGGTCCATTTATGGTCAATTTAGGTGAGGATGCTATATTTATGCATGACAATGCCCGACCTCATACAGGTAGGATTGTGAATGACTACCTTCAAGAGATGAACATTACTCGTATGGAGTGGCCAGCGCGCAGCCCGGATATCAACCCGATCGAGCATGCTTGGGACGAGCTAGGCAGATGCGTAAAACAACGAAACCCTCCCCCAATCACGCTTCGTGAGCTCAAAATTGCTCTCACAGAGGAATGGGAGAATATTCCCCAAAATCGTATAAGGAACTTGGTGTACAGCATGCCAAACCGCGTAAACGCAGTAATGGAAGCACGAGGAGGCAATACGAAGTATTAAAATTCAAGAAAATCGTAATAAAGTTCAAAAATTTCATGTTTCCTATTTTTGTTTTAAGGAGAGATCGGCAGTTTTTTCTTTATGTAATTTTGTGTTAATAAAATGTATGGTGACTCATATTTTTTTTACTTTCATTTAAGGAGTATTACATTGTCTATTAAATACAATTTATTGCATTAACCTATCATTTTTAGTTTCCGAGATTTTTAACATTCTTTAAGTGACCCGGATTCATTGCTCTCGAGTGTAGTTTGTTCGTTTGATGAAAGTAGAAATCGTTTTGTATCTTATCGTGGGGAAGATTGTGTAGATAAATTTGTTGAGAATATTTACAGGGATGTTCAATTGATTAACAACAATCTGTCGAATAGTGTACCAATTATATTTAACAACGAAGATTCTGTTAAATTCAATGAAAGCACTCGTTGTCATATTTGTCAAAACTTACTAATCACAGACCGAGTAAGAGATCACTGTCATATGACAGGTCAATATCGAGGAGCCGCACATAACTACTGTAATTTGATGTATAAACTTCCAAAATTTATACCAATTTTCTTTCATAATCTTTCAGGTTACGATTGCCATTTTTTTATTAAAAAATTAGGAGAAGCTCGCGGTTCACTTAAAATCATAGCTAAAAATAAAGAGTCATATATTTCTTTTACAAAATTTATACAAGTTTCTAGAGATGAATATGTACAACTTCGGTTTGTGGACTCTTTTAAATTTTTATCTACTAGTTTAGACAAATTAGTAAAAAGTTTGAAACCAGAACAGTTTATACACTTAAAAAACAATTTCTCTTGTCCAAAACAATTTAAATTACTTACGCGAAAAGGTGTATATCCTTATGATTATATGATCAACATAAATCGTTATAAGGAGACAGTTCTGCCTGAAAAATGTTATTTTTATAATTCCCTAAATAATCAACATATTTCATTAGCAGATTACCAGCATGCTAAATTGGTATGGTCTGAATTTAAAATAAAAAATCTAGGTGATTATACTGATCTTTACCTCAAAACTGACGTACTTTTGTTGACTGACGTTTTTGAAAACTTTAGAAATACTTCTAAGCGATTTTACCAATTAGATCCAGCTTTTTATGTAACAGCTCCTAGCTTATCATGGGACGCGATGCTTCTCAAAACGGGAATTAAGTTAGAACTTATTGATGATTTAGCAATAATAAGGTTAATACAAGAGGGTATAAGAGGAGGTCTTTGTATGAGTTCCCATCGTTATGTAAAAAGTAATAATAAATATATGGAAGATTATGACCCTCAACAAGATGATATATTTATTGTATACTTAGATTGCAATAATTTATATGGGTATGCTATGTGCCAACCTTTACCTTTATCAAACTTCAGGTTTCTTGATAAAAATGAGATAGAAAATCTAAACATCGAGAATATAAAAGATGATGCAGATTATGGGTTCATATTAGAGGTAGATTTACTTTATCCTAAATATTTACACCGTTTGCATAATGACTTGCCATTTTGTCCTGAGAAATGTGTGCCTCCTGGAGGTAAAATTTCTAAACTTGTCACAACTTTATATGATAAATATAAATACGTAATACATTACGTACATTTGAAAAATTGTATTAAGCATGGATTAATATTAAACAAAGTGCATCGCGTTATAACTTTTAGGCAGAAAGCTTTTTTAAAACAATATATAGACCTCAATACCGAGCTTAGACAAAAAGCAGTGACCGAATTTGAACAAGACTTTTTTAAATTGCTTAATAACAGTATATTCGGTAAAACGCTAGAAAATAATGAAAATCGTGTAAAAGTTCATTTAGTAAATCAGTGGAGTGATAGCGATAATAAAACAAAAAAGAGATTAAGTGCAGATACCTTGGTTGCCAGACCTAACTTCCATAGTGCTTCTATATTTTCTGAGAATTTGGTTGCGATTCAAATGAAACCCGAAAAAATTGTTATGGATAAACCCCTATATATAGGTTTCTCTGTATTAGAACTATCAAAAAAACATATGTACGATTTTCACTATTCTATTATGCGCCCACATTATAGAGAACTTATCAAGTTATGCTATACGGATACAGACAGTTTTATTTATAAAATTGAAACTAACGACTTTTACAATGATATGAAAAACTACTTTATTAGTTATTTTGATACTAGTAATTATAGTAAAAGTAATCCGTTTAGTTTACCGATTTTGAATAAAAAGGTGCCAGGTCTATTTAAAGACGAAATGGGAGGTAAAATAATCAGGGAATTCATTGGTCTACGTCCCAAATTATATTGTATTCAATCTGAGCAATGTACTTTAAAAAAAGCTAAAGGTGTTAAGAAATGCGTAGTGAGAGACTTAGTAAAAGCAGATTATAAAAAAACGTTAACCAATAATGAAATAACTCGTAAACAAAATTTATTATTTAAATCCTTGAAACACGAGTTAGTAACCCGTAGTGTCAACAAAGTTGTATTATCATCCAATGATGATAAGCGGTATATATTAAAGGACAACATTCACACTGTTTCCTGGGGTAATTGCTCAATTTTAGGTTGAATTTTAGGACGTTTAATTGAAATTTATGATGGGTTTTAGTTTTTCATAAGTATGACATTGTGATGTTTAAAAATGTATTTAAGTACTTTAAGTTTTTATCTCATAAGAATGTACCTACCTACCTATGTCTTTTACTCTTATTTATAAATAAATGCCTACATAATGTTGTAATCATATTTTCGTTTTATTTTACTTCATTCTCAACTAGTGACATACATTATAGAATACTTTTGCGACACACATAAGTAAAGGGTAAACTGTACCCGAATCAGGCTTGTTAAAATTTTCATGTCTCAACCTGTTCTTGAAACGAAGGGGCATCAACATCCGCACAACCATCTATATAATAATTATTGCAGTAGTGAGGTAACACGTCATAGAATTATTTCTTTTGCTTTGCTATGCACAATACGTGTTTTTACATGATAGGACTTTCATGTTTCAACTTGTACGTCGTAAGTATTATGTTGTTTAAAGAAATATGTATTAGAAATAGTATCATATTTCAGAAACTGTGGGTATATAATCCCGTTGTTAATTTTATAAGTTCATTGTTTCATTCTGAATTTATCACTAACGACGAGGACATACATTATACGAGCAACTTTAAATTTATATATTAGTTTACAAATCGACATACAACATGGTAAGATATTTTATTTGATAAACTTATATAATATTGTGTTTATAGAAAAGGTAACACGTCACGTAACGTAGATAACATACTAAAGTTTTTTTTATTTTCAGAACACAAATAAGAATATATTCACGATAGAAACCACAGAAGACACTGAAGAAAGAAACGGTTTGCCAAATGGATTGTATTCACCAGAATCGCTTCCAAATGCGCAAGATCCATATGCATTTGACGAAGAAACTGAACGATTATGGATCGCAGCTCAAAGTACACACCGTGAAACGCCTAAAAAAAACACCGAGAGAAAGAAATCCACGCGCAAGTCAGAATCAAAAATAGTGAGTAAAATATTAAAGAAACATAGACAACCTTCATACATCATAAACTGTGAATCAACAAAAGGACGGCGTTTGATCAAAATTGAGATTACGGACCTGGGCGGATCAAGTGAGAGTGAAGAGGAGATAATAAAGGCACAATATATTGTCAAAGATCCAGTTGATGAAATTTCTGATCAAGCCGAAAATTTAATACATAATATATCAAAAAAAATATGCGGCTATTCTTTCCCTAACATTTATTAATAATAGTTCTTGTTTTAAAATATTCCTTACTAGATTAATTTTGTGTAAGTTTGTAAATAAATGTGTTCGTCATTTGTATTGAAATTAATATTTCATAAATAATTTATGTTTTATTATTATTTAGTGTAAAAATGATAATATGCATTAAAAGTTATATTAAGAAATAAAAATTAATGAAGATTTAAAGTTTGTTTTATTGAAATATTTATCAGTAAAATGTACATACATACATATAATCACGCCTTTATCCCCGGAGGGTTAGGCAGAGATGAGTAAACACCCACGTTTCACCGAATATTTGAGCCCTACGTAATAGATGGTGAGCCCATTGCCGCATTTCGGGCTGTCTTTTAGACTCGAGCCACACAAAAATGGTTGAGTCTAGGCTGTATACAGCTTGATGATTATCATTATACCATTTTTTATACAAATTTCAATTGCTGGTGTAGTGGGGCCCTACCAACACCTTCGGGCCCAAGTCAACCTCACGTGCAAGCTCGTGCACCTGCTGAACAACGGACGAGGCTCTGACGGCGGCGGTCCATTTCAACACGGCGATGGGCTCACCACCTGTTACGTGGGACCGAATTGTACACGGTGAAATGTGGGCCGGTATAGGCCTCTGCCTACCCCTTCGGGGATAAAGGCGTGAGTATATGTATATATGTATATGTATTCAATTGCTGATGTCATATTTATATTTTATTAAAATTTTATTGTGTGTACTGTGAAAATAATGTGTTAAATAATTATAGATAGGTATTTAAAATGTGGGTTAAAAATAAAAACCATTTACTTTAAAAAATTGTTTTATTTATTAAAACTGTGTATAGGAAGACAAATTACCTTTCTTGCTCTATTAAATAGTTCTTTATACATAAAACATTTTTAAGTGCACATTGTTTAGTATGATTAATACAATTAAAACTTGTCTCATTATTTGAATATTTGTTATGCAACAGTGATAAATTTGGGCACTTGTCTTCACCAAGATCTATACAAATACAATTCATACAAAGATCTTGAATCCACTTAACTTTTTCTAAGCCCTTTACAAAAATTTCTTTATTTTCTAGATAAGGAACAATTATGCGTCGAAATTCTCTATAGTCGATATAACCTTCATTCCAGTAAATCCCTCTGTTTCTCTCCAACCACGTAACATGTTTTTTTTCATTCGTAGTTAAGTATTTAAATAAGTATGGGGGCTTTATTAAGAATGTTTGGGTATAAACACAGGTGGCCAGAGCTAATTCTTTGACTATAAAGTTATTACAAGTGTCTTTAAAACCCTGAACATCTACTATAATAGTATTTTTGTTCATGATATCTTTCTCACGGTGCTACTTAACGGCTTATACTCGATTATACAATCGTTCAATATAAGACAATATGCGGAAGTTTGATCTGGTATATCAATATCACTTTCAATTTCCACTCTAACATCCACAACAGGACCTGATTTAAGATTATCTGGTTGTCTAGAACAATCTACGACAAATAACGGAGCAATATTTTTAAATTGTTTCTCACTTAATAACGGTTCACCGCGAAGACCTCCGTAATATGAGTGTTGGAATCTGGTGTATTGTTCATATATTAAAGCAATTCTGCTATTCGAGAAACTTGAATTTAAATTTTCGTAAGGAAAGTAGGTTGAATTTAGGTATACTCTAACATCACGAACGTCACAGTGATCAAACCGAGACATATCCAATTTTGAATTATTTTTTCTATTTGTTTGCCGACCAATAATAACAAATCTTGGTTTCTCTATTTGCGATGATGTTTTTATGGACCAAGTATGTTTAGTAGTTTTTGGTAGAGCCGGATATTCATATAAATCCCAATTCCTGAATATCATCTGGAGTGGTCGATCTTTTTCTAGCAGTTTTAACATATTTATTTTTTCTCTATCGGATACTTTGACATGTGGTACGCGCCATATTATTTTATTTATAATAATGTCTTCTACCGTTTCACCATCGTTAAGTTTTAGGGCGTTCAGATTAGTATTACTTCGCAACAATATTAATTCATGTTTGCTGTTTATCACTACTTTCTTGAAATCTTCTGCAAAACCAAGAATGTTACAGAGGGGTATAGAAGCAGAAAAGCTACCCCCATTTGTGCTATTTATGCCATCGATATTCCAACCCCAAGCATTAGATACTTTAGCCTCATTTTCGTTCATTGATATTAATGATTTCATTGTGGTAGTTATACCAGCGTTTTTTATTTTATCTATTTCCACTCCATTTATCTCATACCTTATATCTTGAAACAAGTAAAGTAAACTATTGTTTGTGAAATGAACGCTACTGACTCTCTCTTTCGAATTTCCACCCTTGTTTACAACAACAGTTCCTTCCAAAAACAAAGTGCTTGCTGATGGTAATATATACAAGTCTTGTTGATTAATAGGTATCCTGATTTCATCGCTTCTATTGAAACTTGTTACGTAAGGCTTGTAAGAGTGAAATTCAATTCCTTCCACAGAGTTGTTGTATACAGGAGCGGATAAAACATCTAGTATATTCATTTTAACAAACCAATCGCTTTAAGAAATGCTTTATTATTGTTATTCAATTTTATGACCTTTTTGGAGCGAGCTCTTATTGGTTTGATAGTTTTAGTAGGACTGTTATTTTTAGTTGGACGAACCACATATTTATTATAATCTATCATTGTTTTCTTCTGATATGTAGATACAACTGCACTTCTTCACCTCGCAAATTTATTAAGTTATTATTTATATCTAACAGCCTTATCTGTATGCAGCTTATATTGGTTTGGTTTATTGGAAAGTAGATTGCGTTTTTCGGAATTTCTATAATCCTGTATCCAGGTGGAACATTAAGTGCAAATTCGTGCAAGATGTGACTGGATTGACCGTTTATATAAGAACCGCTAACTATGTCACATTCAATCCTTATGACAGTCGTAGGTAAAATGTTAACTGGAAACTCTGATACATGATATTTATTTGCTTCTAAGATCTGTTTTTTAAATCCCAATAAACTTCCAAATGTACCTTCTTTAGTAAAATCTATAGTTGATGTACAAAATAAAATAGTTTTTAAGGTGTTGTTATTACAATGGAGTTTTATGGATGCATCTTTTATCTCAGTTTTTAAATAGTCACCAATATCTTGTAATTCATAAGTTCCTTCAGGTATCTCAATAACATTTTTAGAACCATAGTATAATTTATTGTTTGTATTATCAAAATTTGGAATAGAATTATACGTAGAGAAATGTAATAATGCACATTCATACTCCCCAACTAATGGCAACGTGTTTGGATAATAGGTAGATAATACCGATGAGTTTCCAGTTATTGATAAGGTGAGTGACATCTTGCAAATGATGGAAATGAAAGAGTGATATAAGATTTATAGTATTTTTATTTAAAGTATTATAATTATAATAAAGATTTATAGTATTTAATCCAAAAAGTTTGCAAATAACTTAAACACATATGTCCACAAACTATTGTGTTAAATTGTTGATATCTATCATAGTTATAATGAACATCACAGTTCTTAAAATATAGCATTAATTCTCTTGGCGGTTTTAAATCACCATAGCTATCAAAATATTCACAATAATTGTTTATTTTAACATAAGCTACCCAATGCGTTCCATCATTTCTCGAATTATCTAGGTTAACTATAGCACATTCAATTCGTTTTGGGGTTTTTGGTAACTGATCCCTCATATAAACTCCTCGAAAGTGGGGAATACAATAGTCAAACTTCTGAATATCGATATTAGTTAAAGCGCGATTAGGTAGCTGATCAATTAGTTTTTTGAAGGATTTATAAACAATCCCTGACCTTGCTTATGTGGTTTAATGTATAAACCTTTGCCTATTGCTATAGCCTCCATAGTTTTATTATGACGTTCAGTTTCTTGCAATTTTTTCTGACCGTGTTTATAATCATTCACTGTTTTTGCAATACCAGCTGCACCACCGGCTAATGCTCCTAAAGCAGACAAACCAGCAAAAATTGGGATTAAAGGTAGAATGCCTCCAGTTTTTGGTATAGGTATCATTCGAGGTACTCGAACTTTTGGAAGGCATGGAACTAATTTTCGAGCAACCATATAAGCCATATTTATTAATGACTTATCATCTTTAGGTGAGAGTTTTTTGATTTTTCTTTTTATTTTTTTAACAAAGTTATTAAAGGTCTTAACACCAGCACCAGACTTCAATTTAGCTTTTATAACTTTTTTTACTATCCACGAACTAATCTTTTCCCCTGTTCGAGCATCTTTTGCTTTAAGTCTTTGTTTAGCCATATCTATAAGACGTAAGTCAGCTTTTTGACGGTTAGGTAGGTCCGTGTAGTTTGCGTATGCGATATCGTGATGCATACAAGCTTCGTCTAACTTGTTTACACCTTTATCACTACGTAGTAATCGTTTTGAAAGCTTTGTTCCTGGTCCACAATAGTTATAACCGGGTATGTGTAGTTCGAATGGTAAATGATTAATGATACTGTTTATTAGTCCACCACCTTGCATCGTCCAAAGACTAATGAATATACTTTAAAATTATGTATCACTTATATAATTAACTTATTCCACTATTGCAGTCTTATCAATCCAACTGTTCTCTTTGTTATTTAAACCCAACCATTTTACAAACAGTTTGTTTCCTTTCTTTTTTAATACCTTTTCTATCAAATAGACACCAGGGCAGGACGACTTTTGAAGCTCTTGTTCGTAAAAAGTTCCCAATATGAGTTGTTTTTGATTATCTTCAATGTGATATGTTATTGGTACAGTGTTATTTATCTTTTTTATAGAAAATAATTCTGTTGACCAGTTAGGAGTGTATCCTTTCTCAAATATATGTTTGTACTTACTAATTCGAACTTTATCACCAATTATAAACTTTGGACGACATTTTCGGGTTACCTTTATCACGGAGTTCATAATATTATTTTTAATGTCCGTTTCATTAAACTTATTGACATTAACAGGTGCCAATTTAATAGTACGATGTTTTGTGTTGTTATATGTCTTCACAACACCGTTCAAGCCACCATCTATCCACTTATAGTGACCATTCAAGCTAAAGTATTTGTACAATTTATTTTTAATTGTTTTAATAACTCGTTCTACAATTGAAGCCTTTTTGGTTGAAAATGTAGAATAGTGATTAATATTATAGTTCTGTAAAAGCTTTTGAAATGTAGAATTATAGAACTCAGTACCCATATCAGTTTGCAGATGAGTTGGTTTCCTGTGATTAGTAAAAAGTAATTTTTCAAATGCATGAGAGACATCATGTTTGGATTTAGTTTTTAACGGTTCCACCCAAACGTACTTTGAGAAGCAGTCAATAACAATTAAAATATAATTATATCCTTTATTAAAGGTTTTTAGATTTTGCATATCAACTAAATCTGCTTGCCACAAATCATCAACACCTTTTAAAATTACAGATCTTCGAGGAAAATTTTTTCGTGCTGCTTTATGTATTTCATTAACGATTTGTTGTTTCGTCATTTTAACAAACTTTAAGGCCTATATTTTTCGATCTTTTAATATAGATTGAATTGCGTCTTGAATTAGTCTATCAACTGCTTTTCTTGTATAAAATGTATTTTCCAAATGAGTCATTATCTCAGACATTACTGTTTTTAAAGCTTTCTCAATGTGGTTTTGAACACTATTTGGAATAGAACTTTGTAATTTTTGTAAGTCATTCATTAGTACACCTTTCAATTCATCTACATAAGCTTTATTTACTGCATCATCTGCGTCTTGAGGAGGTTTGACGCCTTTTAACCTTGATGTCTTCAAGTCATAATCTCCATTATCAGATTTTATTAATGCGTTATCATTAAAATCAAGTATTTCCGATATACGCATTCGCTTATGAATATAATGACCAAATTTGTCTACATTCATATTATAGGTGTATTATGTTGAACGGTATATAGTAAAACGACACACATATAATATTAGTAGATTTATTTATTTAATGATTTTGCTTTCACGCAGTTCTTCAATGATAGATATTATTTCATTATCTAGTCCTGTGTTACCAGCATCTCGAGAAGCAATTAATAACTTTAATCTATCAACCAATTCATTGGGATCATCCCAATATACAAAATCGGTATTTTTTTTCCACATTTTTGTTAAGGGTAATCCTTTTCCTACTTTCTGTCTACAGCTGGGACTTCTACTTTCTTGATCGAAAAGTGGTTTAATAACTTGCAAATATTTTTGTCCTTTATTACTTTTAATTGGTTTTTTTGAATCGAAATCACGACGATGTGCATTCGTTACAAGTAACATTGCCTTATAATTTTGTTTGTCATGGTCATTAACCAAGCTCAGATCAATGTCTTTTTTTAACAGTAACTCTCGCAACCCAGGTGTACTTTCGTACTTGTGTCCGGCTACAGTAATAACTTTATCCCCAATTGTTATGTTAGCAGAACCTAACATTAACTTTCCACGTTCTTTTCTTATACCAAATGGTACATCTAATAGTACTTGTGAAGATAACGACCAAGATGATGCATCTGGATTAGTACCGACTAATGACTGAAATGAAGAGTCCGATGAGGGTTCCGATTCGTTACTAGCAATACTGCTATCATCTGTTTCTTTCATATCTTGGTCTTGTGGTTCTTGGGGTTCTATTTTTTCCTCCTTTTTTGTTAGAGCTAAGTGGTTATTAGTGTTGGCTATTAAATTGAGAGATTCTGTAGCAGGCTTAAAAACTGTATCAAGCACTTGTCTGTTATTTTCTTCAAAATCCTTCATGGTACGTATTTTTTTCCTTACAGCTTGTGTTGCATCTACAATTTGTTTTTTCAATGTTTTTTCCATTATGTGAAATAGATGGTAATCCAATAAGAGCCGATTAAAGAATAACAAGAAACTGAAAGCTGTCTATTTAAATATTCAAATTTTATCTAATTCTACAAAAGTGTCAAACTTTTTTCTATAGCACCCGTTGTTTTTAGGACAGTCTTTATTAATCACAACATAGTCATAAGGCTCTTTCCATATTTGAGAACACATGTTACGAAATTCCAACCACGTCATGTCAGTGTTAACATGTTCTTCATAAACATGTTTCAAATTAATTTCATCTTGCTTAAAAAGTACAATTAAGTTAGCGTTATCTCTTATTAGTTGTTTAGGTATTTTGCTATAAGTTTGATTTAAATAAAAACTGTCAATCAGTTTATGTCTTCCCATGGCAAAATAATCACGCATATTACTTTGATTTTCACATGCTACATCGTCAAAAATAATCACTGAATTAGGTTTTGCATCTGAAACTTTCATAACGTCATCATTTGCCTGATATTTCTGAAAACTGACTCCTGGTACTCCTCGTAAAACCTTTTCAAAAAAAATGTACTTTGGTTGATATAGAGTTTTAGAATATACATAAACATTATGAAATGTCAATCCATTTTCGTGCAAAAGGAGACCAATTAACAAATTGGTTTTTCCACAATTTGATGGTCCGCAAATGATGCAACGTACTGTATTCGGCAATAATTCTCCATGGCGTAACTCGATTTTTGGTAAATCATTACAGATTATACTAATCTGTAACGATTGTGCTTGTTTAATGAATTTCATGTCTGATGCAATGCTGACGGGCTGGTTATGAACAGATGTAATTATGACATTATGTATTTATAACCGTAAATAGGTATACCAAAACTGCTTACAGACAACACAATAGGTAAACGTAAGATTGTACTGTTTATGAAATAACTCTATCGCTAACTAACAGAGCATCTTTCTTCACAATTACGACGCAGGGGATCGCAGAGAGCCGATTGAACGGTAGTGTATTGAACAGCATTAAAATGTCGAACGTTGGCTTAGGTAAATGATTTTACGAAGAGTTATTATATTGCACCACCACCTGTAATAACGAAGTGAGTTAGAACTCTCAATCGTGCATGTGCGATTGAGAGTTATAGATCAGTAATATTGAGAGTTCAACGAGCGGAGTGAGTTAGAACTCTCAATATTACTCTACTACAATATAAATTTCTTTTTAGATTTTTAAAATGAATACCAATTTTTCTGATTAAATCTCTAAAATAAATTAATCTGATAAATAAAGTTACCTTTTGGCTAACGTTATTTATTTTCTTCTTTGTGTATTTAATAATTTTAAATGAGTTTTCATACAATGTTAAATAATATGAAAAATACCAGTTTGCGACATCGCTAATGTAATATTGCAATCTTTTAAATCCAAATTTTCCCGAAATTCGAAATTTAAAGTTACCACGCAATAAACACATCGAAAGTGAAAAAGAAACTGTTATGGCCACCGCCGTTGTTGTACGAAACTCGTGCCTAACTGTGCAAAGCATTGAGGTCAGTTAAAGTATTATTGTTCTTTATTAGCTGATGCCCGTGAGTTCACCTTTGACCGCCCGTGCAGTCAGAGCATCAATAAGCAACATTACAAACATCCAAACATCTTCACAAACTTACACATTTATAATATTAGTAACATAGGAAATTTCAAGTACCAAAAAGTGTTTGTAAGATCAAACATAGGAGGCGGACGCTACTTACGGGAAAGAATTTTATTCAACATCAGTTCTATTGTATGGAACAAAAATGTGCCTACCTAGGAAATAGCTCATTTCTCTATTCAAATAAACAAAAATATAGAAATCCTATTCGTAATCTCTCTTATTTCCACTTTTACCAGAAACCACAATACCCTTGTCAAGACGGATTTATTAAATGAAAAAAAAAAGATGTACAAAAGAAATACATACAATTTGGTTTTTATGTTACGTTGATCTCTTGAACGAGATATGTAGGTAATGTGAAAAGCTCGTTCGAAAGCGAACATTTTAGGGTTAAAAGCGGCTTTATCACTGAAACAGAAACATTGATTTGTTTCCAGAAAATCTGAGTTCTTCTCTTCAAACTTGGTATCAGGGCTTACTTATTTCCGTACATGTATTGTTACAAACCTGTCATTATTGTACCAATTTGGTCTTTGCGCACATGTTTAAATTTAAGAATAAAGTTACCTATTATGGTCTGTTTCAAAAGTGATTCATGTAAATACTACAAAAAATCTTGAAGTACCTCTAGAAACGCAAGGTCGGAAGTGACATTCGGATTCTTTGATAAATTAACATTATTTAGTTACCCACCAATAAAACCTTCTAGGTACTTGTGTATGTTTTAAGGTAATATTCATATTTGATATGAACGGTTGAAGAAATTCTTTAGTTAATAATTTTTCATCTGTTGAGTGGTTTGCTCATAAAATTTTATAATACTGGGATTAAGCATGCAACGGCTATACACGCCATAATCAGCTGATGGCTGTACCCACAAAGATGTCGTAAACTCCATCCAGGGTGAGATAAGAAAGTTTCGAGTGGCTGGCGTCGGCGTCGCTGCCACCCGCGATAAACTCCGAATGTCCATCATACTTAATTACCTTACTCTTTTAACAGTTTAGAACACAGAAAGTCTTGTCACGTCGTCTGTTGTTTCAGTGTTCCGCAATATCTATGGTAAATATTTACTGCTACCTAAGCTGTGTTTTTCGGACTGTTGTTTTTAACTAGTAAACAATCTGCAATACATAATTATGCTTGTGTTCATACCATTTCAGATCTGTGATTTGTCTTTACTGATTATTATACAGAGGAAAGATTGGATTGTTTGTTTGTATCAAATATCGAAATTGTTGAACGGATTCGAAAAATTCTTTCCCATCAGGGAACCCTATCCCCGAGTGACATAGGCTATATTTTATTCCCGTATACGCACGGAAACGGGAACCACGCGATTGAAACCGCGTGGCGTCCGCTAGTGTAACATAATTAATCAATTATATACAATTATCCATCTTAATCTTTATGATGATCAAATACATTATTTGTAGCTGATGAATTGGGAGCAGAAAAAAGAAGACTTCTAATTTGGCACAAAATTTACACACTTCTAGGAAATATGTTCTCGTGATAATTTTATAAGGGATATAATAAACCGAGCCTCAAAAGTTTTCTCGGCCACGGCATTTAGCCTCTCATTTAATAACTAAGCCACGCGAAAATGATATAGCCTCTAAGATACTAATTCGTCCTCTTTAAAACGTCACCTAAACATTCCATTATAAGCATCAAATAAAGATCAACAATTATTTTAACTTGTCCTCCGTAATAATATATTAACACCTAATTTACTAATTCAGCCACATATTTTACATGTAATCACCATTTTATATTTTATAGCTTCAAAACAAGAGCCTCAAAAAATTATAATTTAAGCCTCCATAGACAACATCAGTTTTTATAACTTAGCGTGTAAAATAGATATATCATATTCTTTTTTCGTGAAAATAGCCACTGTAAGGCTAGAAGCGAGTGCACATGACGACAGCGAACGGTCATTAGCATCAATCAGAGACCACTATTTGATATCACTTTGTAACTAAAGACAGATTACGCTTACCAAACAAGAGAGTGAGGTTAAGAAAGCAAATACTAAACTCAACATTGAGTACATTATAGACTCTCTAGAAGTGCATATCGTGAATGTCGTCATAAATTTACGATTAATGAGAAATTACTCGTTACTCACATTTGGGTTATGTATTTGCATTCTTGGTCTCACTTCTTTGTTTGGTATCTGTCTTTAGTTCTATAATCTGTATTACATGCACACATAATGTCACCGACCGAAATCTGTATGATGTCTAGGCATTATAGAGAATACTTGATACTTGCAGGCAAGGCAATGTATGAAATAACGAGAGTATGGAAGGGTTTTTCGCTGCTTGCGAAGGTTAGGTTGGAACAGTTACCACTAACGCGTGAAGGCGAGCGAGCGAAGCGAGCATGCCGCTGCTGCGGCCGCCGAGCGCCAGATGTTTTACAGATAAATTTAATATTTTACAATATGTTACAATTTATAATTCCTCGATAGTTTATAATTTTGCGGTACCTACTTATAATTTTATGGTGACCCAAGACCTATTTATTTTACACATTACCGGTGGACCAGCAGGTATTCTATGACATCCCTAGGAAATTTGTACAGTACTAGACAAAGTATGAACAATCATATACTTATTCAAAACATTTCTTAAATTGCTTTGAAGGGGCATCTGGAGTCTGGGGCAGGTATTCTTAAAGCTGTCTACACGCCGAAGCCGGCGCGGCGGCTTTGGTGGGTAGACAGCTTTAGAATGCAGGTATTGTATAGAATATCTGATTATAAAGACTGCAGGTAACACATAATAATAAATAAAAGCATTTATGCCCGAAAATCTGTCCCATGTCCCCGTGTGAAACGGACAAGCGAGTCCGTTTCAGGACTCGCTTGTCCGTTTCCACCAGATTGTGACACCTCACACAGTTGGCTGAACGACGTGCCTTGCAAAGCAAGGAAACTCTCGCAAATCAAATGATACAAAGTGGTCAACCATCCGAGCACCAGCAATAGCAATTCAAACATGCTGAATTAGGAAATTAGAAGCTATGATATTAATAAATAATGTCCATTTTGATGCCATTTTTTAGTATTTTAGAAGCTTACTGTTTGAATGCATGTTACAAAATTAGATGCTTAAAAATAATCACGATGCTGAATTATATTAACAGTGGCTAATAGAGAGGTTAACAGGTGGCTATAATCTATAAATTCTGATGCTCATTAATTGTGGCTGACTTATTAATTTAGGGGGCAAAGTATTTTTCCGGAGGCTAAAAATGCTATTAAAAAGAAGGTCGTTTACCTAATTAGCACCCATTTTATAATTATCACCATCATCTCAACTTTAGTTTCTTTAGCTTCCACTACTGGACACAGGTTTTCCCGAAAAATCACTATAACGTTATTACAGTATTTACCAAAATTGTAACGTAATAAAATCACACTCAGAAATTAAATTTGCCGCCATCTGCATGCCATCAATTTTAACTTGAGAGCAATGTTTGCAATGTTGATATTAAAATCTCTAGACTAGCGCAGTGCGCACCTGAAGCGATGCACTTGTCGACATGTTGTAACGTAAGCCAAATGTTCTAGTACTTAGTACTTTTAAAAATATATTTACATTTATTTACAAAAAAAATATATTTCCATATCAAATGCTTTCCATCGTGTTCTTGAATAAATGCGTTAAGGTTTTGTATTTTTTTAAAATCTTTGTGGAAAATTTCACTCAACACAACCTCATCTAGCCCAAATTAAGCTAATAATAATATAATCTTGTGCTATGGGATCTAGATAACTGATAAACATATATTATACAGAGTGGAATTTAAAGACGGTAGTTGGAGGTAAAGTACCCTTAATATTGATTATGGCAAGTTTTGCTGAAAGTTACTAACCTGTTTGAGCCGAGAATCGAACCTGGGAGATGTGAAAAAAAAAACATTCTGTAAGCAGCAATTTCTTTCAAACAACATAGTATCTTAAATTAAAGGAAGACCAAGTAAAATAATTTGTGTTTATTGTAAGGCTTACTACGCACTATTATCTAAACAGAAAAATATTAAGTATATATATATATTTTCACCACGCAAAAGTCGAAAGCACACAAACTTTGAATGGCAACTGTAAACTGTAACCAGATTCACTAACGAGCTGCTGAACGAGATACAGCAGGATTGTTGACTTGCTCCTTTTGACATGCAATTGATTTATCGTCCACTCTAACATTTCTACTAATAAAAAATTAAATAAAAAATTAAAAAAACCCCCGACTCACAAAAAAAGAACAATAAAAAACCTGTAAAAAGTAAGAAAATAACTATTATATTATGACCTATCTACCCTAAGTATTGAACCTGTATTATTATTATAGGTAGCTATTTTATTTACGTATTCATATTTTTAACTAACAGTTGGTCTCGTCGGGGGGACCGCTCTTTACCTAAACAGAGACAGACGTACGGTTAGGTTATGATTAGGTGAGCGGTCCCCGACGAGACAAACTGTTAGTTAAAAATATGAATAGGTAAATAATATAGCTACCTATACACACACACACACACCCACACACACGTCAAACTTATAACACCCCTTCCGGGTTTCCGTCGGGGGTTAAAAATCAAAACATTCAGCTGAATAGAAGTGAAGATCACTAAGAGGCT
The DNA here is from genome assembly GCA_933228765.1 of Miltochrista miniata. NCBI lineage: Eukaryota > Metazoa > Arthropoda > Insecta > Lepidoptera > Erebidae > Miltochrista > Miltochrista miniata. The sequence goes on from OW121748.1 coordinate 26,139,594, forward strand.
GGTGCGTTTTGGATTTAATCCAAACGCACGATCCAGCAACCCTTTGTGTTAGTTAAATCCTATTTGGCTGTTATCGGTTGCACGCAGCGGTCGCAATTTAGGATTTATCGAATTATCGGGTCAACTGGCAGGGATGGTATTGACGTCTATTGCAAATAAAGGAGCGGTGAATTTATCATCAGGTGTTCGGCTGACCAAGAGGCAGACGTTTCCGCTCGGTCGCAGTTGCCGCGTGCGCTCAACTGTCTCCACTCCGTTTCCGCAGATTAATACCATTGTTTAAACGTAGGCCACTGTGTATTTTGCAAACTCCGTTCTCTAAAGTTGCTGTCTATGATTATTTTTTTAACAGACTTTAATTAACAGACACCTGAATAGGCGAAGTATGGATTTACTTAAACAAGGTATGGCAAATGGAATTGACTACATTGCTAGTAAACATACTCCTTGTGTAGCATGTCTTGAGGGAAAACAGAGCAGATTACCATTTCCAAAAAGGTCATATAATAGAGCTACTGAGAAGCTAGGTCTTATACACTCTGATTTGTGTGGACCAATGTCAGTTTCCTCATTTAGTGGATGTAAATATATGATAACATTTATAGATGACTTTACAAGAATGACATTTGCTTATTTTCTTAAGAGTAAAGATGAAGTATTGTCAGTATTTAAGATTTTCAAGAGTTTTGTAGAAAATCAATGTAATTTAAAAATAAAGGCTCTGAGAAGTGACAATGGTCGTGAATATGTAAATAAACAATTTTGTCCTTTATAATCTGTCTTACATAATGATGTCTAATATCTATATGCTTGCTACGACTGTGATTAACTTGACTGTTACATATTTTCTGCGCTGACTGACTATCGTTATACATAGTTACTAGCAAGTATTTACCTAGACATTCATGTAAGAAGTTTCTTATAAAACTAGCTTCCTTTGCTCCTTCACATAAAGCCATATATTCACTTTCAGTAGTTGAAAGAGCGACGGTTCTCTGCTTACGGCTTTCCCACGACACAGCGGCGTTACCTATTTTAAATACATAGCCCGTGTATGAACGTCGATCTAGTTGGTTTGATGCCCAATCTGCATCCACATATCCTGTAATTGACAATGTGGATTTTTCATATACTATAGAGTAGTCCATAGTTCCCTTTAAATATCGTAGAACACGCTTCGCTGCTTTCCAATGAGTTTCAGAGTGACAGTTATTAAACTGGCTCAAAACACTTGCAGCATGAGCAATGTCTGGTCTCGTGCATACTGCAATATACATAATACATCCAATAAGTGTTCTGTACCTTGTCTCATTATCAGCTTGATCTCCTTTTTCAAACTTCACACCATTTTCTAAGGGTGTATGGACAGGCTTACAATCAGACATGTTAAACTGCTCTAGTACTTTCTGTATGTAATTTCTTTGATCAAGAACAATTTTATTTTCCTTTTGATTTAATCTCATTCCCAATATATGTGAAGCACGGCCAAGATCTTTCATCTCAAATGTTCTCATCAAGTCCTCCTTCAATTTCTTCTTCCCAAGTGTATCCTTGCTAAAAATCCATATATCATCAACATACAATGCTAATATAATGAGATTGCCATATTTGTCTGATTTTATGTATACACAAGGTTCATTTAGTGATTTGCGGAACTGGAGATCTGTCAAAACACTATCTATTTTATCATACCAGGCCTTCGATGCTTGCTTTAGTCCATATATCGCTTTATTTAATTTAAATACATGAGTTTCCTTACCCTTTACTTTATAACCATCGGGTTGTTCCATGTATATCGTCTCTTTTAATTCTCCATTCAAGAAGACTGTCTTCACATCCATGTGATCGACTTTCATATCTAAGTTCACTGCCAGACCAAGTAAGGTGCGTATTGTAGAGTATCTTATCACAGGTGCATAAGTGTCTAAGTAGTCTATGCCATATTCCTGAGTAAACCCTTTTGCAACAAGACGAGCTTTGTAACGTAGAAGCTGTCCATCTGATCCCAGTTTCTTCTTGAATACCCATTTGCATTTGACTGCCTTCTTACCTTCAGGTAGTAATGTGAGGTTCCATGCTTTATTCTTTTCAAATGATTTATATTCATCTGGTATGGCTTCTTTCCAATATTCTCTATCAGATCCTGACAGCGCCTCATGTATTGTCTGTGGTTCATCACCGGAACTTGCTGCTGTCATGGCCACTACTGTATTTGAAAACTCTTCAATGTCCTCATAATCACTTGACGCTTGATCCATAGTCATATCAGGATTCCATGTGACGTCATTGGGGTCATCGACACAACTAGTGTCAGAAGATTGTGACAGTTCTGTAATTTCTATATTAGGAATTTCAGTAGCATTGTTATCAATTGTGCTCATATCAACATTATTATTAGATAATTCCAACTGATGATCACTAATGCAGTTTTTCTGTTTAGAAATCCCATCTTTAAACATTTCCTCTTCAAAGAACTGTACATCTCTAGATTTTATGATTTTGGAAGGATTTTCTGGATCAATTAATCTATATCCCTTGGATTCCGTACAATATCCAACGTGTATATATTTTCTACTTTTTGGATCCAATTTTGTACGCTTTTCATATGGTATCATTGCATAAGCAACACAGCCAAATACTCTCAAATTAGATAAATTGACTTTCTTACCAGACCATTTTTCTTCAGGAGTAGTACCTCTCACTGCCTTGCTCGGCGATTTATTCTTGATGAATATTGCCATATTCAAAGCCTCTGCCCAGAACCTCCGATCCATTCCAGCATCTTGTAGCATACATCGTCCAGCCTCTACAATAGTCCGATTGGCCCGTTCTGCCACTCCATTCTGCTGAGGGGAGTAAGGCAAAGTCAGTTGATGCTCGATGCCATGCTCTTGTAAAAACATCTGAAATTGTTTATTTACATATTCACGACCATTGTCACTTCTCAGAGCCTTTATTTTTAAATTACATTGATTTTCTACAAAACTCTTGAAAATCTTAAATACTGACAATAAGAAACTTCTTACATGAATGTCTAGGTAAATACTTGCTAGTAACTATGTATAACGATAGTCAGTCAGCGCAGAAAATATGTAACAGTCAAGTTAATCACAGTCGTAGCAAGCATATAGATATTAGACATCATTATGTAAGACAGATTATAAAGGACAAAATTGTTAATTTAGAATATTTGCCTACTGAGCGTATGCCTGCAGATGTTTTAACCAAAGCTTTATGTAAAGATAAGCATTTTAATTGTGTTTTTAATCTTGGTTTGCAGACTGTTTAGTTTAAGGGCAGGTGTTAGAAATAGTTTATAAACCAAACAGTTTTCTATGTCTTTTATAGATAGATAGATAGATAGATAACTCTTTATTGCACCATTACATACAGTATTCTTTGAAAAGACTTAAAAACTAAAATGATAGTACAACGGGCGGTCTTATCGCTAATAGCGATCTCTTCCAGACAACCTCGGTATAGAAAGAGAAGAACAGGAAAGAAAATGGTAGCTGATGGCGCACATTACATAATAAAATATACAAAACAGATAATAAAATAACACATAATAGGTAGCTATGTAGTACACAGTAAGTGAATATTACGAGATAATAAAAATTATACCCACTTAAAAAACTTAGAGGAACAGGAAGTGGTTCTTAACCATATTTTTAAATATGGCTAGTGACTTCGCTCGTCGTATATCTAATGGCAGCGTATTCCACAGTCGTACTGCCAAAACGGTAAAGGATTTATCCAAGAATACTGTGGAATGTGGCGGCATTTTTAATCTCAAGTTCGCTGATGATCTTAAGCACTTTGAATGAGTATCATGAAGGAATTCAAATCTTCCTTTGAGATAGGCAGGGGTAGAAGGGTTGAACAGTATACTGTATAACAAGAAAAGGATATGGGCATTCCGGCGAAGACGAATAGGTAGCCATTCGAGCTTTTTTCGAAAAACAGAGACATGATCATATTTGCGTAGTCCAAATATAAATCTGATACATAAATTCTGGAGTCGCTCGAGCTTATCTAATTGGCATTCGGTGAGACTAGAGTTTATGTGGTCTAGCTATAGAGTGACACTATGCTTGTTCTTTTGTTATTCCGTATATACCTTGTCAATGAACTCTGAAACTGTAACAGAAACTACGATAATAAATCCATCTATATTAATTCAATCCTGGTTTATTTTGCTCAAGATCTTTCAGGGTGTCCAGCTTCCTGGCCGGTAGAAGCAACAGGGCCGTCGTTGACGGCAGCTGTTCAGACTGCATGGCCATAAACGCTGGAGTACCGCAAGGCTCAGTGTTGTCCCCTAACCTGTTTCTGCTGCATATCAATGACATGTTGTCTATTGACGGCATTCATTGTTATGCGGATGACAGTACGGGGGACACTTGTTACACGGGCCGCCCCGGTATCTCTCGGGACACAGTGAAGGAAAATCGTGAACAGCTTATGTCTGAAATCGAGGCAACTCTTACTAGAGTGTCCGATTGGGGTGGACGAAACCTTGTCCAGTTCAACCCTTCCAAGACACAAGCGTGTTTTTTCACCGCTAAGCAAACCCCAATTACTGTAGCGCCGCTTTAATTTCAGGGCACATCTCTTTCCATCTCCAAAAGTATAGGGATCCTTGGCGTTGACATCTCTAGTGACGTTTAGTTCCGTAGTCATTTGAAGGACAAGACTAAGCTGGCGTCCAAGAAGCTAGGTGTGCTCAACAGGGCGCGGCGGTACTTCACTGCTGCACAAACACTGCTTCTGTATAAGTCGCAAGAGCGGCCGCACATGGAGTACTGCTGTCACCTCTGGGCGGGGGCACCTGAATATCAGCTTCGTCCATTTGACTCGGTGCAAAGACGTGCTGTAAGAGTTGTCAACGATCCTATACTTACAGGTGGTGTGAAACCTCTTCGCGACAGGAGAGACTTTGCCTCCTTATGCGTGTTCTACCGACTGTACAATGGTGTGTTATGAGGAATTGTTTGATATGATGCCAACGGCTACGTTCTATCACCGCACCGCTCGCCACAGACAGGGAGTTCATCCTAACACTCTGCGTTCGGAGCTTCCAGCACGGTTAGATCCGATAGGGGTTTTCTTCCACGCACGCTTAGGTTGTGGAATGATCTCCCTGCCTCGGTTTTCCCAAACGCCTACAGTATTGTGTTCTTCAAAAGGGGTCTTAGAAGGTTTTTACAGGGTCGGCAGCGCGAGTGTGGCGCCTCTGGTGTTGCAAACGTTCATAGCCGTTGAATGCCGCATGAAACCCGAGTTGCCAATCTCCCGAACAGTCGATTGCTTTGGCAACCAGGGCGGCCAACTTTTTTCGTTTGGTTCTCCTCGCACATTTTTCGATATCTATGGCTGTATGGTCGCGGGTCTAAGTCTTTCTGTATAAATTAATGTGTAGAATTGGTTATGGTACTGAATGAGAGAGCTTGCCGAGTGAATGTAATGAAAAAAAAAGTCGAAATCACGATTTGATCGCTGTCATTATTTATTGTTTGTTTGGCGCCGTTCCTAGAAAGTATTATTACGATTAATTTTTGAATATTTTCGTTTATTCTGTTTCAAATATTGTTGTTTTGCATTTAAAAGTATCCTGTCATGTTGTTTAACAGCTGTGATAAATATTTTCAGTGTAATTCGAAGTTAAATTTGTAAAATTTGATAAAATAACACGCGAAGGTCACCATTATTTTTTGTTGTTGTTTTTGTTGTGCAGTGCTCGTATTTAACCGATATTTGTTGAGATTTTCTCAATAGAAACTATAATCTTTTGTCAAAATACCATTTAACATTTAACATATGAATAATTTATGTGAAAATCAATAATAAAAATGGGGGGGTTTTTTTTTTAATAATTTAAGATTACATAGCCTCGATGTCCCCAAAATAAACGAAAAAATAAACAAATAAATAGGCAGTAATATTTTATTTTATTTTCGGAGATTTTATATCTACAGATTATTATTTTTTTGGTGAAAGTGAATTGTTGATGTGTATATTTTGTAAATAAAATAATTTATGTCAGAAAACTGCTTTTTATTTTGAATTACATGGTAAAATCTGAGAGTACTCCTTCATTTTCCCCATCCTAATTTTCGGCCAAATATCATAAATCCATTACACATGGGGTGTTCTCGGATTTAGTGTAGTTATTTTCGTCAGTTATCCAGCATGATGAAACAGTAAGTATTTATGTAGTACGACTCCTGTAAAAGAAATAAGGATATATTGTGTGACGTCCGGCGTGCAGCCGCCGTTCCCGCCGGTAGCGTGGGCACCGCCTATGGATACGCCGGCGTGACCACGCCACCGGCGGGATTGAGCGGATAGGCTGCGGTGACCACCGGTCCTTCTGGTGGGCCGTATGCTTGTCTGCCACCTTAGTGGTATAAAAAAAAAGAACATTATTTTCATATAAAAGTTTTCTAGTGACTACGTGATCACTGTAAAATATTGTCCTCAGAGATGTTCATTTGTTGCTCGCCTTCTCAGACTGTCATAGGCAGGCAGAGGCAAACTATACGATCACATATTTTCAGTCTTGAGCCGAAGCGGGTAGAGTCAATGACCTGCCTATTTTCATTGCAACACGTTAATAATAACGTGTTGCAATGTACAGAGACAAGCTTTTGGCGCTTCTAGCTTATTTATTGGGGCTACCTCGCTATTGAAATTTTACAGAACTTCGACTTGGCAGCCAGGACTTACGACTTCCGAAGGAAACGCTTACAAAAACGCCACATATGGTCATCCAACTCAAAAGTTTAACGCATTGCCGTTTACAGAAAGGTCTAGTTTTAACGAAAATATATCTGTCTCATTGAAAGCGAAAATATTCAAATGGATAGACTAGTACTTCTGCGAAAAGTAGACCTAACGAGATACCAGAAACCAAACCAAAAAATTCAGTAAGGCACCTATTATATGTGTCGCATATCTGTATAGGACCCGATACGTACAGGACTTAGCTATCAGGCAGGTCACATTATTGAAGCTGTGGTAATCGAACAGATATAAATAGTTTGCCTGCTTTCAAACATCCATGGTCATTCCTTGAATAATGAAAGTGTAGCCCCTCCGCTTCACAACGATTGAAAGCCTCCAAAGTCCTATCAAATAGTTGTCCCTTTCCGTAGTTTTTCTCAATGTAACTATCAAAATCAGAGCGTTTCACCCTAAATTACCACTGTGGCCTACCCTCACTTTCCATAAAAAGCGTGGGGAGCAGGTCGTCAGAGCATAGCTGGATAATCATGGAACGGCGCAGATCTAACTGCTCTATCTAGACCAGCGGTGGGCAAACTATTTAACGAGGGGCCAGAAAAATGAATAAATATCAGGTAAGGGCCAGAATTATAAAAAACCGGCCAAGTGCTAGTCGGAATCGAGCACGGAGGGTTCGTACCAAAAATGAAAAAAAAAACACATTTTTGTATGGGAGTTTCCCTTAATTCCCTCTTTTTTCCCCTAATTTTAGTATTAGTTCTTATAATGGCAACAGAAATACATCATCTGTGAAAATATTAGCTCTCTAGCTATCACGGTTCTTGAGATACAGCCTTGTGACGGACAGACAAATGGACGGCGGACTCTCATGAATAGGGTCCCGATTCTACCTTCGGGTACCGAACCCTAAAAATGTATTTTGTGCTGAAACTATTAAACATAAGATATAGAAACATTACAGTATACTAACACAATTGCACAAACGTTAAACATTAAAATTAAATAGTTATTGAAGACCTTGAAGGCGTGTGGGACGTAGGAAATTTCTTTTTATGTGTCATATATCAAATGCAACTTCGAGTTGTGACGAAGTAACTTTCAGCAGCGCGAATAGGTGTTCATCAGTTCAGCAATTTTATGATCGAAAAGTCTGTTCACTTCACCGTATGTGTCTATTGCTTTACGAAGTAGAATCTATATAATACTTCTGGACTGTCAAAATATAATTATCGCGGGCCATGTACCAAATATTCATACCAAAAAACAGTTGGCGGGCTGGATTCAATACCTCCGCGGGCCGAAGCTGGCCCGCGGGCCGTACTTTGCCAATTACTGATCTAGACAAAGTCGATAGTGAGTGCGAGTATCTACACACAACACCACATGATCAACGTCGAAATTATTAAAATCAATGTCATTTGATGTGCCATGATTCATGAATCACTGCCGTTGTAGCCATAGCGAAACATTGTTAAAAAAAATAGAAAAATAATAATATTTAAAGGGGGCTCCTATACAGCACACGTTATTATGTGTACGGAACCCAGTGCTTGCGAGTCCGACTCGCACTTCCCTCCCTTTATTTTTAGCGTTCCGTACTCTAAGGGTAAAAAACGGGACCCTATAATATTCATGACACTTCGCTATTCGTCGGTATGTCTGTCCGTCACGAGTCTGTGTCTCGGGAACCGTGATAGAGAGCTGAAAATTTCACAGATATCCGCCTCTAAGAGTCATTAAAACTATAAATACCTTCAAGATAAAACTGCGACTGTGTGAAGCACAGCGGGAATTCGGTATCATAAATTTTGATAAGTCATTTATTTGATAATTTGACCTTGTTGGGATGAGATGCGAGTTGCGGGTTGGTAGACGTTTATCATCGAGTTGAATGGATTGAGGAATTGTGTGATTGCTAGGTATATAGTTATTAATTGTGTTGATGTTATTTTTAGTGTTTGTGTTGTTTTGGGTATTATTATTGTTGTTGTTTTTTGGTTATTTTTTATATGTAAAACTGATAGATGACCGTTGAACTGATTGGCATCCGTGAGAGGGGGACATCATAAGGGTCTGGTTGAAAACCAGCGCTTGGCAGTAGCCTTGCACATGCTGAACCAAGCCCTATTTGTCATGCTTATGTTGAAAACCAATTTTTTCTTTCTTTCTTTCTCTTTCTTTCTAGATAATATATTTCTGTTTCCGCTGTAACATCAAATGCTAAAATAATAATAATAACCGTACAACAAACGTGTTTCTTTACCGTTTTTAGGTGCGCGGGACCGACTCGCACTTGAACGGTTTGTTATTTTTTACAACAATTTGTGAGAAATTATATTCTTTATATTTTAGACGTTCATTTATAACGCGACACCAATCTTCCCCCTTTTCTCCCCCATTTTCCCCTTTATCAAAAAAGGCTTTCGACAAAAGTTGTATTTTGAATCAAAGAACACGTGTGCCACGTTTAATGCAAATCGGTTAGGAAATGCGTGCTCTAGACCGGAACTGGCAACCAGACATACGCCCAAAAGCAAAATCGTCCATACTGTCGATACTAAGACTTACGTTCGCTACGCTCACTCAGTCAATCATATTTTAATTGTACCTCGTAATCAATTCACCGATAAACACGCACATACACAAACATAGAAAGTCACCCATATCAACAAACAATGGATATATGTCTCTGCCAAGATGGTACCTTCGATGATCACGAGCTTTTGTTTGACGTGACAAAGAGAAAATTGATAATTCATCAGAACTCCACATTGTTGCCGAGTGGTATTTGATGAACTCATTCAAAAGGGAACAATTTGTTTTATTACTTTTGTTTTTTTCATATACATTGCGTGGTGATGGCACTTTTAGTGAAATTTTTATTTTATAAAAGTTTCCATTGGTAGAATTCTGTTTATTTATTTTGTAGTTATCAAATAAAACTGCGAACCCTGTTTTGTAATGTCCAAACCTTTGAGACCAAACACATGCTCTAAAAATAATATCGATAAAAGTTAGTGGCACAAGCTTACAGTCACAAAGTCACAGACACATATTATTGCGGTGTGACACATATTTGAATGTCTGCAACAGTCTCTCACCTGGTACCTATTTCATTAATTGACCTAACTTACTTTTACAGCTATATCTGCCCGACACGATAGAAACTACAATAAATTCACATTTCCATCTTACTTTACGTAAGCTTAGGTCTGTCTACATTATAATTCTGTTTTAAACAAAGAGTTCTATGATCACTACTACAGATTAGAAAATGAAGTGTGTTCTTTTAAATGATTCTTTTCAGTTCTATTTTTTAAAATGAACATTTGAAGAGCCTGCTAAACGGCCTCGTCAGTTCTAAGAATGTGCGAGTGTTTGAAAGTAACCAACCAGTTATAGAATGTGACTCTCGCAGGCAGTGCTATTTCCTAAACACGTTCGACATAAAAAGTATTGTATTTCCATTCATTGTAGACGACACGTATTGGCGCATTAGAGGCCTGACGGAGGAAGCAGTCTCACAGGGTGAGGTGGTGGTGGCGGTGTCTCTCGACATCGCCAACGCATTCAACACCTTGCCCTGGAGCTGCGTCAGGGAGGCTCTTATCTATCATGGAGTGCCTCCCTACCTCCGTCGAATTGTCGGGGCTTATCTCTCCGAGAGAGCCATAACTTACCCGAGCTGGCTAGGGCCGGGTCGGCGAGATGTGTCGTGCGGTGTTCCACAGGAATCGGTTTTAGGGCCGCTCCTGTGGAACATCGGTTACGACTGGGTGCTGCGTGGTCCGTTGCTCAGAGGGGTCGGCGTAACGTGTTACGCCGACGACACCCTCGTTACGGCGCGGGGAGCAACGCACCGTGCCGCAGCACTCAAGGCCACGGCAGGGGTTGCTCAGGTCGTGGGTCGGATTCGGCGGCTGGGTCTCGAGGTCGCCCTTCACAAATCCGAGGCTCTGTGCTTCCACGGACCTCGGATGGGGCCACCTGCGGGATCCAGCCTACAGGTAGGGGGCGTCAGCATCGGCATCGAGCCCTCGATGAAGTATCTGGGGCTCGTACTCGATGGCCGGTGGAACTTTGGACATCACTTCCGAAGTTTGGTCCAAAAACTGAGGGGAGCATCGGCCGCACTCGCGCGGCTGATGCCCAACATCAGGGGACCCAACGCTCCCTACAGGAGACTGTACCTGGGGATCGTGCGAAGCATGGCCTTGTACGGGGCTCCCGTATGGGCGGAGATCCTGACGGCCAGCAATGAGGCTAGACTGCTGAGCCCGCAGAGAGTGATGGCCATCAGGGTGATAAGAGGATACCGCACGATCTCCGGTGAGGCGGCATGTCTCCTAGCCGGGACCCCTCCATGGGACCTGGAAGCGAGAGCCCTTGCGTCACTGTTCAGATGGCGCAAGGAGGCGCTGGAGCGGGGCCAAAGGCCTGCGTCTCGAGAAATCGAGGCTCTGCGGACCCTGCTCCACCAGGAAACCATGGAGACATGGAAGGTGCGACTTGAGCAACCAAAGGGGGGATTCGCCACAATCGCGGCCGTCAGACCGGTCATGGACGAGTGGCTGGAGAGAAGACACGGTGCTCTCTCCTACCGGTTGACACAGATACTTGCCGGGCACGGTAGCTTCGGTAGGTATCTGTGGAGAAAACACCGGGAAACCACGGCCGAGTGTCAGCACTGCGAGGACCGCAGCGATGACACGGCGCTCCACACTCTGGTGGAGTGCACGGCGTGGGCACAACAGCGCCAGGTCCTCGTAGTGGGTCTGGGCGTGGACACTCTTTCGCTCGAGGCCATGGTGCGAGCCATGCTCTCCAGCGGGAGTAAGTGGGACTGCGCCGCCTCTTTCTGCGAGCAGGTCATGCTCGCGAAGGAGGCGGCGGGCCGGGTGCGGGAGAGAACTCTCCCACCCGAGTTCCGCTGTCGGCGCCCTGGGCGCCGCCGACGTGTCTTCGCCGAGGACTATCGGCCTCCATGACCGGGGGTCTGAGGACGGTGAGAGGGCCGCTCACCGTCCTTACAGAAGCAGGCCCATGGAGGCAGCGTGACGTGAGCAGCTCACGCACGCCCCCCCCCTTAGAAGCGGGGTCACACCCGAAACCCGCCATAGACGCGGGATTGCACCCGAACCACCCCCTGGGCGAGGCCGAATTGGCGGCCGTAGGTCTGTTGGGAGTCACGGGACATCCTTCCTGAGGGCTTACCCGGGGCTCTCAACCATAGGCTGTTAGGCGTGGCGTGAGGTTTTTTAGTCGGTAAGAGTCCGACATAACATCCTATGAGGATTTTCCCTCACGTTAAACAAAAAAAAAAAGACGACACGTATTGCGAAACCCATTCAAACGGCGCGGCGGACTGCATCATTCGTAGTCACATTGGTATTTGCTTCGAAGAATTCAAGAATAGCCTTAAACATGTAAAGTTTTCCTATAATTATGCCTATATCTATATGCTGTGTAGCATTGAAGTTCAGAGAATCAATAACATTCTAGGTATGAAGGAATTGTTGAAAAGAAAATCTATATATAAATATAATATATATATAATAAAAGCTCTTCAATGTAATTTGTAAAAGGTTATTAGTATATAAGAAGTGCATACTATTATTTTAATATATATAATCTCTTCATATTTGCTCATTAATAGCCGTTCCGTATTAGGGGGTCGGTACACAAGACTTGGCAATTAGTTCAACCAAGCAACGCAGCAATATAACTCGAACAAATTTAAGATAACATTCCAAAAACGAGGGTAACCCTTGAAATAAGCTCTGTAATCTTACATATCCTTGCAGTAAGTAAATAATATATGATCACCCTCGTCTTAAGCCGTAGTACATAAAGCGAGAAACCGAGCGACACCAGGACAGGATTAGAGCCGTCATTTTGCTTGCATCTGTTGGCACAGAGATGAATTTAGGTGGCTGACGTGAGCGACACCTGTCTGACACGAAATAATATGCTACATATTCACCGGTGAAATATGAAATTCTTGGTTGGGGATTATCTAGTGAAATTCCTGCGTTGTCACAGAATATGATATCAGAATGAATTTCATAGTAAAAGGAACCGAAATGTCGTATTATCTTTGGAATTGGAATAAGTACTTGTTTAATTTTCAAGCATACGAAGCTTTCATGTATTTTATTTTAATGTCACGTACAACTTAAGGTAACTTTGTGAATACTGCATTTAATAGTTTATGCGAGAATAGTTGTTGTGGTAGTTTCCAGTTTTACTAAAAGTATAGCAACCGCTTTGCAGTTATTTTTAGTCTATATAGAAGCATTTGACATTCCAAGTATTTTCCATAGGCGGACGTTACTTAATATCCTTCCTGCGTGAAAAAAATAACCGTACACTACGTTTTGAACCACGAGATGGCGGTAGAAGTTATACCTAACTAGCTGACCCGCGCAACTTCGTTTGCGTGATAAATGAATAACCGCTCGACCGATTTTGTGCAAACTTCACATAAACCATCTTCTAAATAGATCGAACAAAGCCTAAACATTTGGTTTTAATAGGTGAGCCCGTTCTAGAGTTATAAAATTACAACGAAAAGTGGCATTGATTTTTATATATATAGATAATATCCCAATATAATGTATAACCTTCATTGACAACAGACAGGAAAGTGACCACTGAATTTAGCAGGTAATTGATTATCGCAGAAAGTCACTTGAATTAATAAACGCAGTAAAATCTCCAATTTAAACTTACCTGGAAACATAATATATATCTGGCAGTGCTCTAGTTAGTGCGGCGGAAAGTTAGTAACTTGACAAATGTAAAGTTGAGCGCACAAACGGGCCAGTTGTATGCATTTAGTTGAACGTAAAACTTTTCACTTTGTGAGGAACAGTTTAAAGGTCTCTACACACACGTCAGTGTCGACACGTGGCAGGCAATATACCACTGGTGCATGGCGGGTAAAGGTAATCCAACAAGTTCTACCACCGTAATTGTAGAGCATTAAAGAGTTAAATTGTAATTACAAGGTGCCGTGTATCGAGAACATGGAACCATGAGAAGCTTTTACTGCCATAATTTTATTAAAGACATTATAAATTTATGTTCTTAAAAAAAAAAAAAAACTTTAAACATGATTTATATTTTAAACAGTAAGCTTATGTAAAACCAAAATATACCACATAGGTAAGTACAAACAGTTTCTGGTAACTATGTTGTGGCCATTCTTAAATATAATCTTATATTAAGGAACAATCCAGGCCAGGTACGGTCACCACTCACGTGTGGGAATAGAGCTTTATACACTCGCCTACCCAATATTCGTGACGGAGTGAATATCGCGTCGCATGTATGTGTATTCAGGCGAGTGAGTCTCGGCTCTCGTACATTTCAGTTTTGCTCGCGATAAGAAACTGTTCCACTAGCTTAGTGTACCAGTACTTGTGCTCTTTTTTATTATATGCTATACTAGCGGGTTTTACCCGCGTAGCTCTGGTTACCGAGGGAACTTGGGAATAAAATATAGACTATGTTAGTCAGGGTGAATTTAGCTTTCAAAAGGTGTAAGAGTTTTTGAAATCGGGCCAGATGTGTTTGAGTTTATTGATTACAAATATACTCACACAATACACATAATTTGTTTTCCTCTTTATAATATTAGTGTAGACTAGCTGATGCCCGCGACTCCTCCCACGTGAAAGTTTATTATCACGACGAAAATGATAAAGATCGCACGGAAATCTTGATTATAAAATTTTTGTTTACAACTACTCTTCTAATCGACCAATTGTGATAAAACAAACGCAAAACTTAACTTAACAATTACCGTGTTATTTGAAGCCAGGTCCATCTGCTCACGCTCAAGCACGGAAAGACTAGTAAATAGGAATGCCCCAAGCGGTCATACATCTCAGAACAGATCGAAGAGTCACATACGTATTCACACGGTTTTCGTTTGCAGAATACAGAGTAGCGGGTGATGGTGTGTGAGAATGGCCACAAATATCTTTATTATTATTACTATTACAAAATTTCTTTAAAACATTTAAATGTGTCTCGAATAAAATTATTATCGTATGGCATAATGATGTGTGGGGCACAGATATGCATAGGCATACATAGGTATGCATAGGCATACATATGGCATAATGATCTATGTTTGTGTAGATTCAGCAAAAACTCTGCAAGTTACAAATGACATAAGCAGTGCACGTCTTGGGTAAAGCAGAAAGTAGTTCAACTTTACTAGAGGCCTTGAAAGTTTTAATAATCTTAGCTAGAAAGATAATTTCAAGCAAATTGCCCTGAAAATCATTTGCGTATGTAATTAACGTTAATTTAAATTAAATTTTCGCCATAATCGTGAATATTTTCTTTATAAGATTTTATAGTAAAATTGTTCTACATTTACCTACTTACCGTGTGTTTACGATGTATGCAAATATGAATATGAAAGCATTTTGAAATTTTCTGTATAAATATAAGTACAGAAAATTATACAACGTGATTTTACCGGTATTCTGCAGTGGCTGTACTCCCCGGGGAATATTTAAACGTAAGTTATTCCAATAGAATTACAAACAGACATGCAATGTAGAGCACACTGCTAAAGCCGTAAGGATGCTTGTGATGAATTGTTCCCTTGTTGTAGGGATGTCTACTAATGCTGATTGAAATAGTATAATATGTTTTAAATTACCTACACCTTGAACGTATTTAAGTAGCGGATCCGACTGACATTGTCCTGCCTTAACAATGAATGTTTAAATTGTTACAATTATTAAAAAAAAAATTCATAACATTATTACCTACTCGTATCAACATAATTTCGATTGATAAATATTTTTTTTGATGTCGCAGAGCAACGCGCATCCATTGCTCTGTAGTTTACGTCAATATCTCAGACGCACCAATTACAAAAGACTGACAATTATGTCAAACGCCAATGAGATAAAATACATTAGAAAAATATTTATGTGCTAACTATGAATATTGTACTATTGCATTCGGGTCCTGTTATTCAATACTAGCTGACCCGCGCAACTTCATTTGCGCCACATAAGAGAGAGTATTACCTGTTCCCGTCGCATTTACTCCCGTCACGTTGCGTTTACTCCCGTAGCGTCTCCTCGTTAATATTCAATCCATAACTATAAATATTTACGCAGCACACGCAACGAAGCTCTCAAAACGAATAACATTTCCCCCGTTTTTGAAACATTTACTATTACTGCTCCGCTCCTATTCGTTGTAGCGTGATGCAGTAAGTAGCCTATGACACTCCACAATAACGTAGCTTTCTATTGGTGAAAGAATTTTTAAAATCGGTTCAGTAGAGCCCGAGATTACCCCTTACAATTTAACAAACACACAAACTTTACTTCTTTATAATATTAGTGTAGATGTAGTTTATGTAGGTAATACGCTTGCAAACGCACTGAGATATATAAATATGTATATATACTAACTAAGGTAGAGAATGCCATTGGCATTAATCCGCCTTTGTACATATTTTTGTGCAGAAAGTTTTATATAAATTAAATAAAAATTAAATACCCCATTTCATTCCATCGCGATCATTTCAAAATCTATTACTCACTGGCTCCTGTATTATTCATATAAGATCATCTCCAAAAAAAGTAAAAGTCCTAAGTCACCCGTCGTAATAACTGTTATCGCAGCAGTATAATGTATTCAAAGCTAAAGCTACGCCAAGTTATATGAAATACTCTGTATATAAAAGAGTTAGTCGTTTAGCTATTTAACGTAATTACTGATCTTGGACTTGCAGGATCACTTGACCTTTTGTATATCAGACGAGAGGATTTAGGAATTTTGAAACTTTCAGTGGTAGAATTAACTTCTAATATTGTGAGTGGTGTCTCTACTTCTGATATTGAAAAAGAAAATAAAAATTAAATGAAAGTAAGGCATTTATATGTGCAGTCAAATACCTGATAAAGACGTGTTTAGCATATTTATACGCACTTATGTACCAATATTATTTTTCAGTTCCTTTTTAGTTTTTAACGGAATTGTACACTTCTTATAAACAGTTCAGTCGCAAATGTCTTCAGAAAGTAATAGCAACTTAACGAGACACGCAATTATTCCTCCAAGCTGCTATGGAATATTGAAAGTAAATCGGGGATTAAGTTAGTCTAACATTGAAGCACCTAGAGCACTAAGCTATTTGAGCTATTCGCTTCCGTAGCAATGCATTTACCAAACGGATATTAAAACACAATCTCACAAGTAGAAACTGTGCAATTACGTATTTTAGCTGCAAAATGGACTTCCTCAATCCTGAATGTCTTTGATAAACGAATATCCAATTACCATGCGAAGTGAATTTTAAATTCGTGTCGTAATCGTATTCCTTCATTTTTTGGAGTAAGTTGGTCGCGTTTTGAGCTATTCAGCTATTCATTAAGGCTATAAAACATAAAGCTTACAAAATGGTTGTATCTTAGAGCAGTCTGTATTAATACATTACAGAATATGAAAATTCTTTTTAGAATCCTCGTTGAAATTAGTCCTGGTTGCATAAAAAGCTGAAGAATTTGATAATCCAGCAGGAATGCAATGTAATAACGGATGAAACATAGGTAAAAAAAAGTGTGTGTGTGTAACCTTTACGCGTGATTGAAGTAAAACTTCTTTGCCATTGGTGGCATCGAATGTTATATTAATATCATTCATTCGAATTTTGAATAGCGGAATAGTAGATTGTTAACCGAGGGTGGAAAGAATCAATTCCCGAGGTATTTAGACGCCCGAGCGCAGCGAGGGCGGCTATAGTCCGAGTCGGAATTGATTCTTTTACCCGAGTTAAACACTCTACTTTTCATTTCAAATACGAGGAAAATAAAACTAATAATAATATTCAAACCTTACATACCATAAAAGATTATTACCAATTGTTTTGAATTCTGTTACAGATAAATAACAACTACATTATGTCGACTTTTTAAATTTTAAATATGGAACTCACCGCGTAATTTTATTGTTGCAGAGATTACCGGCCCCATACACTTACAATACTATTGACTCAATAATATTGCCACAATATTTATTTCCATCCGAATATGTTCAAACCTCAATATTACGCATACACGGTCAATTTATGGCTATATTGATCAATATTATTGTACTTGTATGGGGCCGGAAGAAATTTTCGCTAAGTTCACACTGGCTGTTTGGAAAGTCGCATAGCCGCAGCATTTTTTTTTTTTACACAAATCTTCACTATCACAGCTGACCTGTCAGCAGTTCTATTTTTAAAGTTCATTCCCGCCCTTGGGTGGGAAGTAATTTGTACGAGTTTTTCCCTCCCTAGGGAGGAAAACAGCATTTTCCACCCAATAGTCAGATCAAGAAAACACTATTTTCCGAGTATGAGAAATGAAAACCATGTTTCCGCTATTCAAAATTCAAATAGCGTTACTTCCGTCAGAACAAAAATCTGAGTTACTTCCTAGGTCGCACCTAAAGAAGTTTTACTTCAAAATTATTTTGTTGTCTGAATAACTAATTTCATTTCATTTGTAATACGTTGGTAAGAGTAACTCATCTGTGCAGATTGATGCTGTATTTTGCGTTCTTAGTATCAAGCTATTCACTAATAGGGGTATTTTTGTCCTTATATATTTATAAAACGTTTCCCTAATTATGTCCACAGGTAAAAAAACGAGTAAGCGTGTTATTTCTAGCTGTCATTTCCTCCATGTGACGACGGGGCCCCGTGTGATAACGGCAAAGAGTAAATTTATGTCGCCACCCCAATTCATCCTGAGGGTGTCGTAAGAGGCGAATAAGGGAACATCTTTGCAAAACGATCCATTGCGTAAAGAAGTATAAATCGAAATGAAACCCTGTTGTCAATAAAATGGCAATCGTTAAGCCAAGTTGAAAGCCTCATAGGTGGCTTGAAAATTTTCAACTGCGGGTTCCGCGACATGCGCCGGCCTATTTCAGCAGGGCAATAAGCACCTATTACGTGGGACCTAAAATTATAAGGTGAAATTTAGGCGTGTACTATGCCTCTGCCTACACCTTCGGGGATAAAGGCGTGACTGTATGTAAGTATGTTACTTAAGAGAGAATCTACCACAAAGCGCGAAACAAGGGTAAAATGTATTTTCACCTGTGCTCCCAATGGAAGGCTACATGTTACGAGTATCTATCTATCTAAATATATATAACTCAAAGGTGACTGACTGACTGACATAGTGATCTATCAACGCACAGCCCAAACCACTGGACGGATCGGGCTGAAATTTGGCATGCAGGTAGATGTTATGACGTAAGCGTCCGCTAAGAAAGGATTTTGATAAATTTTACCCCCAAGGAGATAAAATACGGGAAGCGGGAACGGGAACAAATTTAACGCGGGCGAAGCTGCGGGCATCAGCTAGTTCTGTTTATAAGATTCGTTTCCCTTTCGATAGTACGATTAGGTATACTAGTGCCTACATCTACGAGAATGTACCGATGTCTTCACATCTCCATTAGGCATTTGTATAATAATTCCAATTTTTCCAATATAAGGAGTTACATTTGTACTCAAACTGATTTTGAATTGATTTAGAATCTTATTATTTGTGTATTTACTAACAGGTCTGTTTGCTCGCGGACCCTCGTCAGAGTCCCAAGTGCACCAAGTTTGCAGATAAACATGGAGCGGGCCCTGATGCCCTTTATGCCTTTCATCGAAATGAAATGTCTCCTCTTCTCCAAATGACCTTTATAACCCTGCAACCTAAACTGATACCAATATCCATTGGCGGTCGGGATATCTCACGTTCATTTATCATTGAGTTCCATTTACTACCACTCTATTGATGTTAATTTTATTCCTAGAGCATCGACCACGGCTACGATGTTTTGGAATTGGCCCATATTGAAAGTATGTTGGATTGCTGATGAAATGAATTTGAAACAGAAGTCAGCCTAGTGTAACTGAAATGTGTACCCATCTTACTACTTCAGCCAATGCGTAACTGTTTACTTTAAACTATCTACCTATAGCTTACTATTTAAGAAGACGAGAAAATAAAATAATATTCAAATTTTACGGGCATGCCTTCTCAAAACAATTTCTTTGCTTAATACGCAACTTCAAAAACAGCATTTACTGATTATAAATGAAAGATAATAAATAAATTGTGTACGCGATTCTGACACGCTTCTGGGAAGTCCAGAGTGATCCCAGGAGTTCCCAGGCGGTTCAGTAGTTTAGGTAAGGGTATATAATTTGTCCTGGAGTCAATAACGCAACGATTATATAATAATTGAGTTTATTTGCGATTTCACAAAATACTTAAATCTATCTTAAAATACTAGGTACTCATCCGGATTCTGGGACGATTTCCTTCCTCCAGGATATGTAATATGGGTATACGCTTATACTTTCAATAAATGGATGCTTATTTAATAGTTGCCACACGGGTATAAGCAAGGTTTTTTTTTTAAATATAAACTTGGAAGCTCATTCTGAAAAGAACAAACAATATTTTTTATATATACACCCTCTTCAACCATAGATATCCCTAAACTTTCCCTTACTATTTTTTTTAACCCCATTTTAAAACATTTAATATACAAAAGAACATTACCCCCTTTTCTAAATTTCACAACGCCTGCCTGATAAAATACATTTACTTAAAATATACTTTTTTACATAAAAATTACCCACAATTAATTTACTTAATAAAATTTATGACGTTGATGCTTACCAGAGCTTCCGTTTTCACATATAAAAATTTAGTTAAATACTTGGGCTATTAAGCCACTCACTGATTATTTCAGTGGAAATATATTTCATAGAATCATTTACTTTGATGTAAAATTTCTTCGACAGTATGAAGTAAATAAAAAAAATTTAGTTAGTTCCTCATTTTCTTTTTTACCATTGCGCACGCCTATATATAGCTTACATCCCACCATATCTCCTTCCATCAACTATCCCTACTTTGACACTATTAAGGACACACCCATTATACCGACCTAAGTATAACCATTATACCTACGCTTAATAGCGCCTAATAAACTAATATAGCAAATCCATGATTTACGCCACAATATCCCCTCCCCAAGAGAAAATTTTGTCCCTATAGACAAAATTTAAGAACACTAATTCAATTTAAAAAGATTGAATTAGTAGGTATATAACAATCAATCTATAACAACTGTATTACTTAGATAATGTCTCCCAAAAATAAATAATTTAAATATTCCAATAGATGTAACTCTGATGGTGTTCACAAGATAGATAGAAGAAAAGACGTATTTAAGGCTTAATATTAAGAAATCCAGGTAATACGAACCGCCTGAATGTAATATAGAATATGGCTTAAATTGAAGACTGAGATTTCTATAACCGTCTCAGAGAAGAAAATTTATATAACAACATATACAACGATGTAATAACATTGTATATGTCTATATAACTGAATGCAATATATTTGCATATGATAAGCAAGCCTTTAAGAGCTTCCTATAGTACCACGTAAATCTGCGAGGGCAAGCTTACCGCTTCCGAGTGGCAGTATTTACTACAAAAAACCAAGAAACAGAAATATAGCACTGAATACACCTACAGAATCATCCTACCAGAATTCTAACCAAAAATATACAAACAACCAGAAAAAAAAAATCACATTTACCAACCTTAACATTTCACTGAAATCCAAATCCAATATGTAATAACGTTTTCAAAACGTATGCATCACTATTAACATAATGCATGTGCATAAAACTTTCATAACTTCCTAATTCTTAATACTTTGTAATTTTATAAACTCACGGCACGTACACAACTTTCACATAACATGACAATGAATTCACAATGTGACCTCAAGCTTAACAATATTTCGAGGTACCCTCATAAATTTTCACAATTATTCATAAGGTCTCTTACACACTGACTTAAGTTTCTCGTGTATGTTTGACTGTCCGCGACAACATCCTAAAGTAAATCAACGTTCATTTTTAAATAACTGACCTAACATTGTTATTCTTGTCTTACTTACTTTAATTTAACTTGATAAAACTTAAAAAACAAAATGACGTTAATTTTGCTTTCAAGAATAGGGAAAAAAAACATTTTTTTTTTTTTTTTTTTTTTTTTAGCGATGCAGTTTATTTGTATGCAAAGTTACCTACTGACTATTTCACCTTTCATAACTCACCAGACTCACCCATTCCTTTGAATAATGTGCCTTTCATACTCTCATATTCATACCTTTCATACATTCATACATCCTCATACATTTCACGCTCATAAAATACCCATGCACACTTGTGTCATCAATACAATCACATGATGACGCAATTCTTATATACAAGAGAATTTAGCTTTATTTTACACTAAATCTCAACATTATTCATTAAAACCGTATCCTGTCCTTACGCTTATGGAATTATGATATGAAATGCAGTCTGTAAGAACCCTAACGATATTCACATGATATTCACAACTACCCATACTTAGGAGAAAAAAAAATGATACTACGATTTACATAGAAAATAATTATTTTTAGTTATGAAGTTAATTTATTGAATTATTTTATGCAGATTGTAATCAATTATTCTTTGTAATTATATATTTTAAATATTCGTATTGCTAACTATTACACAGCATTATTGGAATGGTTTTAATGACGAATATTTGTTACCTACCCCAAATTTTTTTTTATATTACTAAGGTGGCTATCGATATAGAAAATATATAACTTTATGAAGGTGGCAAACAAGCATACGGCCCACCAGAAGGACTGGCGGTTACCGCAGCCTATGAACATTTGCCTCACCATAGGCGACAAACTCATGCTGCCGACCCTGTAAAACCCTTTTACGACCCTTTTTAAAGAACCCCATACTATTTTTGCCGTAGAAACCGGCTCATAACCGCGAATTACTACTTTATCAGTTAATTTATTTTTATTTAGCCAGAAATACCTAATTTTAATAATATTCATATTAAACGGCTCTGGTAAGCACCGAATCACTCACAATTATTAAGACACAAATCACTTTCTCTATTCACATAGTGTTCGATAACTCAGTGTAGTTAGTGGACTGTCTTTCTGGTAGTTCCTGCAGGCACATAAGACGACACAGGAAGTTCGAAAATCGGACCGCCACCAAGAATGATTCGCCACTTACCTGGATTCTTTCCCGCTCTTCCTTAGGGTTGCTCCGAGGCCTTGATATTCGCTTGAGGTTGTTTTCGAGTTGCCGTGTCGACCGAGGCACTGACACACACATGTATCGCGCACAATAGTTCCGAACCGCGTCCGAGATTTGACTGAACGGTCGATGAGTGGCCGCCCGCCTGGCGAGGCAGCGCGGGGCGGGTGCGGGGGGGGGGGGGAATAGCCAGCCGAGTGACGAACTCTCCCGATAGCCGACCGTTCGCCGAAACATCCTGCCGCCTAACCAAGGTTCTGCCTTGGTTACCCACTAAACCACCGAAGGCAATCCACAAAGCTTAGAGACAGGTCGTAAGATGTTCCCTTGCTGAGTCCTGACCTCTACAACTCTGACAATTCCGTCCCTACCCGGAAGTAACCTAACGATCCGACCGCGTTTCCATTGGAGAGGGGGTAAATTATCCTCCTTTATCAATATCAGGTCATCGACCTTGGGAGCCTCGTTATGAGAAGTCCACTTATGCCTTTGTTGGAGTGTGTGAAGATATTCACATCTCCACCGAGACCAGAAATGCTGGGATATCTTTTGAATAAGTTGGTACCGAGACAACCGGTGCTCCGGAGTTTCCGTGTAGGGATACTCAGGAAGTGCAACGAGAGGTTGCCCTATTAGGAAATGACCGGGGGTCAATACATCAAGGTCTTCCGAGTCCGTACTAAGGGGGCAAAGCGGCCGAGAATTCATTACCGCTTCTACCTTGGTAAAAAAGGTGGTCAGCTCTTCGAAAGTGAGCTTGGCTTCTCCGAGAACCCGTTTCGCATGTGTCTTGGCACCCTTCACTGCCGACTCGAATATCCCACCGCTTGAAGGGTTTGAAGGGCAATTGAAGAGCCAAGTTATGTTTTGAGCCGTCAGCTTCCGATCAATTTCCTGGTGGTGGTTCCGTAAGAATATGTATAACTCCTTTAAATATTTATCGGTTCCCGTGAAGTTTGTACCGCAGTCTGATCGGATCAAGGACGGTACACCTCTCCTAGATACGAACCTAGTCAAGGCTGCCACGAAGGCTTCAACTGATAAGTTTGATACAATTTCTAGATGTACCGCCTTAACCGACAAGCAAATGAAAACGCATAAGTAACACTTTTGAACCCTTGCATTACGCAACGAGCTCGTTTTAACGTAAAAAGGTCCAGCGAAATCCGTGCCGACCCCGACGAAAGGTCTGACTCCGGTAACACGATCGGCAGGCAAATCTGCCATATATGGCTGTTTAGGCCGAGCCCGGTGTCGAAAACATTGTACGCATTTAAACGTTATGTGTCGCGTGACACGCCGCGCCGAGATAATCCAGTAGCGTCGTGAGAGAATCGCACTCAACGCGTTAGCTCCGACGTGACAGTAGACCTTATGATAATGATTGACTAGCAAGTCTGTGAAACTACCCCTCGCCGGTATTAATATAGGGTGCCGTGACTCATATGGAAGGGTAGAGGCGCCGATTCTGCCGCCGACACGAATAATATCATCCCTGTCCAAAAATAAATTCAACCGTCGCAATGAATTTTTAATTTCAGTACCCGTTCGAAGGTTTGTCAATTCATCGGAGAAATTTTTTGACTGCACAATACGAATTAAGCACAGATTGGCGATTCTACGTTCCGACACCGTTAAACTACCGTAAACCTTCTCAGAGTTAATTTTTGAATTGTTTTTAAAGCGTAGTAAGTATGTAGTAACGTTTAGCAACTTTTCATATGAACTAAAACGATCTAATAAATTAAAATCCGATATCAATTCGTTTACATTAGCAACCCTAACGGCCGGCCTCAGGCCAGGTAACAAATCTGGCGGGAACTCTGGGCCCCCGGACGGCCACGTGTGGGGCGGCCGCTCCAGCCAACTCGATCCCCACCACAAGGGATGGTTCAAGAGTTCTGCCGCCGAGCAACCGCGTGACGCAACGTCCGCACAATTCATCTCGCCGGGTACGTGACGCCAGTCGATGTTGGTCTTAGAGGTTATTATATCCGAAACCCGGTTTCCTTCAAAGACTTGTAATTTATGAGGTGGTGTCCGTAACCACGCCAAAACGATAGTGCTGTCGCACCAGCCTACAATTTGGTCTAACCGAACCTTATCCTCCATTGACTCGACCGTGTGATTAACCAACGTTGACAGCAACTTAGCACCATTCAACTCCAGTTTCGGTATGGTTAACTTAACCCTTAATGGCGTTATACGTGACTTAGCAATAAGTAGGCGTACGTGAGTCCGTCCGTCTGCGCCCTCCGCGCGCAAGTAGACTGCTGCAGCGTAACCGACGCTGGAGCCATCACAAAACCCGTGAAGAGTATATTTAGTCGGTCCTTCTAACTTGACACACCGGGGAATGGAGATACGTTGCAGATGCGGCAAGTCAGAGATGATATCCCTCCATTGTCGCACTAAATCTATGGGGGCCGGGGCATCCCAAGCTACCCCCTTTGAGTTATCAGAAGTCGCCAATAGGGACTGTAATAAAAGTTTTATTTTAAAAACTACTGGACAGATCCACCCAAGTGAGTCGTAAAGTCTAGCCACTATTGACAAAATACTACGACGTGTGACGTCACTATCTGTGGGCAGATTTACATGGTAAGTGAAATTGTCACATTTGGGGTCCCACTGAATGCCTAAAATCTTGACAAAACCCGTTCCATCCGAATCGCGATCATCGAAACGCCGCGGTGACTCCAAGTGTTCCGTGGGTAAGTCATTCAGTAATGCTGGCATATTACTGGACCATTTCCGTAACTCATAGCCGGCCGAATTCATCAATGAGATTAACTCATCGCGAAGCTCACGCGCCTCAATCAGCGAGTCTGCGCCGCCATTCAAATCGTCAACGTATGTGTTGTCTATGAGTAACTTAGCGGCACGGGTTTTATCAACCTCGTCCCGGGCGAGCTGGTGTAAGCAGCGTATGGCTATGAAAGAGCTCGACTTCAAACCGTATGTATTTGTGTTTAATTGATAGGTAAGTAGGGGCTCCGTGGGCGACGCTCGCCAGAGAATCAACTGATATCTCCGATCGTCCGGGTGAATCCACGTCTGCCTAAACATCATTTTAATATCCGTAGTAAATACAATTTGTGGAACCCTAAATTTCATTATAATATTAGTGATATCGTTTTGCAATCGTTCTCCCGAAAACAGACAGTCGTTTAATGACACTCCCGAACTTGTTTTCTGACTGCCATTGAATACAACGCGAATTTTATTCACATCGCCCGATTTTTTAAATACTCCGTGATGTGGGAGAAAGTAATGTTCTTGCCCCGAATTAATATCAAATTGCGATACACTCATGTGTCCCAGCCTAATATATTCATTAATAAATTCAATGTATTTCTCCCGAAATTCCGGATTCCGTTGCATCCGCCTCTCAAGCGACATAAATTGCTTATAAGCGGGCTGGCGTGAGTCTCCTAATAGACGTCTATCACCTGCCGAGATAAGAGGTAAGCGCGAGATATATTTACCGTCCGGGCCTCGCGATACCGTTGAAACAAATAATTGTTCGCATTCCAAGTCCTCGGGACTTTTAATTTTATTAAGAGGGGGTTCCTCAGATCGCCAAAACCTTTCCACCGTTTCCTTGAGTGTCAACTGGTTAACCGACGATTCGGCCAGCTCCCGCGCCTCCGGCGAAACTGGTCCGAATACCGCGAAATTAAATACCGTGCCCAACGCGTAGGGCCCACCCTGACACAAAGTAATCTTTTCCCCATTTAAGATTTGACCGAGTATATCACATCCAAAAATTACGTCTATCTCTGAAGAATTCAATGAGCCGTTATCTGCGAGTTTCAACTCTTTAAAAACCAAATTTGTTCTGTTAACCGAATAAGACGTAAGCCTTCTTAAAACTGCCGCCGTTACCGCTAGTACTGGGTGTTCTGAATGTTCTGGTTTGAAATATATAACAACAACGTGTTGATATGTATTGGCTTGAATGCCACCGATACCCGTGATTTGTACATTACTATAAGACCGTTTCAATCCGAGGGTAGATACCAAATCCCCCTTTATTACCGACATTTGAGCCCCTAAATCTAAGAGAGCCCGTGCTTTAACGAATTCACCATTTTTATTCTTAATTTCAATAATAGCCGTGGGTAGAACAACATTATACGGGTTTCGATGCAAAGACGTTGAAGATGAGTCATCATGTAACCTTAATTGCTATGCTGAATATTGCTTTTGAGAATTATTACGTGACTGACCGCGCGATTCGTGCGATTCCCGCCGTTCGCATGCCTGATAGCCGTTGCGCGAGCTGACCTGAACTACACGCTCAGCTGATGAGCGCGACGGTACCTCTCTTCTTTCGCGAGGAGAGGCCGTGCGCGTGCGACGACGCGGACGGTGGCTGCGGTAGCCAGGTCCCTCCGAAGGCGAGCTAGCGCGAGACGCAGTATAGTTGTGCATGCATATTAAGTCGTTGTGACCCCGATGGCCACAGCGTTTACATGCTGTCCTTTTATCGCACGTAGATGCCGAATGCTTACCAAAACATTTAAAGCATACGTTTTCAGCTCGCACCCAGTCTTTACGCTGACCCGCGGTTAATTTTTTAAATTTAAAACACTCCGAAATCATGTGACCGCTTATTTCACAGTATAAACAGCGCCTAGCGATTATTCGTTCATTCCTGTAAGATTCACTTTCGTTTCCGATAATGTGTATGGTGCGGCGGGTACGATTGTCCTTCAAGGTCGCGCCGTCAGCTGTTGTCGAGTCTATAAGCCGACATTCATTTTGCAAAAACTCCACAAGTTGATTGAATGTGGGTAGGGTGATTATATTTCCGCCGTACTTCTGTTCAAACCGAGTTTTAACGTCTAACGGAATTTTATTTAAGCTAATGAATAATAAAATATAAGACCATTGATCTATAGGAAGGCCTAAATTATTCAAGGCGCGAGTGGACTCCAACAGTGGGTTTAGAATTTTAGAACGCAGATCATAGGGTTTATTTAATGTAGGTAGCTGTAGGATTCTAGAAATGTGACTATCTGCTAGCATCCTGATATTTTCATATCTACCCTTAAGAATTTCTAAGCCTATATCTAGGGATTCGTCTACCATAGGTAAATGCCGTATTAAGGTATGCGGTTCATTTAACACATGAGAAACTAAGTAATGAAATTTTTCCGTCTTTGATATATCTTTCCGTGTTAGTACCAACGAACTGAATAGGCTTATAAAACTTGTCCACTGAAAAACGTCACCATCAAATTTGCATAAATCGATTCTGGGAAGTCTTGCCGTATTTGAACTCTCGGACGGTCTATGAACCCCGTCCAAACCCGGGTAAGCCGACGAGACCGCTTCCAGTTGATTATAAGCCAACTCCGCCTCATTATAATCAGCCGTATAGATTTTAATCATTTCCGGATCTACCGTATTATCCAGCAATAACTCATACTGTTCCGACAAAAGTGCGTATCGTTCATCGAGTTTACGTAATCTCGCCGAAATAACTGCATTGGTTTGAGTTTTTCCCGCGATCATTTCTAACGTGCTTCTAAGCCATTCGACTTGAATTTTAAATTTAGTTGATGATACCTTAGCCATTTTAAATCGTTAAGACTCCAAATCGTGATGCACCCACCCCCGGGTAAGAGAAAAAAAAATATATAACGGAACCCTACAATAAATCAATTAAATTGTTCTAATAACTGAGGATAATTTCACAAATATCGCATACCGCACAATATAATACAATAACCGAACCGCAAATGACAAACAAACTTAACGACTTTAGTTTGAATTGTATCCGACCGAATCGAGACTTGTGTCAGAGCTGTAAGTGGCGGTTAGGAATTTCAATTTTTAAATCTACAACCGACTTATGATTTGAAAAAATACCAACAAATATACCGAAATCCGGCTGAAATCCGCTCGAATGGACCATAAATATGTTCGATAACTCAGTGTAGTTAGTGGACTGTCTTTCTGGTAGTTCCTGCAGGCACATAAGACGACACAGGAAGTTCGAAAATCGGACCGCCACCAAGAATGATTCGCCACTTACCTGGATTCTTTCCCGCTCTTCCTTAGGGTTGCTCCGAGGCCTTGATATTCGCTTGAGGTTGTTTTCGAGTTGCCGTGTCGACCGAGGCACTGACACACACATGTATCGCGCACAATAGTTCCGAACCGCGTCCGAGATTTGACTGAACGGTCGATGAGTGGCCGCCCGCCTGGCGAGGCAGCGCGGGGCGGGTGCGGGGGGGGGGGGAATAGCCAGCCGAGTGACGAACTCTCCCGATAGCCGACCGTTCGCCGAAACACATAGAACTACAATATCATTCAGATTTTCCTGAAACAATACACAAATTATATAAAACAAAACCTACCGTGACTGGTTTGCATTAGATATCTTTAAAACATTAACAACAATTTTACTTCTACAAGAAGGTTCGTACAATTTTATTAATGTGGGTATATTTTTTGCGTTAAATTTATTACAAGGAATATTAAAAACAATGAGGGTAGAATTTTTTCCTTATGATGAACAATACAAAATATGAATATGACTATATGCCAACAATATAATAAAAGATATACTACTATTACAGTTTGAAATAAAATAAAATAACTGTAATTAAATTTGGGGACAAGCTACGTTAATAAAAATGATGTTGAGAATTTTCCAATTTCGGAATACCCGTTTAGCCAAAAAAAAATATGTAAAATGCAAAATAAAATGATCAAATTTCGGGCATCCAGACTAGCATAGGCCAAGGGCGTCTAATCCTTGAAGTAGCACGAATTTCGGGGGAGGCTACCTGCTAGCGGGCAACAAATTACACTGTAAATTTTAATTACGGGTCGCCAGACCCAACAAATCTGTAGATATTAATCACACGTTATCAACTACCAGGACAATTACTTAAGTTCGGGCGCCATGACACGCTTCTGGGAAGTCCAGAGTGATCCCAGGAGTTCCCAGGCGGTTCAGTAGTTTAGGTAAGGGTATATAATTTGTCCTGGAGTCAATAACGCAACGATTATATAATAATTGAGTTTATTTGCGATTTCACAAAATACTTAAATCTATCTTAAAATACTAGGTACTCATCCGGATTCTGGGACGATTTCCTTCCTCCAGGATATGTAATATGGGTATACGCTTATACTTTCAATAAATGGATGCTTATTTAATAGTTGCCACACGGGTATAAGCAAGGTTTTTTTTTTAAATATAAACTTGGAAGCTCATTCTGAAAAGAACAAACAATATTTTTTATATATACACCCTCTTCAACCATAGATATCCCTAAACTTTCCCTTACTATTTTTTTTAACCCCATTTTAAAACATTTAATATACAAAAGAACATTACCCCCTTTTCTAAATTTCACAACGCCTGCCTGATAAAATACATTTACTTAAAATATACTTTTTTACATAAAAATTACCCACAATTAATTTACTTAATAAAATTTATGACGTTGATGCTTACCAGAGCTTCCGTTTTCACATATAAAAATTTAGTTAAATACTTGGGCTATTAAGCCACTCACTGATTATTTCAGTGGAAATATATTTCATAGAATCATTTACTTTGATGTAAAATTTCTTCGACAGTATGAAGTAAATAAAAAAAATTTAGTTAGTTCCTCATTTTCTTTTTTACCATTGCGCACGCCTATATATAGCTTACATCCCACCATATCTCCTTCCATCAACTATCCCTACTTTGACACTATTAAGGACACACCCATTATACCGACCTAAGTATAACCATTATACCTACGCTTAATAGCGCCTAATAAACTAATATAGCAAATCCATGATTTACGCCACAATATCCCCTCCCCAAGAGAAAATTTTGTCCCTATAGACAAAATTTAAGAACACTAATTCAATTTAAAAAGATTGAATTAGTAGGTATATAACAATCAATCTATAACAACTGTATTACTTAGATAATGTCTCCCAAAAATAAATAATTTAAATATTCCAATAGATGTAACTCTGATGGTGTTCACAAGATAGATAGAAGAAAAGACGTATTTAAGGCTTAATATTAAGAAATCCAGGTAATACGAACCGCCTGAATGTAATATAGAATATGGCTTAAATTGAAGACTGAGATTTCTATAACCGTCTCAGAGAAGAAAATTTATATAACAACATATACAACGATGTAATAACATTGTATATGTCTATATAACTGAATGCAATATATTTGCATATGATAAGCAAGCCTTTAAGAGCTTCCTATAGTACCACGTAAATCTGCGAGGGCAAGCTTACCGCTTCCGAGTGGCAGTATTTACTACAAAAAACCAAGAAACAGAAATATAGCACTGAATACACCTACAGAATCATCCTACCAGAATTCTAACCAAAAATATACAAACAACCAGAAAAAAAAAATCACATTTACCAACCTTAACATTTCACTGAAATCCAAATCCAATATGTAATAACGTTTTCAAAACGTATGCATCACTATTAACATAATGCATGTGCATAAAACTTTCATAACTTCCTAATTCTTAATACTTTGTAATTTTATAAACTCACGGCACGTACACAACTTTCACATAACATGACAATGAATTCACAATGTGACCTCAAGCTTAACAATATTTCGAGGTACCCTCATAAATTTTCACAATTATTCATAAGGTCTCTTACACACTGACTTAAGTTTCTCGTGTATGTTTGACTGTCCGCGACAACATCCTAAAGTAAATCAACGTTCATTTTTAAATAACTGACCTAACATTGTTATTCTTGTCTTACTTACTTTAATTTAACTTGATAAAACTTAAAAAACAAAATGACGTTAATTTTGCTTTCAAGAATAGGGAAAAAAAACATTTTTTTTTTTTTTTTTTTTAGCGATGCAGTTTATTTGTATGCAAAGTTACCTACTGACTATTTCACCTTTCATAACTCACCAGACTCACCCATTCCTTTGAATAATGTGCCTTTCATACTCTCATATTCATACCTTTCATACATTCATACATCCTCATACATTTCACGCTCATAAAATACCCATGCACACTTGTGTCATCAATACAATCACATGATGACGCAATTCTTATATACAAGAGAATTTAGCTTTATTTTACACTAAATCTCAACATTATTCATTAAAACCGTATCCTGTCCTTACGCTTATGGAATTATGATATGAAATGCAGTCTGTAAGAACCCTAACGATATTCACATGATATTCACAACTACCCATACTTAGGAGAAAAAAAAATGATACTACGATTTACATAGAAAATAATTATTTTTAGTTATGAAGTTAATTTATTGAATTATTTTATGCAGATTGTAATCAATTATTCTTTGTAATTATATATTTTAAATATTCGTATTGCTAACTATTACACAGCATTATTGGAATGGTTTTAATGACGAATATTTGTTACCTACCCCAAATTTTTTTTTATATTACTAAGGTGGCTATCGATATAGAAAATATATAACTTTATGAAGGTGGCAAACAAGCATACGGCCCACCAGAAGGACTGGCGGTTACCGCAGCCTATGAACATTTGCCTCACCATAGGCGACAAACTCATGCTGCCGACCCTGTAAAACCCTTTTACGACCCTTTTTAAAGAACCCCATACTATTTTTGCCGTAGAAACCGGCTCATAACCGCGAATTACTACTTTATCAGTTAATTTATTTTTATTTAGCCAGAAATACCTAATTTTAATAATATTCATATTAAACGGCTCTGGTAAGCACCGAATCACTCACAATTATTAAGACACAAATCACTTTCTCTATTCACATAGAACTACAATATCATTCAGATTTTCCTGAAACAATACACAAATTATATAAAACAAAACCTACCGTGACTGGTTTGCATTAGATATCTTTAAAACATTAACAACAATTTTACTTCTACAAGAAGGTTCGTACAATTTTATTAATGTGGGTATATTTTTTGCGTTAAATTTATTACAAGGAATATTAAAAACAATGAGGGTAGAATTTTTTCCTTATGATGAACAATACAAAATATGAATATGACTATATGCCAACAATATAATAAAAGATATACTACTATTACAGTTTGAAATAAAATAAAATAACTGTAATTAAATTTGGGGACAAGCTACGTTAGTAAAAATGATGTTGAGAATTTTCCAATTTCGGAATACCCGTTTAGCCAAAAAAAAATATGTAAAATGCAAAATAAAATGATCAAATTTCGGGCATCCAGACTAGCATAGGCCAAGGGCGTCTAATCCTTGAAGTAGCACGAATTTCGGGGGAGGCTACCTGCTAGCGGGCAACAAATTACACTGTAAATTTTAATTACGGGTCGCCAGACCCAACAAATCTGTAGATATTAATCACACGTTATCAACTACCAGGACAATTACTTAAGTTCGGGCGCCATGACACGCTTCTGGGAAGTCCAGAGTGATCCCAGGAGTTCCCAGGCGGTTCAGTAGTTTAGGTAAGGGTATATAATTTGTCCTGGAGTCAATAACGCAACGATTATATAATAATTGAGTTTATTTGCGATTTCACAAAATACTTAAATCTATCTTAAAATACTAGGTACTCATCCGGATTCTGGGACGATTTCCTTCCTCCAGGATATGTAATATGGGTATACGCTTATACTTTCAATAAATGGATGCTTATTTAATAGTTGCCACACGGGTATAAGCAAGGTTTTTTTTTTAAATATAAACTTGGAAGCTCATTCTGAAAAGAACAAACAATATTTTTTATATATACACCCTCTTCAACCATAGATATCCCTAAACTTTCCCTTACTATTTTTTTTAACCCCATTTTAAAACATTTAATATACAAAAGAACATTACCCCCTTTTCTAAATTTCACAACGCCTGCCTGATAAAATACATTTACTTAAAATATACTTTTTTACATAAAAATTACCCACAATTAATTTACTTAATAAAATTTATGACGTTGATGCTTACCAGAGCTTCCGTTTTCACATATAAAAATTTAGTTAAATACTTGGGCTATTAAGCCACTCACTGATTATTTCAGTGGAAATATATTTCATAGAATCATTTACTTTGATGTAAAATTTCTTCGACAGTATGAAGTAAATAAAAAAAATTTAGTTAGTTCCTCATTTTCTTTTTTACCATTGCGCACGCCTATATATAGCTTACATCCCACCATATCTCCTTCCATCAACTATCCCTACTTTGACACTATTAAGGACACACCCATTATACCGACCTAAGTATAACCATTATACCTACGCTTAATAGCGCCTAATAAACTAATATAGCAAATCCATGATTTACGCCACAATTCTTACTCAAAACCTTTTGACGCCATCAGCCGTCAATTCTATGACCAATGTGTCCGGCCCACTGCCACTTGAGCCGGATAAGTTTTACCGTTTACTCCGTGACCCGTGTCCTCTTTCGCATTTCTTGGATTCAATAAATAAGTGACACTTCAAGTGCAGCTCCCTTCATTGCCCTCTGGATGACAGCAAGCTTCTTTGTGAGGACCATTGTTTGAGGTATGTTTCAGTACCGTAAGTCAATCTTCGAATACCCGACTTTTTTAAACATTGGAAGATTTTAATAAATATGTTACAAATAAGTACTAATGCTCCACAAGCGAATAGGATTCAACGATTTATTCACCATCTAGAAGTTGGACCTAATCCGGTGTTGAACTTATGCTTCAGATACTTGAAGATATCTACACTATCCTATTAAGTCACACCAATCTGCAAAAATGAAGACATCACTAAAAACAATGTAATATTTACCTATTGGCAGAACCAGGCCCACTCCCTGGAATCTCGTTCAAAGTGCCGCCGACCGATCCTCTTCATCCACAATTGCATCGCTGCATTCTTTGTCCAGCTTTGCGTTGAAGTTCCCCAAAGCAACAACGCGTAGTGAGTGTTCGAGTCGTGTAATAGCTTTCATAAAGTTCACGTCTCTTTGCCATTTTGTTAAAGACGAGCTTTTGCGTGATTGAGAACAGACCTGTATGACCTTTGTCGAATATCGTATTTTCCAATAAAACAAAAATCTGTATTTGTTCCATTTTATATAAATAGGGACACAAAGTAACTAAAAGCAAACATAATAACATAGACTTTTTTCCGTTGAAAATATTAACGGTGATACGGAAACCGCTATTAATTATATACGAGGGACAGCAACACGATTATGATGCATTAATTATATGACTTCTAATTTGACATGACATGTGTAGCATTGGGCGTTCTTTGTTAGAAAAATTTGGCTGAATATGTACTAGTTATAAAAAGTTTTTTCTATACTTTTCGTGTGAATGACTCATGAACATCCTTCCGAGGGCTTACTCGGGGCTCACAACCGTAGGCTGTTGGGCATACGTGAGATTTTTTAGTCGGAAGGAGTCCGACATAGCATCTATGAAAGATTTTCCCTCCCCTTGAAAAAAAAAGTATGTCTATCAGTCATCTAGAACCCATAGCACAAGCTTATATTAGCTTATTTAGGGCTAGATGATGTTGTGTCAGATTGTCCACAAATATTTAAATATTTAAGCTGGCCATTAGGCTGGCTAAATTATTGACTGGCATGTTGCATATTACGACGTACGCAGATGGAAATGTAAAGTTTCCGCTAGAAAAAAATAACAGTAGTTAATCACAATCTGCGCCTGCCTATTTCAACAACGGCACAAATAGTGTTATGTGGGCGCATATGCCTTTGCTTAACCCGTTAACGACAAACGCGTAACTTTAATTATGTATTTGCAGAAACAGCAATAAACACGAACTTTTTCAGGTGAAGGCTACTTTGAAAACTTCACAGTTTTTACTCCGTTGGATAGATAAAAAAAAGTATTAGCAAGAAACATATCTGCTATCATGTTTTTTCTCCAATATGATATATATATATATAAGGACACCTTGTATATACGGGTTCCAAACTAAATAAAACCATATAAAACACAATGGTAATTTACAAGATTAACCAACTTCAGCGAAAAAACATTTTTAGTGGGGTCACAAAAAGCAGTTTCCATTTTGTGAGCAGCAGGTGTCCATCGCAATTTCATCTTCAGTGGATTACACCATTGTACGAGGATATATCTTTACCTGACGGAAAGGGACAATGCTTACCTCGTTCTTTTAGATACGATCAAATCTGACAAAGGTAGCAGTTGTACCTGTCTTTTATAATAATTGCAATTACGTCTGTTGTATCTTTATAATATACTGGTCAATGCCCGCCGATCCGCCCGCATAGATGTCGGTTATCGAGACCAAAAGGATAATGATCGCACTGAAATCCAACCATGGTTATTTAATTTTTGTTCAGAATCGCGAACAATCAGACATACAAACAAAAATATTGTTTATTCAGTATCGTAATCTATACTGCTATACTTATATTATAAAGAGGAAAGATTTGTTTTTTTTTTGTTTGTTTGTAACGAATAGGCTCCGGAACTACTAGACCGATTTGAAAAATTCTTTCACTGTTGGAAAGCTACACTCTTTGCGGTGAACATAGACTATATTTTATTCCCGTATTTCCACGGGAACGGGAACTACGCGGGTGAAACCGCGTGACGTCCGCTGGCATAATATAAGTCAAGTGTTATTTTATAATTATTTCCGTTGCAGTAACACAACTATATTAAAATTTCATAATAAAAAGATATACCTACTAATGAATACCTATTTCCCTTGGTCACGACATCATTTTCTTATTGTTGTTGTTATTGTCAGGAAATAGAACTCGAGAGGACTTAGTTGCAGATGGAGAAAAGTTTTCACAAGTTTTAATGTTAATGAAGATTACATTTTCACCGTCCGCCTGATGGAATGCAAATATTGACAGTGATTTCCAAAATTACTATCTAGAGCTATTGACAATGGTTTCTAAGATGAAAAGGTTAGAAATAAAGGAAGTAGGGACTTTACATATTATATAGTACATATATATCTGAAAATGTAATTAATGACAAATGCTTTGTGAAATTTACAGTTTGCAAAACTCATGCATTATCTAGCTCCTGATTTGATACTCGTATATCATTTAGTAATTCTTGCATTTTCAACCTTACGACGTCTTATTGTACTTAAATAGACGTGATAACGACGATGAGGTGTGACATAAATGATTTTTTTTTTATTTTCGCAATAATAAGGTAACCGGCGCTTCTTTATTCTCTGTACACGTATCACATTATTGTCACATTTTCTGTGTGTCAGTTGCCTAACGAAGCACCACATATTGTCGCGTTATGTTACTTTTATTACCATTCAGTAGGTTTTAAATCTTTACTTGTGACTCATGAAAAATAAAATTATGCTGATAGTGTTATTTTATTGTTTATCCTGATACTCATCCGTCGTTTTATGAGATCGCTAACCTTAGTTTCGTCTTAAGCTTTCATTTCGAAGCCTAGGTCGAAATTTCTTATTATGTGTTGCTGTTTTGAGCTTTTATGAAAGAAACTGTCATAAATTATTCAGTAAAAAGATTTACGTCGATTTTCTACGCTTTTTAGGGTTTCGTAACCAAATGGCAAAAACGAAACCCTTATAGATTCGTCATGTCTGTTTGTCTGTCTGTCTGTCTGTCCGTCCGTGTGTCACGGCCATTTTTCTCCGAAACTATAAGGCCTATGCTATTGAAACTTGGTAACTAGATGTATTCTGTGAACCGCATTACGATTCTTATATAAAACTAGAAAATAAGTAGTAAATTTTGGGGGTCCCCATACTCAGAACTGAAACTCAAAATCTTTTTTCATTAAACCCATATGTGTGGGGTATCTAAAGATAGATCTTCAAAATGCTATTGAGGTTCCTAACATAATTTTTTTCTAAAATTAATAGTCTGCACAAGAGACACTTCCATAGTGGAAAAATGTGTCCCCCCCCCCCCTCTAACTTCTAAACTAAGAGAACGATAAATCTAAAAAAAATATATGATGTACATTGCCATAAAAACTACCAATGAAAATTAGTTTGAACGAGATAGAGCTGGTAGTTTTTTTTAATACGTCATAAACCGCAATTTTCGGTTAGAAAAATCACT
Organism: Miltochrista miniata; assembly: GCA_933228765.1. Classification (NCBI taxonomy): domain Eukaryota; kingdom Metazoa; phylum Arthropoda; class Insecta; order Lepidoptera; family Erebidae; genus Miltochrista; species Miltochrista miniata. The sequence goes on from OW121748.1 coordinate 26,177,576, forward strand.
ACCACTGCGAACGTTACAACGAACTAGGTACAAGAACTTTTATATTATGTTGCTTGCTGCTACGGAACCCTTCATGGGCGAGTCCGACTCGCACTTGGCCGGTTTTTTTTAAACACTCAAAGTTTTGATGAACTCAGCAAAACCTATGACACGAAAAATATACGTTACGTGTTGAGAGCGTCCAGCAAGTGCTTTGCAGAACTATCTCAAATAACTAAATAGTATTTCATTGTATTTGTCATAAACATTTTCACAAGAGCATTGATTGAAATTACACCCAACTTGTTGTTTACTAAAACCTTTATCCTCAGTTAAATTTAGATCATATGATTATTCTTTCTTCTCCTTTTGAGTTTTGTAGACAAAACTCAAAAGGAGAAGAAAGCTACACTATTAGTAGTCATAAGAGATAGATCTCTTATGACTTCTGGACAGTCCTCTACTCCAGAGAAGAAAGTTTAATCAACTGTTTAGTTCCGTACTCTGCAGACTTCATACAGAAAATTCACTATTACTTTTGGCACAATGGCATAGAGTACTTGCATACACTGAATGTCAACTGAGCTACAAGTTGTACATTAAGTAGTAGGACATAGATGGTAAACTCGTCTCTGGTCTCCTTAATAGTTTTTGACAATCAGACGAGTTAATTAGGTATGTTATGAACTGGAAAATCGGTCGTCTCCCTATGAAGAAGTTTGCAGGCCGTTAAAGTTCGAACTGAGACATGAGCGCTAAACCAGTTCAAACTTTAACGACCTGGTTTGGGACTATAGTATCCGCAATACGAACTGGCACGTTGGGCCATAAATCATCGGATTCGTGCTATCTCTTTCGCACCTACACAGTCTTATGGAGCGGGACTCGCACCCATAGTGCTGTGCGGGTAATCTTTTACGTATTCCATAACAGTATCGACAAAAGTAATGAAATGAAAAATTTAAATATGATATTTATCTATTTATTTATTTTTATACCAGCATTGATTAATTAAGACAAATGTATTAGATTAAATAAATATATTAAAATAAGTAGGTTGAGTAGGTAAATTACTAACTAAAAAAAATTCAAATTTACTGTTTTATTGTTAAAATTTAGCTAATTATTTAAGAAAATCTTATTTGCTATTAATATCATATTTACGACTAAAAGCAAATTACCCACTTAATATCAGATTACGACATATCGACAAATTCTTAAATATTTTACCGACATGGTTCAACCCCTACAGAAAGTGACATTTATGACCCAAAGTGCCAGTTCGTATTGCGGATATTATAGTCAAATATTTCGACTAGAAGAAGATTCTCGTTCCATGTAATTAAGTAGTTAAAAAATACCCTTTTGACTTCTTATGCTCGTAAAGTTCTTGTTTATGCTGGGTGTATGCGGACTAAAACAACATTTTATGCTCTATTGCATAAAGTTCTTTTTCTTCTTCTAAAACAATATGGCCATACTAGACCGTAGAGACGGTACCATGAAGATCGTGTTACTCTATGAACCAAACATAATAAAACGCTATTAAATAACTTGTTTTTTTTTATTCAAATGTTACTTTTAATTTTAATTAAAGACTTTTATTTACAATATCACTGTTTCATTTCCTTGCAATCGAAGTGAAAAGCAGAGTGTATAACTCGATCATAAAACCCATTTTATCCTCGACTTAATATCCACCCTCGCCTTTGGCTCGGGCGGATAAACGTCTCGTATAAAATGGCTCCTTTTATGCACTTGTAGTACAATCTACTATTTTCTGTTAAGAGCTTTTAGCGGTTGGCAAAGGATTTGAATTTGAAACTTGAAAATAGTATCGTAGAAATCGAACGCAAATTGTATGTATTACTGGCAGGTAAGTGTTGGCTGCACAGCGCGGTGTAATGAGCTAACTAAAAAAAAACTAAAGAGCGCCATTCTGTTCGTTTTCGTCATTATTAATGTTCTTGTAATCAGTAAACATATTTTATTGTATTCTGCAAATATAATAAGTTCTACGTCAAGTTATGAAAGTGACAATCTATGAACTCCTGGAGCAATAACTATAGAAGGTAACTACGTCGTACAAAACTAATTTTTTGTCATAGAAAGGGTATGAAAAGTAGAGTATATTACTCGAGCGCAAATTATTTTTCTCTCGGGCGGTGTACTTTGAATCCCTCACTGCGCTCAGGATTCTACGTTCGCTTCGCTCTATTCTTCGCTTCGCTCGTGATTCAAGGTAGCACCCTCGCCGTAAAAATACTATTTTGCCCCCTTGTTATACAATCTACTATTGTCATAGAGCATTTTAGTTGATAATTTTTTTTTTCGCCCGGCAACACAAATTGGGGGCGCCGCAGACGTGTCTTCGCCCAAGACTATTGGCCTCCATGATCGGGGGTCTAAGGACGGTGAGAGGGCTGCTCTCCGTCCTTACAGACGGAGGCCTAGACGACAGCGTGACGTCAGGGATTCAAGCTCGCCCCTCCCCCCCACCCAACAAGTGGGTTAACACCCGAACAACCCCCCAAAGATGCGGAATAGTACCCGAACCCTCCCCTATACGAGGCCGCAGTGGTAGCCGCAGGTCTGTTGGGATAAAAAAAGCCAACACTAATTTAATGAAATCGTTCTAATTTTTGGTAAATTTACTTTTCTAATAGAAGCGCTCGTGGCCCCGCGGACTCAGTGTTCTGTAAACGATCACTGCAGTAAGCAACTTTCACTATGGCCGGTCCATGGATGGGTGACCATCCATGTGATCACTTTGTGACATTTATTTGAGCGTTTCCGTGCTTTGGAAGGCACGTTAAGCCGTTGGTCCCAGTTGCCAGTAAACTGGCAGTCGTTAAGCTAAGTTGAAGGCTTTATTTCAACAGCAGGCAGTCACAACCTGCGCCTGTCCATTTAAACACGGCAATACGGCTCACCACCTATTACGTGGGACAAATTATACAAAGGTGAAATGTGGGCATATAACATGCCTGTGCATACCCCTTCGGGGATAAAGGCGTAACCATATGTATGTATGTATGTACTTTTCTAGTAACGCGGAAGAAAAAGATTTGCTTGTCGTTCGTCATAAAATATTTTTATAGCGTTTATTTATGTTCAAAAATCCAACTGTACTAATCACGGTTCATCAGACACAATCTGATGACAGACAGACGGACAGAGTTTTTGAGCTTGGGTACAGAACCTTAAAAAGGAAAGTAAAATTAGAGATTTTTTTATCCTAAACACAGTTCTATTCAAAAGTTATAGAAATGTTATAAGACTTTTTCTTAACTACCAATAGACGTTTATTTATTGAAGGTAAATTATTTATATTAATAACTTGGGCAATTCAGTTTTAGAAATTATTTCAGAAACACCTTGAAAGCAAATCGCTTTGGTACAAATAAATTTCGTTTCTTTCAATTGTAGGTTCGATTTGAATCGAATCAATCGAGTTATTTCAATCTCATTACCGTTCACCATTACACAAATTACATTTTGCACCATGTTTTAAAAAATTGTCGTTGCCGGCATGCTAATTGAATACTTTGAAATAGAATTTGCTTTGTTGTGCGTCGAACAATAATGTCCCTTTTTCGATGTATTCTATCTCATTGGAAAATTTCATCAAGATTCTTTATCTTTGGTTTGGTTCAACTCACAGAGCAACACAACTGTACGTGAATTGAAGATACGAGGGTTCTACTCGATCAATAAAGGTAAAGACCTTTTAACAATAAAACAGCATCTAAATCTGCTATGTAGTTGTCATGCAAGAACAATAAAATCGAAAAATTATAAATGATATAGTCATAATCAGAATCGCTAAAATAACAAAAGCTTTTTACCTATCTCCAGTCTGTAGACAATGTTTTTTTTTACATTCAAACGGAAAGAAAATTCTCCTAAATTATTCTACAATGTGCAATATTTGTTAAAAATTTTTGGAGGCCTGACTATTTATAGATCACAATTTATGTTAAGAGAACTTTGTATGTAAATAACTCGTATACGTGTAATACGTCAGGAATATATTGGGTCTAGTGACAAAAAATCTCGGTAAAATTTATAAAATGGTAATATTTCCGCTCACAGTTAAAATGAACTTTGAGAGTGCTTTGAATATTAATAAACGGGTCGGGGCAAAATTAATTTATACGAACCGACCAGCCTTTGTCTGAGTGGAATTTTCTATTTCAAAAATCAGTTCGTGTTCGGATCCAAAATCACAATTCAATGTATTTACATTTGGTGAGTTTTACAAAATTGAACTGACTGCTTTTAAGCACTATTTTTGCAATACACCCGAAAATCCAATATTTCCACTAACCCCTTTAGCTAAGCTAAATTGTTTCAGGAGTTCACGTTGGTAGTTTAATGTTTAGGTTTGAAATCAAAATTTGTAATTAAAAAAATATTCTTGGAAAGCTGATAGCCAATACGCTTTATAGGAAACCGATTATCACCATAATCGGTTCTTTTTTGCCATTCTTGGAAGGTTGCGCCGAACGTGACCAAGCCGGTAATATGGAAACAGATAAAATAAAAGATAAAAAAGTTATTATCGAGACTGTTTTAAAGGTACATACGGCGATATTTTGTGATACCGGCATGTAAAATTAGTAGACGGTTTTTTTTTATATTATATATACGCCTAATGGAAATCCAAGGCGACATCCAGAGATTGAAGACCGCTTTCCACGTCGCTCGCGGTATTGACAGTGGCACTCAAGTTGAAGGCGCTAATGGTGGTAAGGGAAACGCGTGTATTGGTAGAGAGTTCCCGTTCTTACAGATCTTTTGAATCTTTATGAATTTGATTCTTGAATTTTCCATCCCGATCCGAAGCAAGGCTTTTTGCAAGTAAAATCTATACCTACTATCAAACATAAAAACGAAATACATATAATGTACTTTTTGATTTCTAAATTATTGATGTGGAGATTCAAACTCACGTCGTCTCTTTTGACGCGAAATTATGTGACTGCTTTGCTCTCTAAGTCTCACTCGAAAATGACGAAAATTTAAATATTCCACCTTCAACGTCTGGATCTGGCACACCCTCTCTAAATTCCAGTTTTCAAGTAAAACAACTCACCGAAATCACCTAGCATGTTTTGTGTAGGTCGAGTTCAGGCAATGAGAATGCGTATTAGTCGACCATTAATCTTGGAGGGCTCATGTAAGTGGATTGTTTGTAGCTGAGACACGACGCTCGTACGTCACTTCATGTTATGTCATTCCACACCTTGTAAGTCGTGTCTCAGCCGTGTTGGAGTTTTTTTTAGTTATATTTGAACAAAAAACTCATCGGTCATTTTTGTAATGGCAAATATTTTAACCCGAGTTGATGGTATAAGTAGATATTTCTCGTTAGGTCAGGCAGGCAAAAGGTTTGTATCACATAATAAGCTGATGTACCTTCCTAAGCTTGGCAAGAAGTGGAGAGAAACGCCATAGAAGGTGTCCCACCTTAAGACTAACCATAGCTTAAGATGCATAGTGTAGTGATGGTTTACAGAACATTGAATAACAGGGCTCCGATCGTTTCACAGGAGGGCTAACCAATAAATGAAATTAAACGCGAAAATGGAAATTATTCCTAAAATCAAAAGGTCTCAAGAGAGCCGAGGCCGTAATTGACAGTGGTGTATCAGCGCTACAGACTTTTAACGTCGTCATAAACACGAGATGGAATTATATCCTAACGATCCACTAAACGGAAAAAGTGCTTCTAAGTGCTCGTTTAAGGAGACGCGGCGCTTCGAGCGGTGCGGCCCGCCAAGCGGGCCGCCAGAAACACAAACATATGGAAATGTTCAGAGCGTTCAAGGAGAAGCGTTTTTGTAGGCGTTTGTTTGAGTTGTAGCTGCCCCAGCGGCGAGTGTCGTCGCGTCGGACTCGGCAAATGAAGCGACAGGTGACGCCGCGGAGGACGCTGCGGGTAAACCAGCGAGTCTCGCAATGGAGGAACGCGGCGGATGAAGCTGCGGGTGACGCCGCAAAGGCCGCGCCAAGGAAGGGGTGGGAGAGGTGCGGGGTATGCGTTAGGAATGTCGGGCAATTAAATTCCTAGAAAATATCGACATTAAAATAAAAATATTTTTCAAAATAAAATATCGATATTTTATTTAAAAAAATGTAATCGATGTTTATAACCCTCTGGAGCAGAACGTCATGAAAGCAAAATGTCATGTACGCAAAATAAACGATACATCGATATTTATGAAAGATATACAGGGTGTCCCACGGCTATGCCACGTGGTAGAAAAGTACCTTAAATATTGTAGATGGAACATTTTACTGAAAGAAGACATTATTTTAATTTAAAAAACCATTTAATCTATACATATTCATAGATTTTTAAAAACTTACATGGTTGAGCCGGGAATCGAACCCGCTACACGAGAAAAAATAATCATTCCGTAGGTTTATCATACCGATCGAAAGGCTTCATCATAAGGATTATTTTTTGTTAAGTAACATAGTGTCAAAAATAAAAGGAAGAGCATGTATTTTAACATTTGATGTGAAACTTTGTTCACAAAAATGAAAAGCTGGCATCGCCGGTGATCTCAATGAAGACTTTCGTTCCTGGATCGGGACAAATACGAAGGCCGCCGAGATCCACAGATCTAACAACGTTAGATTTTTTATGGGGTTATGACATGTAATTTTTTTTATACCACTAAGGTGGCAGACAAGCATACGACCCACCAGAAGGTCACCGCAGCCTATATTAAAAGTAGTTTACAAGAAATGCAAATGTCCACGAGCTACAAACAAAACTTGGACGTATTATTATAAATATCCACCACACCAAGATCAAAAGATCGACAAGGAGTAAAATAATCAAAAGTGTGCGACTTTGTATTCAACAATATGGGACTTTTGCATTAAAAATGTTAAAATTCATGGTCTTCCGTTTATTTCTGATACAATGTTACTTAGCAAAAAATAATCCTTATGATGAAGCCTTTCGATTGGTATGATTAACCTAAGGGGTGATTATTTTTTCTCGTGTAGCGGGTTCGATTCCCGGCTCAACCATGTAATTATTTAAAAATCTATGAATGCAGTTTAAGTTGTTTTTTAAATTAAAATAATGTCTTCTTTCAGTAGAATGTTTCATCTACAATATTTTAGGTACTTTCCCTCCATGTAGCATAGCCATATCTCTGTTGTACAGACACGTCAACTTCAAATTTTTTTAATACGAGTAGTACATGTAGATGGAAAACACCCAGACTTGGAAAAATATTTTTTTTTCGATCGGCCGATCGGTTTGAACCCCAGATCAGACTCGGGAATCAAACCCAAGACCTCAGTGTGGCAGTCGCATGCACTTTCACTCCGCCACCGTGGCGGTGGCAGCCAAGTGTTAACTTTATATTTTACATTTTAATAGTTTTGGTAATTCAAATTAGATAGCCAAAATCAATCAAATCTGGACGTAGGCCTCTCCAAATTTACACCACAATAAATCCCTCCGGAGCAGAACCCTCCGAATCAATACATATAATAAAATCTTAACAGGTCGCTGTCTGTACATGGGAGATAAATAAGAAAAAATATTTTACGGGGGGCTTTATGAACGCAATACAACCCAAAACAATGATTTTATTTTTTAATGATTTTATGATATTTTGGGTTACAATATCGTTACTAAAATATTCTTTATTTTATTTTACATTTGCGATATTAAGATATTTATTCTACACAAATTATATTATTTACAACTTATATTATAATTTATTTACAATTATTATAATAAAATATCTACAAAAGGCTAAAACAAACAATTTAAAAAAGAACTAAGAATTTTATTATACATACCTACATACATGCGTCGTAGTATTCCTCCACATCATCGTTCACTGGAAACGTTCCCAGAAGACTGGCAGCATTGCCACGTTGAATGGCAATGCTTATCCTTTGTGCAAGGAAATAGCCAGCCTTCTGGTCCCGTGAAGCGTCGACTAACCGCTTTGCCAAATCTTTATACAAAAAGCGGGCACTTGGACCCCAAGGCCCCAACGTTTCAACCCCAAACGGCTCAAACATATAATTACCTATTAAATTACAGTATTTGCGCCGTTTGAGGTTTTCCGCAGAAGCAGCAGCAGCACCTGCACAACCTGCTGTGCTTGGAAGATGTGACGGCGCAAGGGTGTCAACGCATGTGGCGTCCCACACCAAAGGTCGACCCATCTTCCAAGGCAACAATGACATACCGTCGGGCCTCTTGCCATCGTCACGCACCAGTCCGTTTGGTTCTAAAATGGCGGGTACGCCTGCGGTAACAAGAGAACGACGTATTATGTCATTCAGGTTGGCGTGGCGAGAAATGCGGCCGGCACTTCTGCTGCACGAGAGGCCATGACGTCCAAGATTGTTGACAACTTCTCCACAGTGACAATAATGCGGAGAAACACACGGCGCACCTAGACGGAGACATGTGGCAAGGCGAAATGTAGTATCATCTAACATAGTACCTATGTTGGATGATGGAAGCGCTTGAATCCATAGACCCGACTCCCACTCTCCCACAGCTAGCAAACGCGCACGCTCTGCAATATTGGAAGAAGTATTGATTAAATTAGCTCTTACCAAGTTACAGAGCGGCACATCCCACAGTCTCTGAGAGGATAGGTTGTCGGGCAACGGAGTATTGGGGTAGGCCATCTTCCAAGCATTTATGGCGTCAGTCTTACACGACACCTCAGAATCAACCTGTGTGTTAATTAAAATTTTTCTGTTTAAATCTTCAGTGCCGTGAACTGACGACAAAAATGCTGGCAGACTGATGTTAGAAATTTTGCGAATACCGAGACCACCCAAGGGCACTGGAAGAGAGGCTTGGAGCCAGGCTCGGTCGTTCAAGGCCACATTTAAAATTTTGCTTAAGGTGTGCTGAATCGTAGTATCTATATTTTCCAAAAGTGGCATAAATTTCCATAATTGTGATGAACGAATGGCATGAGTAAATTTTGGAACGAAAAGGCAAAACCGGAGTATAGTGAAAGCTGAATGAACACTAATTTTAAGTAATCGATCAGAAATAATATCGAAATTTTGTAGCTTTTCTTCTAAAAAGGGTTGAAAACCTTCTTCTAAAACCGGGGAACCCAGGAGGCGAAGAGATTTGCTATCTAAAATTTTTATGTTAGGAGCCAAAGAATTAAATTTGTGTATTGTGGAAAGACTGTCTACCTTTTCAGTAATAAAAAGTTCACATTTATCCGAATTTAAATTCAGACCAATGGAATTAAATTTATTTATTATTAATTGTAGGTCTTCTAATACTGTTTTTACATCGCCTCCTAGAGTCCCGTCGTCTAGGTACCATATGTTGAATTTAGAATTTATTTCTCTAATAATAGGATGTATAGCGAGAGAAAAGATGACAGTGGGTCACCTTGTTGACAACCAACAGCTGATTCCAATAGGCGGTTTTTATATACTACTTTTGTAGGAAATCTGTAACATTGCCAAAGGAATTTATAAATTTTAGGAGTTTCTAATTTTGCTTGGGTCAACAAGGTGTCTCTGTTTAATGAATTGAAGGTATTCCTCAGGTCAACCTTCAGGATGACCTCACCTTCACCACTGCCAAGATATGTGGAGAGAGCGTGCAAGGCTGCCTCGCACCCTCCTTTGGAGCCAAAACCAAGTTGTAAGGGCTGAAATTTTTCGGCAAGTTCTGTATTATAAAACTTACAACAAAGTTTGGCTACCAAACGTCTTAAGACGCTTCCTACGGCAATGGGACGAATGCCACCATCTTTCTTGCGAAAGGCACACAAATTGGCCCCGTACAAGATAGCGATGATGCCATCATCCACATTGCCGGAGAGCATTAAATTTATGAGAGCCGTTAACTCCTTCAGCAGAGCATCGCCAGCCTCACCTGTGTTTTGACACAACAAATCCTTGAGGTGTTGTGGTGTCAGACTGTCAAGACCGCCCGCAGATCCACTACGGAAGGAGCAAACGGCTGCAAGTACGTCCTTGGCAGTGACACTGAGACACTCAAAGTCATCACTGGGTGGTTCAGGAAAAGTGAGATCAGCTGACGGCGGTGGATGCTTATCCTGCAAACACGCGAGCGTGTCTGCAGAATTAGTCGCCACCACATCGCTACTAAAAAGTAACCTTGACGCTCCCCTTATGTCACCTTCCCTTACTTTATTTTCTATATACTTAAATTGGTTTGTACTTACTGTATTATTATGTGTGATTGGCAAAATAGATTGAAAGATAGAAGTGGAATTAGAACTATGGCAATTTTCTTTAATAAGGGTTGTCAAGGATCGATTGGAACTGTTATTTCTATTTACATGTAGTATTCTGTAAGAAAAGGTGAGCAACTGCTCCCAGGCCGTTGTAGAATTCTCACGAACGACAAGGCCTATGCAGCTTGCCAAATTATAAGCCACAGTAGGCCTCGCAGCTCGAGGAATTCTTTTTAAAACCGCAATTGAATTTTTCATTACACTCAAAGTCTGCCAAAAGGGAATTTCGGAGGTATCAGATGTATTATTGACCCTCGAGATTGGGTTAACATGGTCTTGAAGTACATTCTGGGATTTGTGTATTTTCCCAATATGCACCTTCAAGCCATGTTCACGTTTAAAAAACCTAGCCTGGGGACAAAAGGGGCATTGTTGAAAATTACTTACAGAGGCAGCGGGTTGACCTGAACCTGCTTCCACATTGCCACTGACTGCAGCGGTGGACGTCATAAGAATAATACACGATTTATATGCACTTAAAAACACAAACAAACACAAAATAAAAATAAATAGACAATGAAAGTCTTTTAAACTATGACATTTTCAATCTTCTGCGCCTTTTCCATAGCAACGCGAGGGACCTACGCCCCCCGCGTTGCATAATGTACTATGTCCGAAATTCTTCCTATTGTAAGATGAAGGTGTAATTTTTGTGTGGTCCAGCCGGTCCAGCCAATAAAATTTCAAAAAATTATCAATTATCAATTAAATTATTAGATCAGTGATATTTATAAATGAGATATTGATATTTTTGAAATATCGATATACATATCATTATCATTTATAAATAAAGTTTACATCCCTAGTCGAGACGAGACGCAGCGGGTGTCGCAGCGGGTGACGCAGCGGGTGACGCAGCGGGTGACGCAGCGGGTGACGCAGCGGGTGTCGCTGCGTACCACGCGGCGGATGCAGCCTCGAGGGAAGCCACGCCGCACGCGTCGCTCGACGCCCCGCGTTTCCTTAAACAATCTCCTACATTTCTATATGTTTGATTTTGCGCGTGACGCTACGCGGGCCGCTTCACGCGCCGCCTGACTATAAACGGTCAAATCGCTTTACGCGCCGCTGCAAGCCACGCCGTACGCGACGCTTGACGCCCCGCGTCTCCTTAAACGAGCCCTTAGCTACCCGCTTATTACTCGAATGGAAAGGTTCAGATCCGTATCTGTTTAACTTGTATTACGAAACACGGTATTATAACAGTTAGCTGGACTATACAATTTTAGAAGCCGTGTGTTTGAACATTTTTTTTTTAAAAAAAATTGATCCTTTTTTACGTTATAGGCAGGAAAACAACTGTACGGATTTCATGAGCTTTATTTTAATTTTGTTTACAACGCTATCTGATCCCAAAGTAAGTTAGGAATAAACTGCTTGTGTTATGGGTATTAGATCAGTGATATTAATACTTACATAGGTACTTTTAAATACATACATATTATACATAGAAACGCCCAGACCTTTGAGACAAACATTTGTGGGTCACACAAATATTTGTCTTTAGTGGGAATCGAACCCACGACCTCCAGCGCCGCTGGCGGTATCACTACCGACTGCGCCAGAGAGGCAGTCATGTGTTTGTTTTATTAAAAAAAAATAGAACCGACTTCATACAAATCCCTAAAATAGTTATTTATGATACAAGTGAGGTATGTTGGTCATTACACTCGAGGTGATATTGTGTGCAATATCACCTCGAGTGTAATGACCAACATACCCGCCCGAGCTGAAGGCGAGGACTGCAAGGAAACCGAGAGTGTAATGACCAAACCTCACGTGTGTCATACGACGTTTTTCAACACACTTACGAGTAAAACAACAAATTTTATATTATTCATACTCAAATAAACAATGCTCACGCCTCACAGCACAGAGTCACAGACGGAAAATTTGTCAAAAAGGCGCGCTCCGCGCTGATATTTTTTTTTCTGCGCGCGGGATGTTAGCTGTTGGAGCTAAACAGCCAAAGCGCTAAATGTTCAAAATTTATTTTTTATGTATTTATAAATTAGTTTCACGTTGAATTATTAATCAGTCAATACAGACCTTCATTAAATTGTAGTAAATTAAAGCACTTTATCAAAAAGTTAATAAACGCACTAGCTGTCCCTACAACTTTCGGTGGTTGCCCTCAATTTCTCCTGGATCCCAGCTTCAGATTCTGATACCCTGGAAATGGAACCACATCAGAAGTAGCTTCTTTCAAACAAAAATAAAAAAATAAATCCATCCATAATGTGCACCGCTATCGCGTAACATATATACAAAAAAACATAGCGTACGAATTGAGAACCTCCTCCTTTTTTGAAGTCGATTAAAAAGGGTCTTGATCTCATGAATATTGACATGATTGATTGATTTGTTGAAAAAGAAAACATATTCGAGGAAAGCTTATTAATTTAATATGCGTGTAACGTACCTATAGAGATGTAGCCGCAATACACTATTTGATAAAAAAATATGAAATGAAGGAATATTGAAGCATTTTTCTGTTGTTTACAAGTCACAAGTCGGTTAAATTTAAAATAAATTAGCTTCTTATTTTGCGCTTCATAACATATTATTGCTCACTAACGTTGCGCAGACGGACGACACGATAGAATTCATTCCCTCTTCCCCAGCCAATTAGCATTTAATTTTTTTTTTATCCCTCATTTCATTTCGATACTAAGTAATCGAGCGACCTTCGTCAAGATGACTTTAAGGGGTAAATAAATTTAAGTTCAATTTCTTATTTTTTTTGCTGGTAAACTAAAGAATATCTACTCACCTGATGGATAGTTGTCACCTCGTAGCCAATGGCTGTTTATAGTAGAGTTACTCGCACGATTTTGTAAAATATTGCAACCGTTTTTATAAGTATTCATCAAGTCAATCAATCAGTCAAATCAGCCTATGGCAGTCCACTGCTGAACGTAGGCCTCTCCCAAATTACACAATACACGGTCCTGCACCTTCCACATCCAGTCCCTGTCTGCGACCTTCTTCCCAGGATTTCCTCGCTTATCTTTTATAATCTTTTACAGCCATTAGTCCCGGATGTCAGTGACATGGCAATCTTAAAGCCAAGTTGAAGGTCGTGTGCACAAACTGCGCCTTTCGATTCAATACAGCATTGGTCTTACCACCTATACCGTGTGATATAAACTAATAATTGTGAAAAAGGTGTGATTTAATCATGTAAGAATGTTTCCTACAGAAACGTCTTCCCGAGATAAAAAGCAGCTATTTAGTTTCCCATTCTCTACTCAATCTCTCAATTATGTTTTTTCAACAGAATTGGTTCAATGGTTCAAGCTACGTCAAGCAGCAGAAAACAGAGCTACTTTCGCATTTTTAATAAGAAATGATTATTTTTTAAGTTAGATTGTGTAGTATTCTGTAAACTATCAATGCGTAGAGTATCAAACGCTATGGGCAGTCTTTGGTGTGGTGACAGTGAGTACCAAAACCGCGTACGGGGTTATGGACTATGCCATGGGTTCTGCATGGCAGTAACACCTACTTAGGGGCAGTGCCAGTGGTTACAATCTATACCTCCACTACACTGAGACTAAATATACTAGCTGACCCGCGCAACTTCGTTTGCGTGATAAATGAAGAACCGCTTGACCGATTTTGTGCAAACTTCACATAAACCATCTACTAAACAGTCCAAACAAAGCCTCAACATTTGGTTTGGAAAGGTGAGCCCGTTCTTGAGTTATAAAATTACAACGAAAAGTGGCATTGATTTTTATATATATAGATAATAAGTATCTTTAGATATTTCCAGTATTTAAGGCGAATTTGAAACAAATAGGTATACACACATTATATTTTGTAATGTGTAGCAGTATAGTATATTTACATAATTAGGTCACTAATAACGGCATACCGCAAGGGAATAATATTCTCAATCAATAATACACGCTCGTCACTTGTCCAATTGTGGAATGCGTGTCCCTGTCACTAATGCGTGCCGGTAACTCCCACGGGGACCACTTTTTTTTTTCCTAGCTAAACTGTATCCTCTTTCACCCAAATTCTCTTTATCATTCCAGTTCTATCATGTATGCTTCTCGCACTTTCACGCTTTCCTGACCTTTCATTCTTTAATCTAAACTAACTAAAACTTAAACCTATCGTCTTTCATTCTTATTTCTCTAGTACCATACTCGTCGCGCTTTTATGCGACTGCCTCTGTGGCGCAGTCGGTACTGACACTGCCTGCGGCGCTGGAGGTCGTGGGTTCGATTCCCACCGGAGACAAATATTTGTGTGACCCATAAAATTTGTCTCAAGAGTCTGGGTGTTTCTATGTATTATATGTATGTATTTAAAAGTATATAAGTATTAATGATCGTGGTCTGATACCCATAACACAAGCAGGTTATTCCTAGCTTACTTTGGGATCAGATGGCGTTGTGTGAGATGCCTGTGAATATTTATTATTATTATTATTTATTTATTATTATTATGCCTCTCGCACTTTCTTACTAGCCTTTCATACTGGGGATATGGGGTATCATTCCTTTGGGGTGGTGGGATTTTGTTTTTATTTATTTTATTAAGTCTTTTCCGACTTCCTTTGCACCTTACTGACTATTCTTTCATTACATATCTATATATTGTTCTTAACACTTTAAACATTTCTTTTATTTATATGGTATGTGACAATTTTCTTGTTTACTTAATACATACACTGTTTCTGTTATCTCATCCAAAAAAGTAGTATTTAACGCTATTAACTTATATGTCTATATCTTAAACATTATCAATTAACATTGACATTTCTGTAAATATCTATAAATATATTCTACAATTTAACGGCCTTTTCTCCGCTTTTACATTTTTCATATCATCGGATTTTGTTTTGTTCGTCTACAAATATGTAATCATATTGTGGAACAGAACCTTGGTTGCTACTTGTTTCGTCGGTTAACAATTTTTATGATTATCTCGGCATATTTGAGAAACCGTTCTCTATAATTTGATATAAGTATTGGGAAATTTTGCTTCTCTATTTTTAATCCAGTGATAGCCTCCAAATCCATCCTGTCTACCGCGTGGATGGGGCAGTCTTGCAGCAGATGGACGACCGTCTCCTCTACCCCAGGCTCACAGGCACACGATGGGTCCTCTTTACACTTGAAACGTGTCAAGTATTCGGAGAACCCACCGTGCCCTGTCAGCAATTGGGTTGTGGCGCCGACGATCGTCATCTTGCGGACGATCCTGTACGCCTCCACTGCGCATGGGAAGAAAAGCTTGGTGACGGAGGCCTGCTCGCCCTC
The DNA here is from genome assembly GCA_933228765.1 of Miltochrista miniata. Classification (NCBI taxonomy): domain Eukaryota; kingdom Metazoa; phylum Arthropoda; class Insecta; order Lepidoptera; family Erebidae; genus Miltochrista; species Miltochrista miniata. Next base: position 26,193,129 of record OW121748.1, read on the forward strand.
ACTGTACCTCTTGTTCCATTGGTCAAGCGTGCCCTGACGTAGGAGACGCTTCACGAATGAAACCGGGTACATACCGTAGTCCGGTGTCTTTTTCAACTTCAGAGCCGCTTCCTTCGCGAGTTCATCCGCTCGCTACCATTCAACCCTGCGTGGGCCTTGACCCAGAATAAGGATATCTCCTTACCCTGGGTCCTGCCAAGATGGATTGCGGCTCTGGCTTGCACTGCCAAGGGATGGAGGGCATGACGGTTTGTTACAGTCAAGAGAGCGGCTCTGCTGTCGCTGAAGACGCCGAACGTGGACGCACCTCGCCTGAGGACCTCACTGGCCGCTTTGCATAGCGCCAGGAGCACGGCCTGATAGACGGTGCACTGAGGCGAAAGAGCAAGTTTGAGGGCCTTAATTTCGGCCCGGCTAGGCTATCCGGCCACGGGGACCACTTAACAGCATAGGGTTAGTAATGGTTCTCTATGTTTGGTCAAAACTAGGGGTGACTAAAATTATAAGTCATCATAAGATTGAGCTGAGTTCCCAGAGTAAAAAATTGGTAGCGTGTGTATGAAGTAAAATGTTTACTTCACTTTTTGTAACCGGTCACCAAACAAGAATACAAAATCATAAAACCACCGGAAATAATGTCTAGAAAATGTAACATACAAAATAAATATTAGTTTATGCAAAGGAAACTTTAAAAATTCAACACCGAAGCGGGAAATGAGGGTAAAATATAATTTACACGGGGATCCCGGGAGCTTACGTTTTATTTGCAATATTTTGATTCCACGTTATAATATTCTGGAAAATATGCAATGGCGTTGTACCAAAGATAATATAAAAGTAAAACATAGTTGTACTTAATATTTTTTTATAACCAATCTCTTTGTACACGTATAAACTATTAAATAAAAGGCTCTATCGTATTTTTTCCTGAAATGAGCTATCACAATTCTGTTTCAGGCCTTCGGCGTTTTACCCTCTGTAGTATAAGCTCAACTCTTTTGATATTACTGTTTTTAAGATGCTTTACATATACATATACCGATGTCAATCCTTCAGATACACCCAACTTTCCGATCTCTTGTGAACACTTTCAAGCTAGAATATGCCAGCTATTGTACTAATGTAGGCAGCTCTTTTGATCTCTTTGCTCTATGGATATATATATATTGGCTGGAAGATTATATATATATATATAATCTTCCAGCGGATTCAGAATCATTTGACATTGCTTCTCTATAATGCTTAAGCGTAATACTCGTATGTCCTTTGTTTTCTTTCTGTAACTACCGAGTTTTTGAATCTACCATAAAGATAGCGTCCTCTAACCCGCTGCCAATGCAGCCAATTCATAACAGTTTCGTAGGGAATCGAAGCCATGAACATGGCTATCAAACATAAATAATTAATCGAACTAATATTATAAATGCGTAAGTGTATGAGTGTGAATGTGTAGATGTGTGATGATACTCTTTCACGCTCTAACAACTCAACGGATCTGACTGAAATTTGGTACCGTGATGGATTATTATCTAGAATAACACATTGGCTACTTTTCATCTCCAGAATAGGTGTGCATGGAAAGCTGGAATGGGAACACAATTTTGAGCTGCGAGCATCAGTTAGTGTTTATATAATGTAACCAAGTGACAAACACATTTGTCATTCAGCCCACCGCGCCTAATCTCCGTCGATTGCGAATTAGATAAACTAGGCGGAGATAGCTCACGGTACGATTACAATGTCTAATTTGTAGTCCCGATATACTATGTTTAATTCGCAATGAATTAACTAACAAGAACAAGTAATACAATTCAGTAGTTTAGTCAGTAATTGTATAGAACCGAGTGATATACATGTTTCGAGATCCGTCGATTTCTGTATTTTATTATTTTTATATTCTTACATCATTCACATGTAAGCATACACATGTACTTGCGTTCCATAATTTAATTTTAGTTCAGCACAACCTGACGACATTTTTAAAGCTGACTTTAGGGTTTACTAGTAGCGAAAAATTCTAAATCTATGGTTTACAAAATATATTACAACATGTTTTATCAAGTGTCATCAATCGAGAGTACATACATATGATCACGCCTTTTATCCCTGAAGGGGTAGGTAAATACATACATACATAGGGTCACGCCTTTATTCCGGAAGGGGTAGGAAGAGACAATTATTATATGCCCACATCTCACTTTTTTAGAATTTGTCCCACGTAATAGGTGGTGAGCCGTATTGCTGTGTTGAAATGGACAGGCGCAGGTTGTGACACAAACACAATTATATGTGTAAAAAATAGAAATAAATATATAAAACCACGTGATGTAGACGTAGAAGAAGCAAATGGCACGATCACAAGAGGTGCGTAGAGACAAGGACGCCAATTGCAATTTTGCTCGTGGCCCCGCGGACTCAGTGTTCTGTAAACGATCACTGCAGTAAGCAACATTTACTATGGCCGAATATGGATGGGTGACCACCACGTGGACCACTTTGTGACATTTATTTACGAGCGTTTCCGTGCTTCGGAAGGCACGATAAGCCGTTGGTCCCGGTTGTCAGTAAAATTACAGTCGTTAAGCCAAGTTGAAGGCCTTACGGGCGGCTTGAAAAATTTCAACTGTGGGTCGTCACAACCTGCGCCCGGGTCGGCAGCGCGTGTGTAGCGCCCCTGGTGTTGCAAACGTCTATAGGCTACGGTTACCAACCTTCCGGTGGGCCGTAAGCTTGTCTGCCACCTAAGTAGTATAAAAAAAAAAAAAAAAAAAATTGCCAAATTTATAGTAAGCAAAAAGGAACTCGGCAAATGAGAGGCATTATATTATATGCCCACATTTCACCTTTTGATTTTGTCCCACGTAATATGTAGTGAGCCGTATTGCCGTGTTGATATGGACAGGTGAAGGCCATGTGACTGCCCGCTGTAGAAAATTTTCAAGCCGCTCATTAAGGCCTTCAACTTAGCTTAACGACTGCCATTTTACTGGCAACCGGGACCAACGACTTAACGTGCCTTCCGAAGCACAAAAATGCTCGGAAATACATTAATGTTACAAAGTGGTCACGTGGTGGTCACTAACATGCAGGCCAAACTGGGCTCCTAACAATATTTAGCTACGAACCTAACCAAGAAAATAATGTACTTCGTAAAATGTAAATCTATGTCAGGTCATAGAATAGCAAAAACCCAAGTGATCAGTATTGAACCAGCTGATCAATAACGTTGTATGTGCTCTGATGCAGAGGTGGTTTTATTAGCTTCTACAGAGTTTAAGCGTAGGCAAGGAACGTAAAGAAACTTCAGCCAACCTAAAAGTTTTATCAAGTGACATTGTAATTAGCCCCTTGGAGTTTGCCGTCTGCTAACTTGGAACAAATTCTTTATCGCGCCGAACCATTTGCACTCACTAAAATTTTAACTGTGGTTACAAAACTCGTTTAATTACTGTTTTACATGTCTGTGTGCAAGACTTTTTACTTGTACTTGTATGAAAGTGAGAGTTTGATTTTGATTAGACAACAAATTTCAAGTGTTACAGTTTGTTATGTAATGCGAAGTTCAAGTACATAAAAATGCTCAACTCAATTGGTTTGAATCACATCATACTATGTAGTGGAGGGCACGATTAAAAGATCAGTAAAATCTAACATTGAAATCCATGACATGTGCTTTGAGGTCTTTAGAACTTTGTTTGAGTAAATACTTGGAATTGATATTGGTTCTTAATTTAAGTTGCTTACACAGTTGCTTAGTTCGATCGGAATCTTACTTAGGATTAATTCTCTAGCTAGATATAGTAAGGCTCTCACGGTAAGTTTGTTAGCAGTAGTTGCCTCGTTGTTTGTTTATTTAAGAGATTGCGAGGGTGTAACTTAAGACTGTGTGCTGGTTTTGAGGGCGGAGCGCAACATAGCCTCCCTCGTTCATATAACAAATTAACGACGCAACTCTGGCTCTTCTTTGTACACGTATAAACTATTAAATAAAAGGCTCTATCGTATTTTTTCCTGAAATGAGCTATCACAATTCTGTTTCAGGCCTTCGGCGTTTTACCCTCTGTAGTATAAGCTCAACTCTTTTGATATTACTGTTTTTAAGATGCTTTACATATACATATACCGATGTCAATCCTTCAGATACACCCAACTTTCCGATCTCTTGTGAACACTTTCAAGCTAGAATATGCCAGCTATTGTACTAATGTAGGCAGCTCTTTTGATCTCTTTGCTCTATGGATATATATATATTGGCTGGAAGATTATATATATATATATAATCTTCCAGCGGATTCAGAATCATTTGACATTGCTTCTCTATAATGCTTAAGCGTAATACTCGTATGTCCTTTGTTTTCTTTCTGTAACTACCGAGTTTTTGAATCTACCATAAAGATAGCGTCCTCTAACCCGCTGCCAATGCAGCCAATTCATAACAGTTTCGTAGGGATTCGAAGCCATGAACATGGCTATCAAACATAAATAATTAATCGAACTAATATTATAAATGCGTAAGTTTATGAGTGTGAATGTGTAGATGTGTGATGATACTCTTTCACGCTCTAACAACTCAACGGATCTGACTGAAATTTGGTACCGTGATGGATTATTATCTAGAATAACACATTGGCTACTTTTCATCTCCAGAATAGGTGTGCATGGAAAGCTGGAATGGGAACACAATTTTGAGCTGCGAGCATCAGTTAGTGTTTATATAATGTAACCAAGTGACAAACACATTTGTCATTCAGCCCACCGCGCCTAATCTCCGTCGATTGCGAATTAGATAAACTAGGCGGAGATAGCTCACGGTACGATTACAATGTCTAATTTGTAGTCCCGATATACTATGTTTAATTCGCAATGAATTAACTAACAAGAACAAGTAATACAATTCAGTAGTTTAGTCAGTAATTGTATAGAACCGAGTGATATACATGTTTCGAGATCCGTCGATTTCTGTATTTTATTATTTTTATATTCTTACATCATTCACATGTAAGCATACACATGTACTTGCGTTCCATAATTTAATTTTAGTTCAGCACAACCTGACGACATTTTTAAAGCTGACTTTAGGGTTTACTAGTAGCGAAAAATTCTAAATCTATGGTTTACAAAATATATTACAACATGTTTTATCAAGTGTCATCAATCGAGAGTACATACATATGATCACGCCTTTTATCCCTGAAGGGGTAGGTAAATACATACATACATAGGGTCACGCCTTTATTCCGGAAGGGGTAGGAAGAGACAATTATTATATGCCCACATCTCACTTTTTTAGAATTTGTCCCACGTAATAGGTGGTGAGCCGTATTGCTGTGTTGAAATGGACAGGCGCAGGTTGTGACACAAACACAATTATATGTGTAAAAAATAGAAATAAATATATAAAACCACGTGATGTAGACGTAGAAGAAGCAAATGGCACGATCACAAGAGGTGCGTAGAGACAAGGACGCCAATTGCAATTTTGCTCGTGGCCCCGCGGACTCAGTGTTCTGTAAACGATCACTGCAGTAAGCAACATTTACTATGGCCGAATATGGATGGGTGACCACCACGTGGACCACTTTGTGACATTTATTTACGAGCGTTTCCGTGCTTCGGAAGGCACGATAAGCCGTTGGTCCCGGTTGTCAGTAAAATTACAGTCGTTAAGCCAAGTTGAAGGCCTTACGGGCGGCTTGAAAAATTTCAACTGTGGGTCGTCACAACCTGCGCCCGGGTCGGCAGCGCGTGTGTAGCGCCCCTGGTGTTGCAAACGTCTATAGGCTACGGTTACCAACCTTCCGGTGGGCCGTAAGCTTGTCTGCCACCTAAGTAGTATAAAAAAAAAAAAAAAAAAATTGCCAAATTTATAGTAAGCAAAAAGGAACTCGGCAAATGAGAGGCATTATATTATATGCCCACATTTCACCTTTTGATTTTGTCCCACGTAATATGTAGTGAGCCGTATTGCCGTGTTGATATGGACAGGTGAAGGCCATGTCACATGGCCCGCTGTAGAAAATTTTCAAGCCGCTCATTAAGGCCTTCAACTTAGCTTAACGACTGCCATTTTACTGGCAACCGGGACCAACGACTTAACGTGCCTTCCGAAGCACAAAAATGCTCGGAAATACATTAATGTTACAAAGTGGTCACGTGGTGGTCACTAACATGCAGGCCAAACTGGGCTCCTAACAATATTTAGCTACGAACCTAACCAAGAAAATAATGTACTTCGTAAAATGTAAATCTATGTCAGGTCATAGAATAGCAAAAACCCAAGTGATCAGTATTGAACCAGCTGATCAATAACGTTGTATGTGCTCTGATGCAGAGGTGGTTTTATTAGCTTCTACAGAGTTTAAGCGTAGGCAAGGAACGTAAAGAAACTTCAGCCAACCTAAAAGTTTTATCAAGTGACATTGTAATTAGCCCCTTGGAGTTTGCCGTCTGCTAACTTGGAACAAATTCTTTATCGCGCCGAACCATTTGCACTCACTAAAATTTTAACTGTGGTTACAAAACTCGTTTAATTACTGTTTTACATGTCTGTGTGCAAGACTTTTTACTTGTACTTGTATGAAAGTGAGAGTTTGATTTTGATTAGACAACAAATTTCAAGTGTTACAGTTTGTTATGTAATGCGAAGTTCAAGCACATAAAAATGCTCAACTCAATTGGTTTGAATCACATCATACTATGTAGTGGAGGGCACGATTAAAAGATCAGTAAAATCTAACATTGAAATCCATGACATGTGCTTTGAGGTCTTTACAACTTTGTTTGAGTAAATACTTGGAATTGATATTGGTTCTTAATTTAAGTTGCTTACACAGTTGCTTAGTTCGATCGGAATCTTACTTAGGATTAATTCTCTAGCTAGATATAGTAAGGCTCTCACGGTAAGTTTGTTAGCAGTAGTTGCCTCGTTGTTTGTTTATTTAAGAGATTGCGAGGGTGTAACTTAAGACTGTTTGCTGGTTTTGAGGGCGGAGCGCAACATAGCCTCCCTCGTTCATATAACAAATTAACGACGCAACTCTGGCTCTTCAAGCAATCTTCTATTTTTGGCAAAAAGTTTAAGTCGACGGTGCGTAATATCAGTAAAACTTTATGTAACACAAAAACTAAATAATATTTAGTTTGAGTAAAGGAGATTGCCCATTATTTAATGGACCGCCGTTTCGTAACAAATAATTTTGTATGACATCGAAATTTTGACATTAAATTGGATGGATATCGTACTTTCATAGGAAATTAGACATATTCTATTATTTTGTGGGGTTTTCTCTCATTCTTCGTTTTGCTGTTCAAATTAGAGGTTAGTTTCGAAGTAAATGTCCATCAATCCGTCAAATCAATTTTGTCCAGAAAGGGCTAATTGTTACATGGATGAACATGGATTTAATTCAAGTAAGATAGAAGTAATAGTTCCAACACTAATAAATAACCCTGAAAATGTAATACCTACCTAGTTACCTACACATCAATGTTTATATGTTATCTCTATTTAATGCATGGTCGCGGCCGGTTCATTCAGTTGCGATAAAACTTTGTCAACCTATAGCTTGCACTTGCGTGAAAGTCGTAGACATAATTTGAACCCGGCAGGTAGCACTGCAATCTGGGTATAGGACTGTGCCATGCGAAGCCGGTGTGGGTCAGCTAGTACTTATTAGGTTATGCAGGTTTTTGTAGGAAGAAGAAAATGAAAATGCTAGAATATTTTTAAGCAAGTTTTATTCATCTATGATGTCTATATCACCACCCGCCTATTCATGAAATATGTTGTCCAAAAATGCAGCTGGCGGTTCAATGTATCTAAATCGAGCCCAACTTAGGTACCACAATATAGTCATAATGTGGGCACAGCATCCCACCGTACGAAAGCCTACCAAACAATAATTGTTTGGTAGGCTTTCGTACGGTGGGAAGCTGTGCCATTTTCACATTGATGAAAAATACAATTCCGTGAAGTCGCAGCCAAGGAACTTAGTCGCAGCAGCCCTTTTGTATATATTTGACGATATTTTAGGAATATGTACAACATTTGGAACATGGCACACTTGATAAATGGGTTGTGGTGGCGGTGTAGGTATAGGCCTTAAGGGAGTAGCAGATTGTGAAACACTGTCTGTCTCGAAGTTGTGAGGACTTCCATATTCTCATATGATGTATCAGCACCTTCATGTATAACCTGCTGCCGCCTACTCTGATCGTACTGGGTCTGTCTCCTTACAGTTCTATACGCATTTGTCCAACAAGGCAGGCAAACTTTTTGAAGTCTGTGAACCTGAAAACAAAGAAAATAAAGTTGAAACCGACTTTAATTTATGTAATTTAAAAAAGGCTCTGAAAAGGTGTTCCGTTAATATTTACATTATATTTCGAACTAATATGTTATGTTAATGTATTTTTAACCTGACAGTCACCACAGAATGTAGCCGCATCAACTAAGGTGATTTTACTTCATTTTATCTGCAACTAGAGGACGTCACACTGTTTCACCCACGTAGTCCCCGTTTCCGTGACAATACGGAAATAAAATATAACCTATGTTCGCCGGGAAGAGTGTAGCTTCCCAACAGTGAAAGAAGTTTTCAAATCGGTCCAGTAGTTTCAGAGCCTATTCGATGGAAACAAACAAACAATCAAATCATTTCTCTTTATAATATTATTATAGATTATAAATGTCACAGACTTGAAGAATGCTGTGAAAGAATGCCTTGAGGCATAGTATTATTAAAAGTATATTTACCTGTTGATTAGGTATACATGTGACATGATGAGATTTCCTTCAGGACTATTAATTATCACTTTATGCATCTTAGCTCTCAGTATGGAAGACCCACAGGCTAAGCACACTTGCTGATGTCGATAAGCTCATACGGTTGCTGATTCACTAGATGAGCTTTGAGATGCTCTTTGTAATATTACAAAACATTCTTGACAAAGAAAATCCTCCACCGATATCTGCAAATAAATAAAATAGAATTCGGTTAAAAAATATAAACCTACTAGCCTAATATTTTATGTTATGATATTGATTAGGAAAAATCTACTTTATTGTAACACATCACTGATATGGAAAACACAACATCAGGTAAAAACCTTTAGCATAATTGGTTATTGTCATGCTTCATTATGGATTTATTTAACCATTTGAACATAACTAAATATACTAATTTACTATTACAAATAGTTTCAAGTATGTTACAAGTACAGAATACAAAACTTAATTGAATAAGATATAGGTACTAACCACTTCTGGATCAATCCAGGAGCGTAAAATTCGAATCATGACATCTGTTGCCTCCACGACTCGACGTCGAGGTAGAGGATGTACCAAAGATAGTGAACAATTCACACACCGTGGCATTTTTATCTAATCTACTGCAAAACCGCACATTCGACACCAAAAAGACGTTTTGTTCAAAAGTTTTCAATTTTTGACAGTTCGTAGGGGCCGCACATTGATATTTGCGATTGGCGGGCATCTTCGTCACGTCAGTCCGCGGCGCGTTAAAAGATTGAACCACGAATTATATCAAAGTTTAAACGCCACAAAATATATTTTTCGAGTGAATGAAAAGGTTGTTAAAAAAATATAAAATGATTTATCAATTTACTTAGGTAGCCATACACTTTTTACTTAGGTTTTTCAAAAAGAAACGAAGCCTGGGCGTTCTCCTTTGTAGTAAAATTTTGCAAAGAGAGAAATAAGAAGGAAAGTCAACAGTAAGATTTATAGAACTCAGTTTCTTATCGTATGGAAGCTCGAAACAATCACGATGAGACACGCTCGCCTGAAAACACACAATATACGGCGCGATGTTCAGTCTACCACGGATGTTAGAATAGCGTACGGTTAACACTGAATAGTTTTTTTTTTGCGCGTGGAAATTTTCATGTATGTTATGCCGGACTCTTACCGAATAAAAGCGCACGGGTTTCTACCACCGCCTACAGCCTGACGCCCCGGATGAGCCCTCCAAAGGATGTCCAAGAAAAATAAAATCTGAGTAGCTATTTTACACGCGCAGCTTAAACTATGTCCGCGTTGGTCTCGTGGTTAGTAACCTGAATGTATACGGAGTTCGTGGATTTGTTTCCCTCTCTGGACACATTTTTTAATGAACAAAGAGAAAGATAAAACTAGTTACAGTACATTAGATTATATGTAGAAATCTGCGGCGTCGAGATATTATTTAATAGCTTATTAGCTTGGTTTAGCCAAAATTGAGAAAAAATTACATGCTACGTGCGCAAAATAATTCAAATAATGCGTTGCAATGCATTCATCTAAATTAAAAGTTTTCATTCACGTCCACGTAGATTTTTATTTAGAGGGTTTGACACGATACAACTTAACCATGCAGTTTTGCGATAGATAGTTATTTTGTTTTTCATTCAAAATAAACCAAAAGTGAATTTTGCTATTGATAGTAACAAAATTATAAAGCTCAACAGAATAGTGGGCTTTTTACCCGAACTGCCGAAGACAGGAGGGTAATGTTTTTCGAGATAATGTATGTATGTATGTATGTATCCAATTCTTTGTCACGTCCTACAGCCTGAACGGCTTGACGTATTTTGACATGCAAGGTATCATTTGATTCGTCGTGATTGTGTGAGTGTCACCAGGGACATTAAAATTTCTAAAAAATCAAAATTGTTGACTTTTGGCGCTAAATTGAAAACGTTGATTTTTTTTCTTGCACACACTACAGACTCAACGGCTTGACGGATTTTAACATACGAGATGTCATTTGATTCGTCGTGATTGTGTGAGTGTGTCACTCACACAATCACGACGAATCAAGGTATATTAAAATTTTTGAAAAATGAAAATTGCAGACTTTTGGCGCTAAAATGTAAAGTTTGATATTTTTTCTTGGACGCTCTACAGCCTGAACGGCTTGGTGGATTTTTAAATGTCATTTGATTTGTCGTGATTGTGTGCGTGACACCAGGTATAATAAAATTCATGAAAAATGAAAATGGCGTACTTTTGGCGTTATAATTATTTAACTGCGATGAACGCCAAACTACTGAACCGATTTCGATGCGGTATTATGTGTTTATAAGGTCTTGTTCAGACTTAAATTCTAACATTTGTTTGATTGCAATCGGTTGAGTAGCACTAGAAATATGACCAAAAATAGGTTGATTAAGGTTGAATTTTGGCGATGTCCCTTCACTACACGAAAATTAATAACTCCACTACTAACATAACTAAAAAGTTTTAAATAAACTCAATTACCTATTTAGAATACAAAAAACCGACTGCCAAGTAAACATACAACTGAAAAGCAAAAAACAAGCTCTACATTTCTTTTGTGATTTTCTTTAGCTACTTACTGTTTTACTTTGTCGGCAACATTTGCAGGCGGGAAGAAGCTATGGGAACATGTAGCTATTTTGTAAACCACCACTCGCTTGACATAGCTTCTTCCCGCCTGCAAATGTTGCCGACTAAGTAAAACAGTAAGTAGCTAAAAAAATCACAAAAGAAATGTAGAGCTTGTTTTATGCTTTTCAGTTGTATGTTTACTTGGCAGTCGGGTTTTTTGTATTCTAAATAGGTAATTGAGTTTATTGATATTGTCTATCTAGAATATTATAATAATGTTTTGAATAATAATGATAGCAGTTTAAATCGTTCTGGGTAGTTGAATTGCTTCCCGATCCCCTGTTTATGACAGGAAAATAGATCAAGATTTCAAAGCCACGACGGACTGCCTCAGTAACAAAATAATACAGCTAGTGAAGAAGGTTTTAAATTGATTCCGGGGGGTATTTTTTAATAGAAGAATAGAATTTTTGAAAAGAAAACTAATTTCCTAGAATTTATGTTCCCGTAAACTCATTGTTTTTATAGCTGTGAGGGGATACGATTTAGTGACAATCGTACATGTAACACTTGTATATTTACAATATTGCTGGTGAGTATTTGCGGCACAGGTGGAATTAGAAATTAAATATTTATGTTGGCTGGTGTGTGACAATTGTTAAAAATACGTAACAAAAGGCATTTTAAATTCTCTGTCGGTCCGGTTGAGTTTAATCTTATCGTATGTAACGACAAATATACGAACTAAATGAGACTATTTTGGTTTCAACTTATTTTTAGCGCTTACAGGAACATTAATTGGGGTGTCTATATGTGAATATTTTCGAGCCATCGAATTCGTGGATGTAAAATTTCAACAATTAGATACCTGCCTGGGACATTCTTCCGAGGGTTTCCCCGGGGCTCCCAATCGTAGGCTTTTGGGCGATACGTGAGGTTTTTTAGTCAGTAGGAGTCCGGCATAGCATCCATGAAGGATTTCCCCCCCGTATAACAAAAAAAAATAAGATACCTGAAATCTGACCAGATAAAAAGGAAAGCAAAATAAATTCACATACAACCAGTAATTAACGCTGAGGAAGGCGGTGAAAGAAAATTAAATCCATTAAGTCGCAACCCTAAACAGACGGTCTTGAAAATGTATCTTTGTATCACCAATAGCACACCACTCTGCCAGAGGTGGACACGAAATCCAATTCAAATTAAGCAATATATTAAATTAATCATTTCAAAACCTCAATCATATGTGAATGTGTACATTATTAACAATCTCGCTTTTAGTGTTAATTGCATTTTTTTTCACAAGGTACCTATTACTTGTAACCGATAGAAATGAAGACAACCAGTTTTAACTATTCGTATTATTTATGGTAAAGAGTGTTTAGCTAATAAAGAACGGATTTTTAGCTAATAAAGAAAGGTTGTATGCTCGGAATAGCATCTCAAGTTAGTATTTCTATTCATGGGTGGGTATCTTTGCTGGGAACGAATAATAATAATTTAGAATACTCTTCATCTAATTTAGTACCAACCGTAGCTATACAACGGGGCATTGAGAGAAAAATCATGATTTTAATACCTGAAACTATAATATATATTTGGTCTCTACAACAAGCGTAAATTAACTAGTTTTTATGTGATGGATAGATACATTCATACCACAAAGGCCTGTATAATTTTGTTCCCATCCCTTTACGCAATTAGAGGGCTCCGTTGTTTGCGTATATACCAACCGTGTTGGGCACTCCGATTTTATCCACACTCTCGTTGAGGGTCGACGTGTAAAAGGAAACTTCAATTCGTGTGGGTCGGGCAATATCCGGTCAAACAACGCTCACAGCTTGAGCTCCCACTGAACCTGTCAAACGCTTGATTTCTCTAAATTGTTCGCATTACCTGAACCTGTCCTGTCTGTTTCGGAAAATACGAACGTATTGAAAGTGGTAGTAAGACTGCTGTGGCAGTCCTTTAATCATCTTGATTGATAATGGGCATGTCGAACCAAATTTTGTCTGTGGGGGTTTGCTAGATTTACAAGCAGTAGCAGGGCGCGTATTATATTTTAAAATGTCGTTTTTAGAGACAGTATGAAGCTAAACTCCATTGAGGAACCTATAATCATTATTTACTAAAATGTTTAGAGATTAACTTATAAAACAGCTTATGTGGTGTAAGTACAGGCATCTCACGGATGTGAGCTTAATATATTTTATACCCGAACGCTGTCGAGCAGCCATAGCTATCACACGGTTAAAAATACACTGAAGTCGGCGATCCATGGAGTACAGTTGTGAATTATTATTATTCCAGATGCAAATTAGTCAACCCACAGGTTAAGGGATTCGATTAATTCGATGATAAAAAAATTCGATTTAAGTCAGCGCTGCTTGCAAGATGGGACGGGACTCTGGCTAACGTATTAGATCTCGGTGATTTTAATTTTATGGGTACCTATAATTATAACATAGTGAAATTTAGAGTCAGTGTATTTTTAGTTTAAGTTATCATCAAAGTTTGTATACTAACAATGTCATTTTTAACCCTAAAATATTTTCACGTTGACGAGTGCCAGATTTTCAGATTGCCATATATCTTTTCTGCAGACGCTAAACATGAAAACAAAATTGTAGATCTTATGTTCATTTTTTTTATCTTACAAATCCATCTTGACGAGGGTGCTGTGCTTTTGGCAAAAATAGAAATAGGAAAGATAGTTATCTACCAGATAGGTACCAGTAAATCTTGCAAGATGACGTATAGAATTTCAATACTGTTTCGATTATTTGAAAACAAAAGCTATCGAAGTGCCTTTGGTACAGAAAATATCGTGTGGTTACGACAAAAAAATGTAAGGTAAATTAGAACATATAACAAGTTGATACATTAGAATAACATCTAAAAGTCGTAATTAATAATACCTAGTGTTCTTTAATTGGCCAAAATATAACGAGAAATCTCAATCATCGAATTCAAGTCTAGTCGATGTTTCTTCAAGATTCTTTGGAATCGACTGCCAACGTACATTATGTAGACTTCTTATAAAGACGCCAGCTTTATAGTATGAGTAACCATAGCCTAATCCGTCAATTTGCAGGTTATATTTATACATACATAATATATTACATAAAGTATTATGTATGTACCACTGTATTGCCTCTTTTTCTGATTTTATGTACTTTATTGTAATTTATCTGGCGTACAATAAAGAGTAAAATAAATAAATAAATAATATGTAGAATATGTACCTACATAAATTATTGTTATTAATTTATCCCCGAATGGTTAGGCAGAGAAAGAGAGAAATGTTGAAAAAGCGCCAAACAAATTCAAGGTAAATCAGCTATTCAGTCAGTCGTGACTACGGTAGGTGTGACCTGGTTGAAAAAAAAATCGGGCTTATCCCCTTAAATAATAAATACTTACTTTAGGGTGGAAGAATTGAACACAACTGCGTTCATTGCCTAATAACCATTTAAGCCATAACCATTTTAAAAAGTAAGCATACATTTGCTCATAAATAGGTATAAATATTGTATTCAACATACATATTTTTTGATTCTAAATATACTGTATCGAAATATTTACAGCGTTTATTGCCTATATTTCGCAGTATAAAGGCCAATTTTCGATAGTAACATCAATTGCCAGGACATTTGACACCGAATATTACTTGCCGTAAAGCAGCGACCATTAAATACGGTCCCACGGCTAATACTTTCAGAGATATATTATCCCATAAGTATTTATGAGCACCTCTTTATGCTCTGACCTATAGCTGTAATGGTACTGTGTGGATGGAACAACCTCGACGGTAGCTATATTGTTTAATTATACCAATCGTTTGACCCGTATAATATAGAGTCGTACCTCATGTATACGTTGATTTCATTACCGTATTATAATTTTGCTTCAAATCTAAGGGTACAACGGGGATTCGAAGTATTATATCTTTATGAAGAGAGTATTCTAAATACTTTTAAGAAGATTCTGAATTGAATGATTTGAAAAAAAAAAAAAAAAAACTGAAAATATAGAATCTATACTACTTGAACTGTACTTTGATGATCAGTCAGACTGCCAGAAAAAGTTAATAATGTTACTATAGTATAATGTTACCAATGTCAAAGAGGTGTGAGAATAAGACGGGAAAATATACGTCATGGTTAATATTTATTGATCCATTAAATACCTGACTAAGGCTATGCTACACATTCGTCAAAGAATCTGTACGTGGAGTAAGTAAATACATTCGACAAATAGTGAGCGGTCTCAGGTGCTACCCTAACTTCGTTGTTGGCACATATATAATAATACTCTGAGAGTGAAACAAAGCCGCAGTATTTGAACGGCGTGTGTTTTGTTTTTTTTTGGTTTGAAAACACCCTTTTCTACCTCAGCTAAAGGGTAGAGCGGCAAAATAAGAGTATGGTGTTTTAGAGGCAAACTGTCAGTGCATTATATTAAGTGTTTCAACACAATTAGGAGTTTTTTTAAATATAACTTAACTTATTACCTTCCGCGAAAAGTGTCGATTAAATTTAGTATTCCAGCAAATGAAGATTTCGAAAACATTTTTTGCTTTATTTATTAACTAGAGTGCGATCGCGACATGGGAACTTTTTCTTGGATTAAAAAGTAGCCTATATACATCCATATATCCATACATACAAACTTTCCGTAACCTTTAAATTTATTAGTAAGGAGTAAGAATTGACATAAAGTCTCAGAGCCGCGGGCAAACCTCTGTCTCCCAGAGCAAATTACGACCCCCGTTCAGATAATGTCATTTAAATAACAAATCCTTCACTATTAAACTACTAAGGATTACTATTAATCACGACAAGATGTTTACCCTCATCCTACGTCAGTTTCGGAGGAATTATCTAAGTCGAGATGAATAGAAACGCTTTCTCGAGCCATTCACTCCCATTAAGGCGATGTTTGAAAATCTCTTTTGGTTCGCGGCGGATTTATTTCGAATAATCAGAGTACTAAAGTGATAAAGGTGGCATTCATCAGTTGATATTGATCGTCAGCTATGAGACTACTGAGTACCCGTGATTATTCAATGTTTGAAATATAAGGGAATATTTTCATTAGACGTAGTATATTGTGGAACAATACGAAATCAACAGAAGCATTGAGCAAATGAAATTATTGAATGAACAGCGAAAGATTGACTTACGCCAAAACCACTTCCTTTAAGCCCAACATTTCACACAACAAGCTCAATATTTCGAGCAACTCTCATGAGAGTGTTCTCTGTCGTACGATCCACGACGACTACTCTGATACGGCTTCCTAAATGACGCTCTGTGGAAAAATGTTTCACGTGTATTTTTTTTTGCTTGACGTGAAGGAAAATCCTCATGGATGTTATGCCGGACTCCTACCGACTAAAAAACCACACGTAACGCCCAACAGCTTATGGTTGGGAGCCCCGGGTAAACCCTCGGAAAGATGTCCCAGGATGTTTCACGTATATATTATTATCTTTTATCTTATCTAGTACCCTAGTAATCTTGCGCACTCATCCAGTGGAGTAGCCCGGGTCAGCATTTAATTAGCTTCGAAAAGAATATTTTTAATCTGATAAAATCATTGCACTTTACTTTCGTCTCAAGATGTCAATTTGTAACAAAAGTGTAAGAAATTTTACTAAGGACATAAAAATAGTCATAAATCCTTCCCATTTATACTTTTTCGTTTATTTTCTAAGGGCTTTAAAAGCTATTTGCAAGGAAGTGGGTGGGTGTAAAATAGAGGAGGCTTATTTTATAGATCTGTTTTATTAGTAAAGTTTCAGCAGTTTTAGCACATTCTTCTCTGACTACTAAATATGATTCTTTTCTGCGCGAACGAATCATTGTAAGGCTTGCAATCATTGCAACTGAACTTAGTACAAACCCTGTTGGATGACCTTGATATTAAATGTAAGTATTCCTTATTGTTGGCTCTTAATATGAGGTAAAGTTACTTTGGGCCTAGCCTTAAGGACTTAGGTCGTCTAAAACATTTGACAAATTAAAAACAGGTAATCAACTAAAAACAGGGATTCGCTCTTATAGAATAATGAGTGTTTTTTGATTCTTCAACAAAATTAACTTAGAGGTGTATTGTTTACTTCTAATTGTTGTTCTTGAAGATTGAGTTTTAATTTCCCGAGGCGTATTTTTTTTTTATTTTTTTTTTATTTTCAGCTCGCCAAATTGACGTCGCCACGATGGATAGCCGCGGCGCATCTTGCGATTGGGGGCCACTTCTTACAGCGGTCCTCAAGTTGGCGGCCCTGTGATGTGCCTCTTCACGCTCCTCTTAAAGAACCCGGGGTTGTAAGATGAGGGAAACACGTGTGCGGGCAGGTCGTTCCAAGTTTTTATAGTTCGACAGAGGAACGATCTTTTGAAACGCTCGGTTCTGGCGAAGATTCTCTCCACTGTGTATGAGTGGCATCTCTGCCCGGCACGCGTTGTTCGGGATCGGAAAGGTGATGGTGGGATCAGATTGAAGAGCTCTTCAGAGCATTCGCCGTGATACATTCGGTAGAAGGCAGCCAAGGACGCTACGGTTCTTCGCTGCGCCAACGGTTCGAGGCCTCCCGTCACCTCAGGACAACCAATTATTCGGACAGCACGTCTCTGCATAGCGTCAAGTGCGTCCAACAAGTACCTCGCGGAGTCATCCCAGAGGTGAGAACAGTACTCGACGCAGGGACGAATCTGCGTCTTGTACAGCAAACATCTCTGATGTGGCGTGAAGTACCGTCTCACCTTATTTAGGACTCCGAGTTTCCGCGAGGCCAGCCCAATACAACTCTCTATGTAGTTTTTGTGATTGAGCTCACGCCGGACGTCTATACCGAGAATCTCCAGGTTGTCCTTTAGTGGAACCGTAATGTTCTGAAGAGAGGGTAGGGGTAGGAATGGGGACTTCTTAGCTGTGAACGCACACGCCTGCGTTTTTCTGGCATTGAACTTGACCAGGTTGTCTGAACCCCATTGGGCAATGCGACCCAGGTCCCGGTCGAGATCCGCCACGAGTTGCCGTCTCTTTTCGTCCACGTCACAACGCCCCTCCGCTGGGCGGCCAGAATAGCTCCCATGCAGAGTACTGTCATCCGCATAACAATGAATGCACCCAAGAGACAGCATGTCATTGATATGCAGAAGAAAGAGAGTTGGGGACAATACCGATCCCTGTGGTACCCCAGCATTTACCTGCAAAAAGCAGGAAGCCTGACCATCACAGAGGACCCGTATACGTCGCCCGTGCAGGAAGCTGGCCAACCAGCGGCATAACTGAGGCGATAAACCGTATGCCGGCAGCTTGGAAAGAAGCGACGCATGCCATACCCTATCAAAGGCTTTAGCGATGTCTAGGCCAATAGCCAGAGATTCGCCGTGCCTCTCCATAGCATCACCCCAGGTGTGCGTTACGTACGCTAGGAGGTCACCCGTTGATCGTTTTGGCCTAAAGCCATATTGGCGATCGTTAATTAACGAGTGATCCTCCAGATAGCGCATGAGCTGTTTGTTGATGATTAGCTCGAACACCTTGCAGATGACGGTGGTTACGGCTATGGGTCGATAGTTGGCCGGATCCGACAGATCCCCTTTCTTGGGGATCGGCTGGACGTTCGTCTCCTTCCAAGCCTCCGGCACTTCTCCCGAGGAATAGGAAAGGCGATACAGGCGTGTTAGCGTTGGAGATAATTCAGCTGCACAATTCTTCAGCACCACTGCCGGAATGCCATCAGGACCACTGTTTTTTTTTGTTTTTGAAGCTGCATTTCGCATCAAAAGACAGAAAAAACAAAGGTTAATTTTTACGTGATGAGGGTCGCTAGAGGTTATTAAGCGTCGAAATTAAGTGAAAAATAATTACTTAAATTACGTACCTACTAATTAGAAGATCCGCTCATCTTAGTCTTAAACCTCAGTGTTGAAGCTAATATTGGTTTGAGAACTGACATATTTGGACCAAAACGTTGCCTAAAGCTAGCGAAGTTAATGAACGATAATAATGACTGTAGGTATTATTCAAACAATTTATATGATCACAAACCTGTATTTAGTACTCCTCGTACAACACTCGTGTAACTTAACAAAACTTAACTTCTATATGACATAAAAGGATATCACTTAGTTTACTGTAATACAGTCAAACAGATTACTCTTACCAGACTCTGTGACACGGTGACAACAGTAACATTAAGGGAAGCAGTAAACTCCGTTACTTTGCGAGGTACTTCCCGTTTATTGGGTCCTTAGGATATAATTTCATCCCGTGTTTATGATCATATAAAAAGTTTGTCAATTATAATTTCTCCTCCTTCAGGTCATTTGAATTTCGAATTTTCCTTAGTTGGATACACTGATCTGTGGTTGGATATCATTCATACAACAATGCTGAACTTGATGTTTTGCGTCATTACCTAATGAATTATTAACGAAAATTTGAGATTTCCTTATTTTCCATTTCACTGTTTTAATTAAAGTTGCCAAGTCATGAATAGCAAAAACATTTGGAGATAATTTTATGGCATATTTAATGTAGATTTGTTAATCGGTACCTACAGAGTCTTCCATATAATTAAAGATTTACAAAATTATGGAAACGATTTTTCTGTTGATGATACTAACCAAAAATTTCAGCAAACAATTCACGACATTGTAAGGTGTAAGATGTCATAACAATGAGTGGCGTGTGTAGAGCCTGTCGCGTCTCGGCTTTAGACAATCCACATGAGCCCTCCAAGATTGATGATCGACTAATACGCATTCTCATTACCTAACCCCACATTTACATGAAATACTAGCTGACCCGCGCAACTTCGTTTGCGTGATAAATCAAGAACCGCTCGACCGATTTTGTGCAAACTTCACATAAACCATCTACTAAATAGTCCGAACAAAGCCTAAACATTGGGTTTGGCTAGGTAAGCGCGATCTCGAGTTATAAAATTACAACGAAAAGTGGCATTGATTTTTATATATAGATGTCAGGTATTCGGTTGACATATTCTATTGGAATTTTTAAAGAGGTAAATTTTGTGGGCGTTCGTGCAGACGTGCCTTAATTTAAATTAATTTAAATTAATTTCTATTAATTTATAAAATTTCAAAATTTCTTTTTTTGTTGAATAGCGTTTACTTCTGAGGTGGTCCCATTTTCACCAAGTCAGGATGTGATGATAGGATCCAGGAGAAAACGAGGGCAACCACCGAAAATTGTAGGGACAACTAGTGCGCTTGTTAACTTTTTAATTAAGTGCTTTAAAGTTCTACACTTTAATGAAGGTCTGGAGTCGATCTGATGATAGAGTCGAAAGACAGTCGAGGGCATTCCTTAACAATTTACAGCAGTTACCTTGTGTTTGGGCTTGATTGATTTGTATTGATGAGAACTTTACACTTAGATTGATAGATCCGACTTCAAAAAACAAGAAAGTTCTTAATGTTTTATGTATGTTCACCGATATTTCGTCAATTATAGACGAATTTCAAATCTGCTTTTTGTTGGATAGAGTTCACTGCTGAGGTGGTCCCAATTTCACCAGGTCAGGATGTGATGATGGGATCCAGGAGAAAACGAGGGCAACCACCGAAAATTGTAGGGACAACTAGTGCGCTTGTTAACTTTTTAATTAAGTGCTTTAAAGTTCTACACTTTAATGAAGGTCTGGAGTCGATTTGATGATAGAGTCGAAAGACAGTCGAGGGCATTCCTTAACAATTTACAGCAGTTACCTTGTGTTTGGGCTTGATTGATTTGTATTGATGAGAACTTTCACCTAGATAGATATATTTTTCGATTCACCCGTCACTTAAAATGATGAAAAAAAAATTTTTCAATAAAAAATAAAACCGACTTCAAGCAAATCCTGAAAAATAAAATTTACTCAGCACAAAGTAATATGTATTTTGATTTATCATATTTAATTCAATATAATATTGAAGTTGGTGCCATCAATATATAATACATAAAACTATGGGTTTACTTGGCGCCGACTTCAATATGATATTGAATAAAATGTGATAAAATCAAAATACATATTACTTTGTGCTAAGTAAATTTTATTTTTCGGGATTTGCTTGAAGTCGGTTTTATTTTTTATTGAAAAATTTTTATACATATATAATTATACTAGCGGTACCCTGCCACACTTCGCTGTGACTTTTTTATGGTGGTTTTATGTACCTATGAGAAATGAGTAACAAACTAAATGATGGGTACATTTAAAAAAAAATGTTTGTGTGTACTATTGTATACACGTAAGAAGTGAAATTTCTTCATGAAGAAGTTTCACTTCTTGAAAGAAATATCATTCTTGAAAGAAATATCATGAAAACTCCAAAACTCCAAAACTCCAAAACTCCAAAACTCCAAAGCTCCAAAAGTCCAAAAGTCCAAAACTTCTAAACTTCAAAACTTCAAAACTCCAAAACTCCAAAAGTTCAAAAGGTCAAAAGCCCAAAACTCTAAAAGTACAAAAGTCCAAAAGTCCAAAAGTCCAAAAGTCCAAAAGTCCAAAAGTCCAAAAGTCCAAAAGTCCAAAAGTCCAAAAGTCCAAAAGTCCAAAAGTCCAAAAGTCCAAAAGTCCAAAAGTCCAAAAGTCCAAAAGTCCAAAAGTCCAAAAGTCCACAAGTCCCAAAGTCCAAAAATCCAAAACTCCAAAACTCCAAAACTCCAAAGCTCCAAAAGTCCAAAACTCCAAAACTTCTAAACTTCAAAACTTCAAAACTCCAAAACTCCAAAAGTTCAAAAGGTCAAAAGCCCAAAACTCTAAAAGTACAAAAGTCCAAAAGTCCAAAAGTCCAAAAGTCCAAAAGTCCAAAAGTCCAAAAGTCCAAAAGTCCGAAAGTCCAAAAGTCCAAAAGTCCAAAATTCCAAAGTCCAAAAGTCCAAAAGTTCAAAAGTCCAAAAGTCCAAAAGTCCAAAAGTCCAAAAGTCCAAAAGTCCAAAAGTCCAAAACTCCAAAACTCCAAAACTCCAAAACTCTTAAACTCCAAAACTCCAAAACTCCAAAACTCCAAAAGTTCAAAAGGTCAAAAGCCCAAAACTCTAAAAGTCCAAAAGTCCAAAAGTCCAAAAGTCCAAAAGTCCAAAAGTCCAAAAGTCCAAAAGTCCAAAGTCCAAAAGTCCAAAAGCCCGAAAGTATAAAAGTCCAAAAGTCCAAAAGTCCAAAAGTCCAAAAGTCCAAAAGTCCAAAAGTCCAAAAGTCCAAAAGTCCAAAAGTCCAAAAGTCCAAAAGTCCAAAAGTCCGAAAGTCCAAAGTCCAATAGTCCAAAAGTCCAATGTCCAAAAGTTCAAAACTCGAAAGTCTAAAATTCTTAAAGTCCAAAACTCCAAAACTCCAAAACTCCAAAACTCCAAAACTCCAAAACTCCAAAACGCCAAAACTCCAAAACTTCAAAACTCCAAAAGTCCAAAAGTCCAAAAGTCCAAAAGTCCAAAAGTCCAAAAGTCCAAAAGTCCAAAAGTCCAAAAGTCCGAAAGTCCAAAGTCCAATAGTCCAAAAGTCCAATGTCCAAAAGTTAAAAACTCCAAAGTCTAAAATTCTAAAAGTCCAAAACTCCAAAACTCCAAAACTCCAAAACTCCAAAACTCCAAAACGCCAAAACTCCAAAACTCCAAAACTCCAAAACGCCAAAACTCCAAAACTCCAAATCTCCAAAATTCCAAAACGCCAAAACTCCAATAGTCCAAAAGTCCAAAAGTCTAAAAGTCCAGAACTACAAAGTCTAAAAGTATAAAAGTTCAAAAGTTTAAAAGTCCAAAACTCCAAAACTCCAAAACGCCAAAACTCCAAAACTCCAATACTCCTAAACGCCTAAACTCCAAAACTCCAAAACTCCAAAACTCCAAAACTCCAAAACTCCAAATCTCCAAAATGCCAAAAGTCCAAAAGTCTAAAGTCCAAACCTCCAAAATTCCGAAAGTCCAAAACTCCAAAAGTACAAAAGTCTAAAAGTACAAAGTCCAAAAGTTAAAACTCCAAAGTCCAGAACTCCAAAACTCCACAACTCCAAAACTCCAAAACTCCAAAACTCCAAAACTCCAAAACTCCAAAACTCCAAAACTCCAAAACTCCAAAACTCCAAAACTCCAAAACTCCAAAACTCCAAAACTCCAAAACTCCAAAACTCCAAAACTCCAAAACTCCAAAACTCCAAAACTCCAAAACTCCAAAACTCCAAAACTCCAAAACTCCAAAACTCCAAAACTCCAAAACTCCAAAACTCCAAAACTCCAAAACTCCAAAACTCCAAAACTCCAAAACTCCAAAACTCCAAAAGTCCAAAAGTCCAAAAGTCCTAAAGTCCAAAAGTCCAAAAGTTCAAAATTCCAAAAGTCCAAAACTCCAAAAGTTCAAAAGTCCAAAAGCCCAAAAGTATAAAAGTCCAAAACTCCAAAACTCCAAAACTCCAAAACTCCAAAACTCCAAAACTCCAAAACTCCAAAAGTTCAAAAGGTCAAAAGCCCAAAACTCTAAAAGTCCAAAAGTCCAAAAGTCCAAAAGTCCAAAAGTCCAAAAGTCCAAAAGTCCAAAAGTCCAAAAGTCCAAAAGTCCAAAAGCCCAAAAGTATAAAAGTCCAAAAGTCCAAAAGTCCAAAAGTCCAAAAGTCCAAAAGTCCAAAAGTCCAAAAGTCCAAAAGTCCAAAAGTCCAAAAGTCCAAAAGTCCAAAAGTCCAAAAGTCCAAAAGTCTTAAAGTCCAAAGTCCAAAGTCCAATAGTCCAAAAGTCCAATGTCCAAAAGTTCAAAACTCCAAAGTCTAAAATTCTAGAAGTCCAAAACTCCAAAACTCCAAAACTCCAAAACTCCAAAACTCCAAAACTCCAAAACTCCAAAACGCCAAAACTCCAAAACTTCAAAACTCCAAAACGCCAAAACTCCAAAACTCCAAATCTCCAAAATTCCAATAGTCCAAAAGTCCAATAGTCCAAAAGTCCAATAGTCCAAAAGTCAAAAAGTCTAAAAGTCCAAAACTACAAAGTCTAAAAGTATAAAAGTTCAAAAGTTCAAAAGTCCAAATCTCCAAAACTCCAAAACGCCAAAACTCCAAAACTCCAAAACGCCAAAACTCCAAAACTTCAAAACTCCAAAACGCCAAAACTCCAAATCTCCAAAATTCCAATAGTCCAAAAGTCCAATAGTCCAAAAGTCCAATAGTCCAATAGTCCAAAAGTCCAAAAGTCTAAAAGTCCAAAACTACAAAGTCTAAAAGTATAAAAGTTCAAAAGTTCAAAAGTCCAAATCTCCAAAACTCCAAAACGCCAAAACTCCAAAACTCCAAAACTCCAAAACGCCAAAACTCAAAAACTCCAAAACTCCAAAACTCCAAATCCCCAAATCTCCAAAATGCCAAAAGTCCAAAAGTCTAAAGTCCAAACCTGCAAAATTCCGAAAGTCCAAAACTCCAAAAGTACAAAAGTCTAAAAGTACAAAGTCCAAAAGTTCAAAACTCCAAAGTCCAGAACTCCAAAACTCCACAACTCCAAAACTCCAAAACTCGAAAACTCCAAAACTCTAAAACTCCAAAACTCCAAAACTCCAAAACTCCAAAACTCCAAAACTCCAAAACTCCAAAACTCCAAAACTCCAAAACTCCAAAACTCCAAAAGTCCAAAAGTCCAAAAGTCCTAAAGTCCAAAAGTCCAAAAGTTCAAAATTCCAAAAGTCCAAAACTCCAAAAGTTCAAAAGTCCAAAAGCCCAAAAGTATAAAAGTCCAAAACTCCAAAACTCCAAAACTCCAAAACTCCAAAACTCCAAAACTCCAAAACTCCAAAAGTTCAAAAGGTCAAAAGCCCAAAACTCTAAAAGTCCAAAAGTCCAAAAGTCCAAAAGTCCAAAAGTCCAAAAGTCCAAAAGTCCAAAAGTCCAAAAGTCCAAAAGTCCAAAAGCCCAAAAGTATAAAAGTCCAAAAGTCCAAAAGTCCAAAAGTCCAAAAGTCCAAAAGTCCAAAAGTCCAAAAGTCCAAAAGTCCAAAAGTCCAAAAGTCCAAAAGTCCAAAAGTCCAAAAGTCCAAAAGTCTTAAAGTCCAAAGTCCAAAGTCCAATAGTCCAAAAGTCCAATGTCCAAAAGTTCAAAACTCCAAAGTCTAAAATTCTAGAAGTCCAAAACTCCAAAACTCCAAAACTCCAAAACTCCAAAACTCCAAAACTCCAAAACTCCAAAACGCCAAAACTCCAAAACTTCAAAACTCCAAAACGCCAAAACTCCAAAACTCCAAATCTCCAAAATTCCAATAGTCCAAAAGTCCAATAGTCCAAAAGTCCAATAGTCCAAAAGTCAAAAAGTCTAAAAGTCCAAAACTACAAAGTCTAAAAGTATAAAAGTTCAAAAGTTCAAAAGTCCAAATCTCCAAAACTCCAAAACGCCAAAACTCCAAAACTCCAAAACGCCAAAACTCCAAAACTTCAAAACTCCAAAACGCCAAAACTCCAAATCTCCAAAATTCCAATAGTCCAAAAGTCCAATAGTCCAAAAGTCCAATAGTCCAATAGTCCAAAAGTCCAAAAGTCTAAAAGTCCAAAACTACAAAGTCTAAAAGTATAAAAGTTCAAAAGTTCAAAAGTCCAAATCTCCAAAACTCCAAAACGCCAAAACTCCAAAACTCCAAAACTCCAAAACGCCAAAACTCAAAAACTCCAAAACTCCAAAACTCCAAATCCCCAAATCTCCAAAATGCCAAAAGTCCAAAAGTCTAAAGTCCAAACCTGCAAAATTCCGAAAGTCCAAAACTCCAAAAGTACAAAAGTCTAAAAGTACAAAGTCCAAAAGTTCAAAACTCCAAAGTCCAGAACTCCAAAACTCCACAACTCCAAAACTCCAAAACTCGAAAACTCCAAAACTCTAAAACTCCAAAACTCCAAAACTCCAAAACTCCAAAACTCCAAAACTCCAAAACTCCAAAACTCCAAAACTCCAAAACTCCAAAACTCCAAAACTCCAAAACTCCAAAACTCCAAAACTTCAAAACTCCAAAACTCCAAAACTCCAAAACTCCAAAACTCCAAAATTCCAAAACTCCAAAACTCCAAAGCTCCAAAAGTCCAAAACTCCAAAACTTCTAAACTTCAAAACTTCAAAACTCCAAAACTCCAAAAGTTCAAAAGGTCAAAAGCCCAAAACTCTAAAAGTACAAAAGTCCAAAAGTCCAAAAGTCCAAAAGTCCAAAAGTCCAAAAGTCCAAAAGTCCAAAAGTCCAAAAGTCCAAAAGTCCAAAAGCCCAAAAGTATAAAAGTCCAAAAGTCCAAAAGTCCAAAAGTCCAAAAGTCCAAAAGTCCAAAAGTCCAAAAGTCCAAAAGTCCAAAAGTCCAAAAGTCCAAAAGTCCAAAAGTCCGAAAGTCCAAAGTCCAATAGTCCAGAAGTCCAATGTCCAAAAGTTCAAAACTCCAAAGTCTAAAATTCTAAAAGTCCAAAACTCCAAAACTCCAAAACTCCAAAACTCCAAAACTCCAAAACTCCAAAACTCCAAAACTCCAAAACGTCAAAACTCCAAAACTCCAAAACTCCAAAACGCCAAAACTCCAAAACTCCAAATCTCCAAAATTCCAAAACGCCAAAACTCCAATAGTCCAAAAGTCCAAAAGTCTAAAAGTCTATAACTACAAAGTCTAAAAGTATAAAAGTTCAAAAGTTCAAAAGTCCAAAACTCCAAAACTCCAAAACTCCAAAACTCCAAAACTCCAAATCTCCAAATCTCCAAAATGCCAAAAGTCCAAAAGTCTAAAGTCCAAACCTCCAAAATTCCGAAAGTCCAAAACTCCAAAAGTACAAAAGTCTAAAAGTACAAAGTCCAAAAGTTCAAAACTCCAAAGTCCAGAACTCCAAAACTCCACAACTCCAAAACTCCAAAACTCCAAAACTCCAAAACTCCAAAACTTCAAAAGTTCAAAAGGTCAAAAGCCCAAAACTCTAAAAGTACAAAAGTCCAAAAGTCCAAAAGTCCAAAAGGCCAAAAGTCCAAAAGTCCAAAAGCCCAAAAGTATAAAAGTCCAAAAGTCCAAAAGTCCAAAAGTCCAAAAGTCCAAAAGTCCAAAAGTCCAAAAGTCCAAAAGTCCAAAAGTCCAAAAGTCCAAAAGTCCGAAAGTCCAAAGTCCAATAGTCCAAAAGTCCAATGTCCAAAAGTTCAAAACTCCAAAGTCTAAAATTCTAAAAGTCCAAAACTCCAAAACTAAAAAACTCCAAAACTCCAAAACTCCAAAACGCCAAAACTCCAAAACTCCAAAACTCCAAAACGCCAAAACTCCAAAACTCCAAATCTCCAAAATTCCAAAACGCCAAAACTCCAATAGTCCAAAAGTCCAAAAGTCTAAAAGTCCAGAACTACAAAGTCTAAAAGTATAAAAGTTCAAAAGTTTAAAAGTCCAAAACTCCAAAACTCCAAAACGCCAAAACTCCAAAACTCCAATACTCCTAAACGCCTAAACTCCAAAACTCCAAAACTCCAAAACTCCAAAACTCCAAAACTCCAAATCTCCAAAATGCCAAAAGTCCAAAAGTCTAAAGTCCAAACCTCCAAAATTCCGAAAGTCCAAAACTCCAAAAGTACAAAAGTCTAAAAGTACAAAGTCCAAAAGTTAAAACTCCAAAGTCCAGAACTCCAAAACTCCACAACTCCAAAACTCCAAAACTCCAAAACTCCAAAACTCCAAAACTCCAAAACTCCAAAACTCCAAAACTCCAAAACTCCAAAACTCCAAAACTGCAAAACTCCAAAACTCCAAAACTCCAAAACTCCAGAACTCCAGAACTCCAAAACTCCAAAACTCCAAAACTCCAAAACTCCAAAACTCCAAAACTCCAAAACTCCAAAACTCCAAAACTCCAAAACTCCAAAACTCCAAAACTCCAAAACTCCAAAACTCCAAAACTCCAATACTCCAATACTCCAAAACTCCAAAACTCCAAAACTCCAAAACTCCAAAACTCCAAAACTCCAAAACTCCAAAACTCCAAAACTCCAAAACTCCAAAACTCCAAAACTCCAAAACTCCAAAACTCCAAAACTCCAAAGCTCCAAAACTCCAAAACTCCAAAACTTCTAAACTTCAAAACTTCAAAACTCCAAAACTCCAAAAGTTCAAAAGGTCAAAAGCCCAAAACTCTAAAAGTAAAAAAGTCCAAAAGTCCAAAAGTTCAAAAGTCCAAAAGTCCAAAAGTCCAAAAGCCCAAAAGTATAAAAGTCCAAAAGTCCAAAAGTCCAAAAGTCCAAAAGTCCAAAAGTCCAAAAGTCCAAAAGTACAAAGTCCAAAAGTTCAAAGCTCCAAGAGTCCAAAGTCCAAAACTCTACAACTCCGAAACTCCAAAGCTCCAAAACTTCAACTCCAACCGTCCAAAAGGTCAAAAGCCCAAAACTCCAAAAGTCCAAAAGTCCAAAAGTACAAAAGTTTAAAAGTACAAAGTCCAAAAGTTCAAAGCTTCAAGAGTCCAAAGTCCAAAACTCCAAAACTCTACAACTCCGAAACTCCAAAACTCCAAAACTTCAACTCCAAACGTCCAAAAGGTCAAAAGTCCAAAACTCCAAAACTCCAAAAGTCCAAAAGTACAAAAGTTTAAAAGTCCAAAGTCCAAAACTCCAAAACTCCAAAATTCCGAAAGTCTAAAGTCCAAAACTCCAAAATTCCGAATGTCCAAAAAGTTCAAAAATAACATGCAAAACATATCTGACCTCTTTATTAGGTAAGTACCTACTCTCTTTTATTATTCTGAATGCAAGGAGGCCGCAATCAAACTTCTCTTAAAAAACATCAATTTGGTAGGTACCTTCTAAATAGGTTGCTTATAATATTTTGTTCTGAAGCTGGCAGAATATAATTAACCTTTAACTGGTGACATGGTTTTTTTATAACATAACTGGTGACGAGCGGCCTGACAGGCCGCTGCCATAATTGGTCTATAATACATTATATTAAAATATGGTAGGTTATCCTAATGTTTATTTTGTGTTAAATTAAATATTAAAGTAAAAATTAAAACAACGTCATGTAGTCTAAATATAATTTTAATTAGAAACTGGGTAGTTACAAAGTTTTGTATCTCTGTAATTGAAAAACTAGAATCGAGATCAACGATTGCTTATAAAATAGTAAAAATCAACATAAATTATAAAATATTTGTTTTTTAACAAAGTTCAAACACTAATCAACTTAAAAAAAAAATGTGTGCGTGTACTAGTGTACACACGTAAGAAGTGAAACTTCTTCATAACCTTATTTTTCAAGCCCAAAAGCCCAAAAGTCCAAAAGTCCAAAAGCCCAAAAGTCCAAAACTCCAAAAGCCCAAAAGCCCAAAAACCCAAAAGCCGAAAAGCCGAAAAGCCCAAGAGCCCAAAAGCCGAAAAGCCGAAAAGCCCGAAAGCCGAAAAGCCGAAAATCCGAAAAGCCCAAAAGCCGAAAAGCCGAAAAGCCGAAAAGCCGAAAAGCCGAAAAGCCGAAAAGCCGAAAAGCCCGAAAGCCGAAAAGCCGAAAAGCCGAAAAGCCGAAAAGCCGAAAAGCCCGAAAGCTGAAAAGCCGAAAAGCCCAAAAGCCGAAAAGCCGAAAAGCTCAAAAGCCGAAAAGCCCTAAAGCCCAAAAGCCCAAAAGTCCAAAAGCCCAAAGTCCCAAAGTACAAAAGTCCAAAAATCTACAAACGACATGCTATCCCTGGATAAAGTACTCTTAATTCGAATCCACCGTGGTGGGGAACAGAACAAAGATGGCGCGTAACCAAAAATCGTGACGTGACGTGACGTGACGTGACGCAAATTTTTTTCCAACGCCGATAAAGAAGTTTCACTTCAAAAAAAATTAAACTCTTATCACAAGTGTCACGTCTCAAAAATGACAACTGTCAATCTTTAGTATTTTTATTGACAGATTTTAAGGAGTTGAAACTCGCAGATAACGGCTCATTGAATTCTTCAGAGATAGACGTAATTTTTGGATGTGATATACTCGGTCAAATCTTAAATGGGGAAAAGATTACCTTGTGTCAGGGTGGGCCCTACGCGTTGGGCACGGTATTTAATTTCGCGGTATTCGGACCAGTTTCGCCGGAGACGCGGGAGCTGGCCGAATCGTCGGTTAACCAGTTGACACTCAAGGAAACGGTGGAAAGGTTTTGGCGATCTGAGGAACCCCCTCTTAATAAAATTAAAAGTCCTGAGGACTTGGAATGCGAACAAATATTTGTTTCAACGGTATCGCGAGGCCCGGACGGTAAATATATCTCGCGCTTACCTCTTATCTCGGCAGGTGATAGACGTCTGTTAGGAGACTCACGCCAGCCCGCTTATAAGCAATTTATGTCGCTTGAGAGGCGGATGCAACGGAATCCGGAATTTCGGGAGAAATACATTGAATTTATTAATGAATAAATTAGACTGGGACACATGAGTGTATCGCAATTTGATGTTAATTCGGGGCAGGAACATTACTTTCTCCCACATCACGGAGTATTTAAAAAATCGGGCGATGTAAATAAAATTCGCGTTGTATTCAATGGCAGTCAGAAAACAAGTTCGGGAGTGTCATTAAACGACTGTCTGTTTTCGGGAAAACGATTGCAAAACGATATCACTAATATTATAATGAAATTTAGGGTTCCACAAATTGTATTTACTACGGATATTGAAATGATGTTTAGGCAGACGTGGATTCACCCGGACGATCAGAGATATCAGTTGATTCTCTGGCGAGCGTCGCCCACGGAGCCCCTACTTACCTATCAATTAAACATAAATACATACGGTTTGAAATCGAGCTCTTTCATAGCCATACGCTGCTTACACCAGCTCGCCCGGGATGAGGTTGATAAAACCCGTGCCGCTAAGCTACTCATAGACAACACATACGTCGACGATTTGAATGACGGCGCAGACTCGCTGATTGAAGCGCGTGAGCTTCGCGATGAGTTAATCTCATTGATGAATTCGGCCGGCTATGAGTCACGGAAATGGTCCAGTAATATGCCAACATTACTGAATGACTTACCCACGGAACACTTGGAGTCACCGCGGCGTTTCGATGATCGCGATTCGGATGGAACGGGCTTTTTCAAGATTTTAGGCATACAGTGGGACCCCAAATGTGACAATTTCACTTACCATGTAAATCTGCCCACAGATAGTGACGTCACACGTCGTAGTATTTTGTCAATAGTGGCTAGACTTTACGACTCACTTGGGTGGATCTGTCCAGTAGTTTTTAAAATAAAACTTTTATTACAGTCCCTATTGGCGACTTCTGATAACTCAAAGGGGGTAGCATGGGATGCCCCGGCCCCCATAGATTTAGTGCGACAATGGAGGGATATTATCTCTGACTTACCGCATCTGCAACGTATCTCCATTCCCCGGTGTGTCAAGTTGGAAGGACCGACTAAATATACTCTTCACGGGTTTTGTGATGGCTCCAGCGTCGGTTACGCTGCAGCAGTCTTCTTGCGCGCGGAGGGCGCAGACGGACGACCTCACGTACGCCTACTTATTGCTAAGTCCCGTATAACGCCATTAAGGGTTAAGTTAACCATAGCGAAACTGGAGTTGAATGGTGCTAAGTTGCTGTCAACGTTGGTTAATCACACGGTCGAGTCAATGGAGGATAAGGTTCGGTTAGACCAAATTGTTGGCTGGTGCGGCAGCACTATCGTTTTGGCGTGGTTACGGACACCACCTCATAAATTACAAGTCTTTGAAGGAAACCGGGTTTCGGATACAATAACCTCTAAGACCAACATCGACTGGCGTCACGTACCCGGCGAGATGAATTGTGCGGACGTTGCGTCACGCGGTTGCTCGGCGGCAGAACTCTTGAACCATCCCTTGTGGTGGGGATCGAGTTGGCTGGAGCAGCCGCCCCATACGTGGCCGTCCGGGGGCCCGGAGTTCCCGCCAGATTTGTTACCTGGCCTGAGGCCGGCCGTTAGGGTTGCTAATGTAAACGAATTGATATCGGATTTTAATTTATTAGATCGTTTTAGTTCATATGAAAAGTTGCTAAACGTTACTACATACTTACTACGCAATAAAAACAATTCAAAAATTAACGCTGAGAAGGTTTACGGTAGTTTAACGGTGTCGGAACGTAGACTCGCCAATCTGTGCTTAATTCGTATTGTGCAGTCAAAAAATTTCTCCGATGAATTGACAAACCTTCGAACGGGTACTGAAATTAAAAATTCATTGCGACGGTTGAATTTATTTTTGGACAGGGATGATATTATTCGTGTCGGCGGCAGAATCGGCGCCTCTACCCTTCCATATGAGTCACGGCACCCCATATTAATACCGGCTAGGGGTAGTTTCACAGACTTGCTAGTCAATCATTATCATAAGGTCTACTGTCACGTCGGAGCTAACGCGTTGAGTGCAATTCTCTCACGACGCTACTGGATTATCTCGGCGCGGCGTGTCACGCGACACATAACGTTTAAATGCGTACAATGTTTTCGACACCGGGCTCGGCCTAAACAGCCATATATGGCGGATTTGCCTGCCGATCGTGTTACCGGAGTCAGACCTTTCGTCGGGGTCGGCACGGATTTCGCTGGACCTTTTTACGTTAAAACGAGCTCGTTGCGTAATGCAAGGGTTCAAAAGTGTTACTTATGCGTTTTCATTTGCTTGTCGGTTAAGGCGGTACATCTGGAAATTGTATCAAACTTATCAGTTGAAGCCTTCGTAGCAGCCTTGACTAGGTTCGTATCTAGGAGAGGCGTACCGTCCTTGATCCGATCAGACTGCGGTACAAACTTCACGGGATCCGATAAATATTTAAAGGAGTTATATATATTCTTACGGAACCATCACCAGGAAATTGATCGGAAGCTGACGGCTCAAAACATAACTTGGCTCTTCAATTGCCCTTCAAACCCTTCAAGCGGTGGGATATTCGAGTCGGCAGTGAAGGGTGCCAAGACACATGCGAAACGGGTTCTCGGAGAAGCCAAGCTCACTTTCGAAGAGCTGACCACCTTTTTTACCAAGGTAGAAGCGGTAATGAATTCTCGGCCGCTTTGCCCCCTTAGTACGGACTCGGAAGACCTTGATGTATTGACCCCCGGTCATTTCCTAATAGGGCAACCTCTCGTTGCACTTCCTGAGTATCCCTACACGGAAGCTCCGGAACACCGGTTGTCTCGGTACCAACTTATTCAAAGGTTATCCCAGCATTTCTGGTCACGGTGGAGATGTGAATATCTTCACACACTCCAACAAAGGTATAAGTGGACTTCTCATAACGAGACTCCTAAGGACTTGATATTGATAAAGGAGGATAATTTGCCCCCTCTCCAATGGAAACGCGGTCGGATCGTTAGGTTACTTCCGGGTAGGGACGGAATTGTCAGAGTTGTAGAGGTCAGAGGGGCAAGTGCGAGTTTCGGTGAGCGCCTGTCGACATTCACGAACGAGCGCGTTATCACCGATTTGTATGGGATCGAGACAAGTTCCCGCGTTTACAGCTAGGTGGCGAGGTCTCGATTCCAAACAAATTGGTGAGCCGTGAATGTCGACAAGCTCACGCAAAAACTCGCACTTGCCCCTCAGGACTCAGCAAGGGAACATCTTACGACCTGTCTCTAAGCTTTGTGGATTGCCTTCGGTGGTTTAGTGGGTAACCAAGGCAGAACCTTGGTTAGGCGGCAGGATGTTTCGGCGACACGATCGGCCATCGGGGGGAATTCGTCACTCGGCTGGCTAACCCCCGCCCCGCGCTGCCTTCCCTGGCAAGCGGCCATTTTCATCGACCGCTCAGTTAAATCTCGGACGCGGTTCGGAACTATCGTGCGCGATACATTTGTGTGTCAGTGCCTCGGTCGACGCGGCAATTCGGAAACAACTCAAAATAAACAGCATCAGCCTCGGAGCATCCTTAAGAAGAGCGGGAATCAAGGTAAGTGGCGAATCACTCTTGGTGGCGGTCCGATTTCCGAAACTTCTTGTGTCGTCTTATGTGCCTGCAGGAACGACCTAAAGACAGTCCATTAGCTACACTGAGTTATCGAACAGTCATTAAGGTCGAGAATTGCTTGCACCTATTTTTTTGAATGGCAATCGCATCTAGATTACAAAATATGGCTGCAAGTAATTTTTGACCTTATCAACTTGCTTATAGTCTTGTTTTATTGATCTGCATTTGTTTCTTCGATCGTCATTTGTTTAACCACCCGTCATTTGTTTTTCCGGTCGTCATTTGTTTATCCGACCGTCATTTGTTTTGCCGTTCGTCATTTGTTTATCCGACTGTCATTTGTTTTGCCGATCGTCATTAGTTTATCCGACCGTCATTTGTTTTGTCGATCTTCATTTGTTTCGCCGATCTTCATTTTTTTTGCCGATCTAGACCTATTATAATAAAGACAAGCCCTAACGTGCACATTCTGCGTTGTGTACACTTGGCGAGTTGTTTACATTTTGCGTTTTGTACATTTTGCGTTTTGTACATTTTGCGTTTTGTACATTTTGTTCCGAAAGGATCTTCCCCTCATAGCCCACTGTCACAATACCACTCACTGTACCGTTTCACACCAGAGGTAAAAGAAACTGCTATAGTTGGCAATACCAAAGATTTGCTTACGTCGCGTACGGCGCGTGCGGCGCGTACGGCGCGTACGGCGCGTACGGTGCTGACATATGTGCGATCAGCCTCGTTTACGCTATTCAAAATTCAAATAGCGTTACTTCCGTCAGAAAAAAAAATCTGAGTTACTCCCTAGGCCGCGCCTAAAGAAGTTTTACTCCAAAAATATTTATAAATTTCTCTATTCAAGTGTAGGGACATGAAGTATAGTATTTAATGATTGTTTATTCCACATTATGAAAGCGCTCTTTGTTAGATCTTAGTAAAAGCAAATGTTCACTTGGTGTTACCGAACGCACGTTGTACAACCGCGCAAATGAATACACGTAGAAACCTAAGCTTGTAAATAGTTGTGACAAAACAGTAATTAATCAACATCTCAGTGACTTATTTTGTTTAGTGATTTCCTTCACTAAATATATTGGTTGTCTACTTATAAATAGGTAACAAACCCCTAAACAAACTTATATTGCTATATGTTTAAAAACATTGCATTAAAAATATTTTACAAAATCCTCCTCAAGTTTATTGGATTTCATGTAACTACGAGCTGAAATCATCGACGTAATTTGTTAGTACGGCAAGTCAAAAGCTATAGAGAGCTCCGATTGACATGCTGTAAAAAGTAACACAGAAATGAAGTGAGCCAAATATTCATTCGTTTGTCCTCGCCTTTACTCAGAGCCAATACATGTTGCATTGCACTGATGGTTATATATACTGCTGGAAATATTCTCTCCAATATCGTTAAAAAACCTAAAATAAATTAAATTTCCAAAATCACAAACCTCGTTTCTCCGCGCTCACCACGGAGTTTATTAGTATTTTAGAAATTAAATTGTATAGCTACGCAACGTGGTTGTCAATTTCGCTGCGGTTGACCAAATGAAATGTGGTATTTATAGGAGTTAGTTTTCTCATCTGACTTTATACGATTGTAATTTTGGTTTGTTTCGTACTGTTTGTAGTTGGGCACAGGTTTTCTATTTTTATAAAAGTAATTTATTTATGTTAACTTAATAGTTTAGTGAACAGTGGCGTGGCTCTCCTTTTAAAACTGAAGACCTTATAGTTTCACCAGGTTTTTTTGTCTGTACGCGGTCTGCTCAAAGAACCTATACCAAGAAAAGTCGCAGTAGAAATTGAAAAAACTACGGCAGTTTAATAGGAAAATATAGCAATCAGTTTATAGAAATGGGAAATTGAAAGCCAATATGTAAATAAATCGTAGCGGATTAGTGGTTCGCCAGAAATAAATCAAAACGATGACTGAATACATTTAATTTCCGATCCGGCTTTGTATCCGAATCGAAACATTCGCTAAATCGGTTGTTGCAAATACGCCAGAACTAATTTAATTGGCCTCTGATCTGATGATATTATTGATATTTATGGCACTGTACTGAGTAAATGATTGTCTAAGTTTGGGTTTCCTCTAAAACTAAAAGTCGACATCATATCGGAGACAAATCTTTGAGTTATCTTTAGTGTCCAAGAACACGTGCCTTACATCCAAGATCTGCAGATAAAAATTCAATACAGATCTTCGATATCTCTAATTAGTTGTGGAATTCAAATGGTAGTCGCTTCTCGGGAAATATCTAAGTAGCCGCATTGCGGTTAGACTAAAACTGCGGCCCCGGTCCCTCAACTGGAATTAGAAAAATCTCAGTGACTGATAAATGTAAATGATGCACCTAATGACAAACGGCAGCACGTAGGTGCTAGTAACAGGTTCGGGAGGCCAGACGGCAGTCATTGTACAAAAACTGACTAAATTACAGCTGTGCCTAGCAGTCAATTAAAGTCAACTTCGGTTAGCTTCAAGGTTGAGATTTTGATCGAAGTCACGAGTCCCGAATACCATAAGATTAAACCAACTATTTTGCGAATCGTGTATTTTATACTATTATTGATTTTGTGGTTTTAACTGATTTGTAAACAAAATATTATAGATAATGCTCATATATATTATCTGTATGTATTGAGCATTCCTCGACAAGTCTGGAGCGAAACAATACGTAAATAAATACCTCAGAAGGCAAGTTAATTGCAAACATCGCAACAATGATTTAGTAGATCCATCTTGTCACATATCGCACGAGCGCGCAATCTTCCTCGTAGAACTATTCAGGATATTCATGTTGGAGGCGAATGGATAGATTTATACGTCCATCGGGACGCGTTTTTACGAAATAATAACTACTTGTCTTTATGAAAATAATTTAACCAGCCAATTTTTCGAAGTGCTGATTTAGCTATAATATGTTTACAAAAGAATTCTACATGCTCTGTAGTTCTATATTATCATCAGACTCCTCTTTCTAGACATCGTCGAGTTCCTGCCCACCGAAGCCGACTCCTCCGACTCTGAATCCTATAAGATTGACCGTTTTTAATAAGAATGGCCTCTTTGCGAGAATGAGGTCAGCCATGTGGTCATAAAAAGTGTCGACCTTTTCAAGATAAAGTAAACGCTGACGAACTCAGTGGCTCGACACCACACGATTTTTTAATATTTGCACTGTTTGAAAGGCTCGATGAATATGCTAACCAGCTTACAGGCAACATCAGGGATTTGGAAAGAACTTAGGTATCATTAGGCATTTTTGTTATACATGTAATACAGCATAATTGTCATAGTAGAACAAAGTGTCAGCCGCTGTCAGGACTTCCTTGTCTAAAATATATTAAAAATCAGAGTCTGAATTTGGATGATCGGGGTAAGATGACCTTTCCTTCCCGTCGGCAATTGACGCTAAGTGCTTGCTCTTCAGATCTGTAAAAGTATAATATGAAAGCGATGTGTCACCATTAAATTATAACACAAATGTTTTTATGAACAATCAAACCATAAAAAGGCAATCTCATTTATTTCTTCTTCCCAATGAATTTTAGTAGGTACGCAAAAAATTATGTTCTAAAAGGGCCCCTTGTGAAACTAATGTTAGCGAATCGTTTCGTTTCCAATAAAGAAATACGAATTGAAACCTTTAAGAAGTTATAGTCCCTGGGTCCGAACGTAGGTAATTGTCTGTGCTCGAAGAAAACGATTTTTACAACTTATTGCTTTCAAAGATTTCTAGCAATTCTTTTAATGTTATTCTTTGTTTACAAAATTAAATATCTGCAGTTCTATCAAACATAATATAATAGTATTAGGTAAGTGATTTCAACTAATGACTTAATCTGTTACTGCAATGAAAGAGAGGTCTGTTGCAAATCGCGACAAATATTTTTGCTGCAGCTCTTGATATTAATGAAGATTTAATAAAATGTGGTGAG
The DNA here is from genome assembly GCA_933228765.1 of Miltochrista miniata. Lineage (NCBI taxonomy): Eukaryota > Metazoa > Arthropoda > Insecta > Lepidoptera > Erebidae > Miltochrista > Miltochrista miniata. The sequence continues at coordinate 26,231,333 of OW121748.1, forward strand.
CCAAGAAGTTACATTATTTTAGGTGTTATTAAGGTTTTTTTGTGATCTTGGTACAGAGAAGTGGCAGTAATTGGAGTTCTACTGAGAGACTACCAGTTTTGGGGGTAGAACAGCAGTGCAGAATAATTGTTAAATCTAAATAATCTGCTGCGAAAGGCTTCTAGCCATTTATAAGGTATATCGGAGACGTTCACTAAAGCTGGCTGAACAGTCACTGCAACTGTTGTAATAATTACGTTTCACTGTGATTTTTAAAAATAAATGTCTTTTGTCAAACCTCAAGTAATGGTTTTTCTTTTACTTTACTCAATAGATAAGAAAATTCTCCGGATACTTAACAAATGGAGCGGGAAAAAAGGTATAAGTAAAATCAATAGACCAGCAATAACATCTTAGTACTCGTATTTCCGTTTTATCGTGGAACTCGTTTGTCGCAATCTGTTCATCGGAATTACACTAACACAATTATGTGAGCGCCTCAGGAATTTTTTTTTAGTTTAGTGTTAGAATTTAAAGTTTGTTCCACACAAAATCAGAAAAAAATCGAAAATCAGAGTCATGTCAACTTTCGCTGGACCTAGAATACAAGGGTTCCTTTGAATGTAAGTGTCATTCTAAACTGTCGTGTTTGCTCAATCATAAAAGAGTTTAATCATGATAATGAAAATGATTTAGTCCACTCCAGGCTGAATTGTTATATCTTTTTTTGCGAGGGTCAGTTAGTTCGTATAATATATGTATTGTAGTAAGTATAGAAAGGTCGAACTGCAACATAGACGAAGTTTGCGGTTCAGCTAGGTTTACATAAAATATGAGCGAAAAACGTAAATATTAAGTAGAAGAGGTATTTATGGACAGTAAAATGTCCAATACAATACCAAAGGAAAACAGTTTTCTCAGCGATTTACTATACACATTGAATCGATGCGGACCAAAGTCTCATCCTATACAATCACGAAACATTTCCTACTAGAATTATGATTCATTAAGTACTCAGTAGAGCATCGAGCAAACTTTATATTTAGCGTATTACCTTTTCTTCGACGTCATCATATTTATTAGACAGTGCTCGATATTTGTAGCTTTTGTTTCGCAGCAGAATTGTATTAGGTATATCCAGAAGCTGATGTTTTATTGCTCGTGGGTTAGTTATGTTATGAGTGTCAGTGAAGTACTGTTCACTATTTATTGACTAGTGCGAAGTAATATATTTATTTATAGGACAAAATATTTAATACTTTCAAATACCGACACTGAATGACTTTTTGGCACAAATATTAATTAAATCGCACTTGCGTTGTTTTATCTCCGGTTAGATTATTCTTTATATGATTTGAATCTTGATGGGAACTAAAATTATATAGTCACTAATTGTTTTATCGACGAACGTACGGAAGTACGGTTTCCGTCACGGTCACTCGACGGGCGATCTTCTAGTGTACCTCACACACCGATGGGCGACGACTATCGAGAGTAAGGGCGAGGCTCTAGCAGTGAGCCTCGACATCTCTAAGGCCTTTGACCGGGTCTGGCACCGTGGTCTTCTTACGAAATTGCCCTCATATGGACTACCCGAGATATTATGCGGATGTGTGTATAGGTTATCGGTCGCATATAGTAATGCTACTGAACCATACCTATTTAAATATCACAATTATGTATACTACGAGAATTGAACTCGCACACTATCTATTCACTATGTGTCCAAACGTTGGGTAAATGCGGGATTATCTAAGGAACTATATGGAGTCACGGCACTAGTTCGACAGAGAACACTTTAGCATGGATACAAAGAAATATTTATTTGAACTTCACAAAAATATCAAGGTTACTAAAATCTAACACCACATATTATCCAAGGTAATTACTACTTTACGACCTAGCGCTCTGTCGGACCATTGCACAGCAACTGGTCGACATTCTTTCGTACATCGCTCAAGCCCACGCACACAATCCGCGCATACCTAAGTATATTACCCCTACAATACTCCCCTCAAATTTTTACACAGTTAAAATTTTACATAATTTTGATACAATACAAAAATCTTTTAAACAGAATACAATACTGTCCACATTAACGAAATCTTATGGTCACCCTATCATTCATCGCCTTTTATGCATTACATACCTTAATTCATAACAATTATGCGCTACTTACTACACTGCTGATAACAACATTGTTGCGACACCGGAGAATCGAGTTACATTCCTTCGGGTGTTTACAATAACGTTTCCTGACTAAACTTGCTGCATGTGTGCTTGTTGTAACCTTTGTATGGAACCTTCTGTCTGTTTGTGCACCCATTTCTTCCCACTTTTATAACATATTCCACAGCATTTGCACATAATAATTAATACCAATAATATGCAAATAATCAATAATATTCCTCCATATGCTTTAATATGACTCTCAATATTAGAAAAATCCAAATTGTTTGCTCCATTTTCGGCTATAATTATTTCTTCATTTTTACTATATGTTTTACCCATTTTTACAATACTTTAGTATCACGTAGCTTAACACAGTATTAAAATACAAAAAATATTTTATTGAAGTTGCTACTCCTTACGATATTGAAATATAAATGAAATACTCACATAACACTTAAGATAAATGTTGCAGAAAAATCTGTGTTCTACATTTTGTAAAAATGCAAGTTTGCATATGTTATTAATGACTTATTACTAGAAGTGCTATGTTTTAACATACTTAACAATTTGCTTACATGAATATGGTGCAATTATTTCTTACACGAGTAAACTTGTATGACATAAAAATACATGTAATGTTTATCGGATATGCCTGAAATCACTATATTAATAATACATTATTGTACGTATATCAGAATACTATAGAAAACAATGTATACATATAGGGTTACAAATTAAATCTAACTGGTGGTTTTACTTTTCGACCACATCTCGTACTCTTAATTACAGACTTATCAGTTAAGATATTACTAGAGCTGATATAACCACTGCTCAATTTATCAGTGACCTCAGTTTTGCTACCTTGTACTTTCTTAACCTTATCGTCGTTACTTTCGTGACCTTTTTCATTCAAAATGTACGCTGGCTTCAGCCTGTCTATCGATATGTGGGCTATTCTATTTGGTAACTGGATCGTAAATACCTTTCCTTTTCTTTCCAAAACTCGGAAAGGTCCTTCATATGGTGACGTCAGCGGTCTGCGTACTGCATCATTTCTGATAAAAACATGTTCACACTTACCTAATTCATCGAACGAATACGAACAGCATTCGCGAATCCCGGAAGTCCTGTGACACAGGCTTTAAATTACTTATACATTTCCTTAAATTATCTAAATAGTCATGGTCTGAAACATTTTGGCTGTTTGAAATATCATAAAAATCTCCTAGCAACCGAATTGTTTTACCATACAAGTATTCCGCGGGACTTACTCCATTGTCACTTCTGCCTACCGCAAGTAATCCTAGTAATACCGTATGTAATTCGTCGCTCCACGACGTATTGTTTGTTAGACGCGCTGTTAAGGCCTGTTTTAAACTCCTATGCCAGCGTTCTACCATACCATTACTCTGGGGTCTATATGGTGTGGTTCTCAACTTTTTTATGCCCATTATCCTTAAGAGTTCTCTAAATAAATTACTTTCAAATTGCCGACCTTGATCCGACGTTATTAGATCAGGTACACCAAATCGCGCAATCCAGTTTCCGTACAAAACTTTAGCTACTACTTCAGCGGTTATGTCGCACACAGGAATGGCCTCGGGCCATCTGGTGCCTCTATCTATCATAGTAATTAAATATCTATAACTTTCTTTTGTCGGTGCCAACGGGCCGACTATATCAATATGTAAATGACTTAACCTTTTGGCTTCTGGAAACTGCTGTAACTCTGAAACAGTGTGTCTGCCTACTTTGTTCTTTTGGCACTGAAGACACGTTTTTGCCCACTGACCAACATCTTTATTAAGACCTGGCCAAAAATACCTTTGCGCTACTAACTTTCGCGTCGCTCTTATGCCAGGGTGACATACCTCGTGCACTGATAGAAACCCTAACTTCCTAAATTTCTCTGGTAAGTAAGGTCTACAAATCTGTGTCGAATTTTCGCAATAAATAGGCTTATCACAATTAGGTACAAACATTTTTTTCAAAATAATACTGGACTGTCGATCCTTTAATAATTTTTCTAAATCGACAACCTGTTCCTGTGCGGTCGCTAATTCCGCGTACTCAAATGTAGTAGGGCAGTGTATTGTTTCAATCCTCGATAACGCGTCAGCAGTTGCATTGTTATTTCCTTCGACGTATCTTATATCAGTTGTGAATTCGCTAATGTAAAGCAATTGCCTGGTACGTCGCACAGTGGTCTGAAAATCGAGCTCCCCTTTCGTAGAAAGTCAATGTGGGATATTCATAAAACTAAAATATGGAACTTGTGAGGTATTCATTCCTTTAATGCATATTGTAGTATAATTGATTTAAGTTACTCCGCGCGTGAGAAAAAGAAATAGTTTTTTTTTGTATGGGAGAAATTACATAAAGTACATTTTCTTGCGACTGAATGAAACTGACAGGCTGGTACTCATACGAGCTATTGCCACTGTTATGACGATTACTTTGACATACCACTCGTGTACCTTTAGGTGCCGCTTCACACGTAGGATTTTTTTTAAATTTCGAATTTTTGGTATTGAATTGTATAAGTATATGACGCATTTAAATTAAGTTGGTAAGAAATTTGATATAAAATATTTATAATATATAAAATATTTATAATAAACTAGCTGACCCGCGCAACAACGTTTGCGTGATAAATGAAGAACCGCTCGACCGATTTTGTGCAAACTTCACTTAAACCATCTACTAAATAGTCCGAACAAAGCCTAAACATTTGGTTTGGATAGGGGAGCCCGTTCTTGTGTTATAAAATTACAACTATTGATTTATACAAAAATTGAGGCGGTTTGACGCCGTACAAAAATAAAAAATGTGGTGGTGATATACTGTGCCTACTTTTTACGATGAATATATGTTATACAACTCACTTACGAAATTTAATGTAAGCGTTTCAAATTAGAAGTTTCACTTCAGAACTTTAACAACTGTAATATTTCAAATTGAACCACAAAAACTTTTGCTGTAAATTTACTTAAAAATTTTCCACCATAAAATAACTACTGAGGGTGTGAAAAATAAATTGGTAACCGTTAAAATTTGGAAAAATTACAATTCTATGTTGATAAAAAATTCAAATTTGGCCTTGTTCTTGTTTATGCCGAAATCTGTCTAAAATTAATAAAAACACACAAAATAAGCCGGAAAGAACAAGTTGGCAGCAGAGGTCAGGAGAGCCAAATTCCTGGGTAGTTATATTAATTTTGAGGGAAACTACCCCGCTAACGGGCACTCTTAAGACTATTTCGCACAACTTAAAATTTCTTATAACTATGACCTCCCGACTCCCGTCGGAAATCGCTTTCTCGCTACCTGAAACCACGATATGGGCGCCACTGAAAGGCTGTGGGCTTTCAGGAAAGGAGAAGAGATAAATAAGAAGATGAGAATTAGAATTTACAACGATGGTTTATTAAAGACTAAAAACTCGGGGTCGTGGTTCGTGATCAGGCAGCAAGAGGCTTTGCGATTTCTGATAGTCCTCGCAGGGTTCGACTTATCTTGGGTCTCCTGGATGGTGATGCAGTCCGCGAGGTAGCCGTGCCGTCCACAAATTCGGCTGGCACGGTGTTTTCAACCCGTAGGGTGGATGGTTGCTTGTAGAACCCGAAAGGTGCGTCTTCACCTTCGTGGAACCCGAAGGGTGGATTTTCACAATCCGTAGGGTAGATTTCTGCAACCCGTAGGGTGGACCCCAATGATGGGGTACTTGACGTTTGCAGCTAAACAATTGTTCACTTAGGGAGAATTTCGCTCCCTATAAAATTATAATTAGTTTTCAATTAATTCAATTAATTCCCGATGCACAGACACCTTCGCGACAGTATAATTTAAATTTGTGATATGGTATTCGAAACTTCGCGCGCAGTCCTATTTATAGCATTGGACAGCGCCTCTGGCGGCAAGTAGCGTCCCTACGTACTACGTCACTCTGGTTACGTCAGTGCTGGTGTTGATGTGACTAGTTGTCGGCAGATGGCGCTTTCATTTATTATCACTAAAATTTCATTTTTAATTAACTAATTTTATTAATTTATGCACACGTTGTTGCACAACGTTACAATGCATTATTGCAAATTTTACTTTTTGTTTTAAAAAATTGAACGCCAACAACTACCAGTCATCCACTAACATATGTTTTCCATCCAAAGGTTGCCTTGCAGAAATTGCTTTAAGCAATAAGGCCGCCATTTGTACTGCTATACTTGTAACATATTTTCACTTTGTTAGTATATTTTCTTGGTGTACAATAAAGTATTTAATAAATAAATAAAATAAATACGAAACTCGGTATTAAAGCAGTTAGCTGGACTCAGAAACCGTGTGCCTAAACATTTCTTTTCAAAATTTTCTGATGTTTTTAGGGTTTCGTAGCCAAGTGGCAAAAACGGAACCCTTATAGATTCGTCATGTCTGTCTGTCTGTCTGTCTGTCCGTCTGTCTGTCCGTCCGTGTGTCACAGCCACTTTTCTCCGAAACTATAAGGTTTATACTATTAAAACTTAGTAGTTAGATGTATTCTGTGAACCGCATTAAGATTCTTATATAAAATAAGTATGGGTGTCCCCATACTCAGAACTGAAACTCAAAAATTTTTTTTTAATCAAACCCGTACGTGTGGGTTATCTATAGATAGGTCTTCAAAAATGCTATGGAGGTTTCTTACATCATTTTTTTCTAAAGTGAATAGTTTGCGCAAGAGACACTTCCAAAGTGGAAAAATGTGTGTCCCCCCCTCTCTAACTTCTAAACTAAGAGAATGATAAATCTAAAAAAAATTTAAGATGTACATTGCCATAAAAACTACCAACGAAAATTAGTTTGAACGAGATAGAGCTGGTAGTTTTTTTTAATACGTCATAAACCGCAATTTCCGGTTAGTGAAATCACTACCAACTGCGAACGTGTTAAAACATCAGTCAAAGTTACACCGAACTATAAGAACTTTTATATTATGTTACTTGCTGCTACGGAACCCTTCATGGGCGAGTCCAACTCGCACTTGGCCGGTTTATTTTTACGTTATAGGCGGGAAAATTATTATACGGATTTTCATGAGTTTGTTTTATTAAAAGGGTCTTGGTCTCATTTACATGATTATTGACATGCTTGACTGATTTGTTGAAGAAGTAAACATATTCGAGGAAAGCTTATTAATTTAATAGGCGCGTACCTATAGAGATGGAGCCGCGAAACACTATTTCACAAAAAAAAAATGGAACAAGAGAGTCGATTATGTTTAAAATAAAGCATTTTATTTTGCACTTCATTACATATTTATGCTCACTAACGTTGCGTAGGCAAGCGACGCGATAGAATTCATTCCCTCTACCCCAGCGAAATTCCCAATTAGCATTTAATTTATTTTTTATCCCTTATTTCATTTCGATACTAAGTAATCGAGCGGCCCTCGTCAAGATGGCTTTAAAGGGTAAATAATCTTTAGTTCAAATTCTTGTTTTTTTGCCACTAAAGTAAAGATAAGTAGGTACTCACCTGATGGAAAGTACTCACCTCGAAGCCAATGGCTGTTTATAATAGTGGAGTTACTCGCATGATTTTGTAATATATTACATTGATTTATGCAAGAATTCATCAAATCAATCAATCAGTCAAATCAGCCTATGGCAGTCCACTGCTGAACGTAGGCCTCTCCCAAATTACACAATACCCGGTTCTGCACCTTCCGAATCCAGTCACTGTCTGCGACCTTCTTCCCAGGATTTCCTCGTTTACCTTTTAATTGCTTTAAAGTCATTAGTCCCGGATGTCAGTAACATGGCAGTCTTAAAGCCAAGTTGAAGGTCGTGTGCTCAAACTGCGCCTGGCGATTCAATACGGCATTGGTCTTACCACCTATACCGTGTGATATAAATTAATGTTGAAATGTGAGTGTATGACCCTGACTACTCCTTCGGGTAAAAAGGTGTGATCCACACATCTACTACTAAACATTTTAACATGATTAAATCACACCTTTTTACCCGAAGGAGTAGTCAGGGTCATACACTCACATTTCAACATTAATTTATATCACACGGTATAGGTGGTAAGACCAATGCCGTATTGAATCGCCAGGCGCAGTTTGAGCACACGACCTTCAACTTGGCTTTAAGACTGCCATGTTACTGACATCCGGGACTAATGACTTTAAAGCAATTAAAAGGTAAACGAGGAAATCCTGGGAAGAAGGTCGCAGACAGTGACTGGATTCGGAAGGTGCAGAACCGGGTATTGTGTAATTTGGGAGAGGCCTACGTTCAGCAGTGGACTGCCATAGGCTGATTTGACTGATTGATTGATTTGATGAATTCTTGCATAAATCAATGTAATATATTACAAAATCATGCGAGTAACTCCACTATTATAAACAGCCATTGGCTTCGAGGTGAGTACTTTCCATCAGGTGAGTACCTACTTATCTTTACTTTAGTGGCAAAAAAACAAGAATTTGAACTAAAGATTATTTACCCTTTAAAGCCATCTTGACGAGGGCCGCTCGATTACTTAGTATCGAAATGAAATAAGGGATAAAAAATAAATTAAATGCTAATTGGGAATTTCGCTGGGGTAGAGGGAATGAATTCTATCGCGTCGCTTGCCTACGCAACGTTAGTGAGCATAAATATGTAATGAAGTGCAAAATAAAATGCTTTATTTTAAACATAATCGACTCTCTTGTTCCATTTTTTTTTTGTGAAATAGTGTTTCGCGGCTCCATCTCTATAGGTACGCGCCTATTAAATTAATAAGCTTTCCTCGAATATGTTTACTTCTTCAACAAATCAGTCAAGCATGTCAATAATCATGTAAATGAGACCAAGACCCTTTTAATAAAACAAACTCATGAAAATCCGTATAATAATTTTCCCGCCTATAACGTAAAAATAAACCGGCCAAGTGCGAGTTGGACTCGCCCATGAAGGGTTCCGTAGCAGCAAGTAACATAATATAAAAGTTCTTATAGTTCGGTGTAACTTTGACTGATGTTTTAACACGTTCGCAGTTGGTAGTGATTTCACTAACCGGAAATTGCGGTTTATGACGTATTAAAAAAAACTACCAGCTCTATCTCGTTCAAACTAATTTTCGTTGGTAGTTTTTATGGCAATGTACATCTTAAATTTTTTTTAGATTTATCATTCTCTTAGTTTAGAAGTTAGAGAGGGGGGGACACACATTTTTCCACTTTGGAAGTGTCTCTTGCGCAAACTATTCACTTTAGAAAAAAATGATGTAAGAAACCTCCATAGCATTTTTGAAGACCTATCTATAGATAACCCACACGTACGGGTTTGATTAAAAAAAAATTTTTGAGTTTCAGTTCTGAGTATGGGGACACCCATACTTATTTTATATAAGAATCTTAATGCGGTTCACAGAATACATCTAACTACTAAGTTTTAATAGTATAAACCTTATAGTTTCGGAGAAAAGTGGCTGTGACACACGGACGGACAGACAGACGGACAGACAGACAGACAGACAGACATGACGAATCTATAAGGGTTCCGTTTTTGCCACTTGGCTACGAAACCCTAAAAACATCAGAAAATTTTGAAAAGAAATGTTTAGGCACACGGTTTCTGAGTCCAGCTAACTGCTTTAATACCGAGTTTCGTATTTATTTTATTTATTTATTAAATACTTTATTGTACACCAAGAAAATATACTAACAAAGTGAAAATATGTTACAAGTATAGCAGTACAAATGGCGGCCTTATTGCTTAAAGCAATTTCTGCAAGGCAACCTTTGGATGGAAAACATATGTTAGTGGATGACTGGTAGTTGTTGGCGTTCAATTTTTTAAAACAAAAAGTAAAATTTGCAATAATGCATTGTAACGTTGTGCAACAACGTGTGCATAAATTAATAAAATTAGTTAATTAAAAATGAAATTTTAGTGATAATAAATGAAAGCGCCATCTGCCGACAACTAGTCACATCAACACCAGCACTGACGTAACCAGAGTGACGTAGTACGTAGGGACGCTACTTGCCGCCAGAGGCGCTGTCCAATGCTATAAATAGGACTGCGCGCGAAGTTTCGAATACCATATCACAAATTTAAATTATACTGTCGCGAAGGTGTCTGTGCATCGGGAATTAATTGAATTAATTGAAAACTAATTATAATTTTATAGGGAGCGAAATTCTCCCTAAGTGAACAATTGTTTAGCTGCAAACGTCAAGTACCCCATCATTGGGGTCCACCCTACGGGTTGCAGAAATCTACCCTACGGATTGTGAAAATCCACCCTTCGGGTTCCACGAAGGTGAAGACGCACCTTTCGGGTTCTACAAGCAACCATCCACCCTACGGGTTGAAAACACCGTGCCAGCCGAATTTGTGGACGGCACGGCTACCTCGCGGACTGCATCACCATCCAGGAGACCCAAGATAAGTCGAACCCTGCGAGGACTATCAGAAATCGCAAAGCCTCTTGCTGCCTGATCACGAACCACGACCCCGAGTTTTTAGTCTTTAATAAACCATCGTTGTAAATTCTAATTCTCATCTTCTTATTTATCTCTTCTCCTTTCCTGAAAGCCCACAGCCTTTCAGTGGCGCCCATATCGTGGTTTCAGGTAGCGAGAAAGCGATTTCCGACGGGAGTCGGGAGGTCATAGTTATAAGAAATTTTAAGTTGTGCGAAATAGTCTTAAGAGTGCCCGTTAGCGGGGTAGTTTCCCTCAAAATTAATATAACTACCCAGGAATTTGGCTCTCCTGACCTCTGCTGCCAACTTGTTCTTTCCGGCTTATTTTGTGTGTTTTTATTAATTTTAGACAGATTTCGGCATAAACAAGAACAAGGCCAAATTTGAATTTTTTATCAACATAGAATTGTAATTTTTCCAAATTTTAACGGTTACCAATTTATTTTTCACACCCTCAGTAGTTATTTTATGGTGGAAAATTTTTAAGTAAATTTACAGCAAAAGTTTTTGTGGTTCAATTTGAAATATTACAGTTGTTAAAGTTCTGAAGTGAAACTTCTAATTTGAAACGCTTACATTAAATTTCGTAAGTGAGTTGTATAACATATATTCATCGTAAAAAGTAGGCACAGTATATCACCACCACATTTTTTATTTTTGTACGGCGTCAAACCGCCTCAATTTTTGTATTATTTTGTTGTATTTCCTATATGTGAATTTACAGCGAGACCAACAGCCGATAATCACACTTCTGGGTAACAATCCCTATTGAATTTTCACTTTAGTAAAACGGTAGAACAAATATTTTACGAAGTTGCACTTCACGTAAATAATAAAAGATTTATAATTGTTTTCACTTTTCGAATTACGTTGAATTCTGATACACTGAAATAAAACTGTAAGAAAAAACATTCCAAACGTAGATCACGCAGTGAAAACATTCTTGCCAAAAACAATTTTAAACTAGTAACTTTGATTCGTGTTCTGAATAAACAACGGCAGATTTGGCTTTCATAACGTTTACGAGTATGGTTATTTACTAGCTCGATAGTAGCGGAAAAATTTTTTTTCATATAAACTGTGGGTGGAAGTGAATAAAATATACTCCTGACACCAACAGTTTGATACAAAATAGTTCCAGAATCGTCCAAGTACGAATCGGTTTTTTAAACAATTCGAAATATTCAAGGGTTCCGTAGTGGTAAGGAACAATTTACATAAAAAAGTTAGTTACTACTATATAGTTTATTTCCAGAACCGTCCAAGTGCGAATCGTCTTTGACACAGTTCGAAATATTTAAGGGTTCCGTAGTAGTAAGGAACTATTTAAAAAAAAAATTTAGTTGGAACGAGTTAATATACAATTAACTCTTAGCACGTTCGTGGGAATTGTTACATTTAAATAAAAACAATATTAAGGTCAAAAATTGCATTAATCGATTAAAACTGTCAAACATTTAGCTAATTTCATCAACCCATCATCATACACTTCACTTTCACTACTTACTGCTTCTGATTAGATTATATTCAAACACAGACAGACAGACAATTAATATCTAGAAGGGTCCAATTTATTATTTGAGTGAAGGAATCCTAAAAGGTAATATATTATTTCCAAACTTAAGTATTTCCTAAAGCAAATACTAAGTTTCATAAAGGTTCAATTTATAATTCGGTTCAACGAACCCTAAAAAGAACAAATTTATTTTTCGTTATTCCGCGGGTGGGTCGAAAAATATTCACATTCCTTAACATACAAAGACGAATGCAGATAACGGTAAAGGCCGTAACACACTGCATTAAGATGCGTTTGCGAATAGCTTACATAGCATATCAATACAGATACACAATTTTGTTTCTAATTATTAAATTGATAGGAAGGTTAAGGGTGTTAGCACACCGTCATATAATTTTAATACTGAGGTGGCACATTCGGTACCACATTTCGTGTCATGTTACACGCATACATATTTTCATACGGAAGTTTCACAATTACACTTACATAATAATTAGGTAGTATATAGTCATCACACATTCATCATAATTATCTTCACACACAATTCCCAACACTTAACAAGCAGTTTTTTTTGTTTATTTACATTGTGACACTTGCATTGCATGTTGTATGACTCCCAAAGGCGGAAGGAGGGGGCAGACTAGCTACAGGCGAGTCACATTCGCAGATTAGAGAAAGTGACTCAAATGTCCTAAGTTTTGTTTCCCGACTAAAGCTGACGGGTTAATATAGCATGACATGTAGTGTAACACTGGCCTTAGATACAACGATAAATAACACGTTTACATCAACATCAATACGTCAACATTTTATTCGCAAACAAAACAAAACTTACACAAGGGTGATTTCTTACGTACACACATACATACTATACAATGATGTACGCACATACATTTTATACTACTATGGTAGCACACAAGGGCCCCATCATTTGTTAGAAATTGGCATTATAGCCAAAGATCATTAATTATACACGCTTGACTTCTTACGCACACACATACACATGATACAATCAAACACTCACATACATTTTATACTACTATGGTGGCACACAAGGGTCCCATTTTTTTTATATAATTGGCATAATGGCCAAAGATCAACTATCTTCGTTATCTATTAGGGTTGACATAATAGTCACAACAGTCTACCACTAAGGTTGCGAATAAGCACTTAGTTTTTGGTTATTACTACTAAGGTTGCGAATAAGCACTTAGTTTTTTATTTTAATTTGTTAAATGGCTAAATAGCCTAGTTATTAAGTAGGGACACTACACATTACATTCAAGTGACTACCAACGTGACAAACACATGCAGTGTTCGTCATGGGGACATAGGGGTTAATCAGCATCACGAAGGATTCTGCAAGTAAATTATTTTCTATCACATTTCTGTTTCTTGGTTTAGTTGGGAGTTACTGTTAGTTGGAAGCATGGGTCTATCCCTAACAGAGTTCGTCGTTTACTGTTAGTTGGCAGCATGGTCTTGCCCTAACAGATTTATGTTGTAGGTTGTTACTGTTACGAGGAAGCATGAGTCTTACCCGAACAGATTTATGGTGGACTGTTATTTGGCAGCATTTGTATTGCCCTAACAGTCTTAGGTGTACGTCACCGTTATGTTATTTTATTCATATGGCTACTCCTACCACTCGGAAGCTAGAGGCTTGCCCTGGGGGATAGTCCATCCTATGATTCGGAAGTGTTACACTAGCCCTAGTGGGATGTTCTTCTCTGGGACGGTTGTATAAATCCCAGCCTTCAGCAAAAAGCCTTATTTTACACACCCCACTTTCAGGCGGTGCGTATTACCTGAACCTTCAACCCAAAGCCTCAAATACGTCTTTTCTCTTCCTGTCCCATAAGATTCTTCAGAATCACCTACATACATCCTACGAGTTGGTTTCATTAAGGTTAAGGCCGACTCTTCGCTATACCCAGCATCACCTCATTCACACAGCACAATAACATACACACACACATAGACGAGTAGTAGGTCTTATGTTAGGGGCGTTCGAGGACGAACGCAGCATTTGACGTGTTAGGGTACGTCAAACGCTCACCGGAGCGGGGGAGTATGTAACGTTGTGCAACAACGTGTGCATAAATTAATAAAATTATTTAATTAAAAATGAAATTTTAGTGATAATAAATGAAAGCGCCATCTGCCGACAACTAGTCACATCAACACCAGCACTGACGTAACCAGAGTGACGTAGTACGTAGGGACGCTACTTGCCGCCAGAGGCGCTGTCCAATGCTATAAATAGGACTGCGCGCGAAGTTTCGAAAACCATATCACAAATTTAAATTATACTGTCGCGAAGGTGTCTGTGCATCGGGAATTAATTGAATTAATTGAAAACTAATTATAATTTTATAGGGAGCGAAATTCTCCCTAAGTGAACAATTGTTTAGCTGCAAACGTCAAGTACCCCATCATTGGGGTCCACCCTACGGGTTGCAGAAATCTACCCTACGGATTGTGAAAATCCACCCTTCGGGTTCCACGAAGGTGAAGACGCACCCTTCGGGTTCTACAAGCAACCATCCACCCTACGGGTTGAAAACACCGTGCCAGCCGAATTTGTGGACGGCACGGCTACCTCGCGGACTGCATCACCATCCAGGAGACCCAAGATAAGTCGAACCCTGCGAGGACTATCAGAAATCGCAAAGCCTCTTGCTTCCTGATCACGAACCACGACCCCGAGTTTTTAGTCTTTAATAAACCATCGTTGTAAATTCTAATTCTCATCTTCTTATTTATCTCTTCTCCTTTCCTGGAAGCCCACAGCCTTTCAGCATAATAAAATCTTAACACAATTAAATACTTATAACTACATACATAAATAATACCCATACATATTATACATAAATAATACATACCAATACATACATAAATAAAGTAGCAAAGGAATGGTTAAGTTAAAACAATCATGTCAAGTAATAGTCTCTAACCATAAGTTTAAACTTACGTAAAGTCTCAGCTCGTCTAATTTCCACGGGTAATTTATTCCATAGCCTTATTGCAGTAACAGTAAATGAGCGATCAAAAAAATCTGTAGAATGCTGTAGCATATTTAGTTTTAGGTTTTCCGATGACCTCAAACATCTGTCATGCGAATTATAAAGGAACTCGAAACGTCCTTTTAAATAGGAAGGTGTTGATGGGTTAAATAAAATGTTATACAATAGCGATAATATATGAGTATTCCGGCGAAGTCATATAGGTAACCACCTGAGCTGAGTACGAAACTGTGAAACATGATGATACTTGCGCAAGCCAAATATGAATCGTATGCAAACATTTTGGAGACGCTCAAGTTTATCTAATTGGTTTTCGGCGAGATTTGAAAAGCTGGCATCGGCATAATCAAGGATAGGAAGAAGTAAAGACTTAGCCAGCGCAATTTTTGTAGAAGTAGGAAGGAACCGTTGTAACCTCCTTATCGAACCTGCAGAAGCGAACACCCTCCTACTAACCTCTTGGAGATGTATGCTCCAGGATAAATTAGAGTCCATCATTGATCCCAAATTTTTCACCGTGTTACTAACAGGAATTGTAGTGCCATCAAATGTAATATTTGGCAACTGGGACCAGTCTTTTCTTGAGGTATTCCTAGAACTTCCTATTATTATCACTTGCGATTTGGATGGGTTTACTTGAAGTCCATAGGACTTGCTCCAAGAAGCTAAACGAGCTAAATCTTCATTTATGTTATCCACCGCCTCCGATAATTGATCAAGAGGTGACTGAGTGTAAATCTGGAGATCGTCTGCGTAAAGGTGTGTAACGTTGTGAAACAACGGGTGCAGATATTGTTTAATATTAGGTGATTAGAATTAAAATTTGGGTCAACATATGAAAGCGCCATCTACCGAGTAAGTGTCGCAACGACAGAAGCCTTGATTCGTAGTTATAGATGCGGTCTTGACGATTGAGTAGTTTCGAGTGGTGCCGCTAGAGGCGCTGTACAAACATATAAATACAACCGCGCGCGAATTTCAAAGACCATTATTCGAAAAATTAAAATATACTCGTCGCGAAAGCGTATGTGTATCAGAAAATAAATCTAATCAAAGTAAAGAGATATTATAGGGAGCGAAATACTCCCAAAGTGATCAGTGATTTAGCTGCAAGCGTCAATAACCCCATCATTGGGTGAGTTAAATTAATTATAATGTAATCTAGATTTTAAAACAGTGAAAATTAACGGCTGTTGGTCAACCCTGTTATGGGAGGGTAGATTACAGGGGTGTGAAAAAATGTCTCTGTAAAATTAGAATATATCCAAACATTGTAAGACCTCCGATTCCTGAAATGGTTAACAGGAGTCGGCTGTCTTAGCAATAGGCGGGAAAAAGGGTTCCAGCTAACCCGTCATCTGGAACATTCCAGGGTTCACCCTACGGGCTACAAGCAATCATCCACCCTACGGGTTGTCAAGTTCCACCCTACGGATTGGGAAAATCCACCCTTCAAGTCCTACGAGAACCTTCCACCCTACGGGTTGTCAAGATCTACCCTGCGGGTTGCGGGAATCCACCCTACGGGTTGAGAACACCGTGCCAGCCGAAGTTGTGGACGGCACGGCTACGTCGCGGACGGCGTCAACCCAAGAAGGCCTACCCAAGATAAGTCGAACCCTGCGAAATCCTTCGGAAACCGCACTTTCTACCTGAAGTTACCACACCCACGACCCCCAAGTGCTCAATTCAAATAAATTGTTAATTTTTATATTCTAAATTCAATCTTTTCATTTCTCTCTCTCTCTTCCTGAAAGCTACAGCTTTTCAGTTGTGGACCTCCAAATCCAAAGGGGAGACCTGTAAGTCCTCTTCGTCCGTGGTTATCTTTAATTTTTTAATTTGTTGCCTGAGGGCTGCCACCGTTGAACCAGGTTCCTCTCCCCGGATCTTAACTTCATATGCCAGTTCCGCCTTTGGAAGTGATGTGAAATTTGATTTGAATGCCATTGTAATGACTAACTCAATTACTATTACCGGGAATCTTTAGTGATGATGATTATTTTCCAATGTCTAGTGTATTTATCTGCTACTTTAGTTGTATCAAATGAATTGTGAAAACTTTCGTATCAATATGTGTATAACTGTAATGTGTGCTGAACTGTGGTGCCTACTGTGCCACCTGCGTAGTGAAATCCACTACTGGTGTAAGACACCTTTAATTTGTTAATCCGTTTGTTTATTTTATGTGAAAAGTTAATTTCATGTAAACAACGAATGTTCGCTATATTCGCTAACGAATTCTGTTGTAGTGAACGACGGCCCTTATCGTTGTCTGTTTACGTACTTGAATGTTGGCAGAATGTGTCTATTTTTCGACCCACCCGCGGAATAACGAAAAATAAATTCCACTTTTTGGGGTTGAGTGAACCGAATTACAATTTGAACCTTTATAAAACTTAGTATTTGCTTTAGTAAATACTTAAGTTTGGAAATATTACCTATTAGTGTTCCTTCACTCAAATAAAAATTTGGACCCTTCTAGATATTACTTGTCTGTCTGTCTGTCTGTGTTTAAATGTAATCTAATCCGAAGCAGTAAGTAGTGAAAGTGAGGTGTATGATGATGGGTTGATGAAGTTAGCTAAATGTTTGACCGTTTTGATCGATTAATGCAATTTTTGACGTTAATGTTATTTTTATTAAAATGTAACTATTCCCACTAACGTACTAAGAGTTGATTGTATATTAACTCGTACCAACTAATTTTTTTTTTTTTTAATCGTTCCTTCTTACTACGGAACCCTTAATTATCACGAACTGTGTCAAAGACGATTCGCACTTGAACGGTTCTTGAAATAAACTATATAGTAGTAACTAACCTTTTATGTAAATTGTTCCTTACCACTACGGAACCCTTGAATATTTCGAATTGTTTGAAAAACCGATTCGTACTTGGACGATTCTGGAGATATTTTGTATCAGATTGTTGGTGTCAGGAGTGTATTTAATTCACTTCCACCCACAGTTTATATGAAAAAAAAAAATTTCCGCTACTATCGAGCTAGGAAACTAACTTACTTGTAAACGTTATGAAAGCAAAATCTGCCGTTGTTTATTCAGAACACGACTCAAAGTTATTAGTTTAAAATTCTTTTTTTTTGGCAAGAGTATTTTCACTGCGTGATCTACGTTTGGAATGTTTTTTCTTACAGTTTTATTTCAGTGTATCAGAATTCTACGTAATTCGAAAAGTGAAACAATTATAAATCTTTTATTATTTACGTGAAGTGCAAATTCGTAAAATATTTGTTCTCCCGTTTTACTCAAGTGAAATTTCAATAGGGATTGTTACCCAGAAGTGTGATTATCGGCTGTTGGTCTCGCTGTAAATTCACATATAGGAAATACAACAAAATAATACACAAATTGAGGCGGTTTGACGCCGTAACAAAAAATAAAAATTGTGGTGGTGATATCCTTTGGCTACTTTTTACGATGAATATATGCTATACAACTCACTTACGAAAATTAATGTAAGCGTTTCAAATTAGAAGTTTTACTTCAGACTTTAACAACGTATTATTTAAAATTGAAACAACAAAAAAACTTTTATTTTAAATTTAATTAAAAATTTTCCACCATAAAATAAATGCTTGAGGGTGTGAAAAATAAATTGGGGACCGTTAAAATTTGGAAAATTTACAATTTACGTTGAGAAAAAATTCAAATTTTGCCTTGTTCTTGATTTTGCCGAAATCTGTCTAAAATTAATGAAAAAACCACAAAATAAGCCGGAAAGAACAAGTTGGCAGCAGAGGTCAGGAGAGCCAAATTCCTGGGTAGTTGTTATAATTTGGAGGGAAACTACCCCGCTAACGGGCACTCTTAAAACTATTTTGCACAACTTAAAATTCCTTATAACTATGACCTCCCGACTCCCGTCGGAAATCGCTTTCTCGCTACCTGAAACCACGATATGGGCGCCACTGAAAAGCTGTAGCTTTCAGGAAGAGAGAGAGAAATGAAAAGATTGAATTTAGAATATAAAAATTAACAATTTATTTGAATTGAGCACTTGGGGGTCGTGGGTGTGGTAACTTCAGGTAGGAAGTGCGGTTTCCGAAGGATTTCGCAGGGTTCGACTTATCTTGGGTAGGCCTTCTTGGGTTGACGCCGTCCGCGACGTAGCCGTGCCGTCCACAACTTCGGCTGGCACGGTGTTCTCAACCCGTAGGGTGGATTCCCGCAACCCGCAGGGTAGATCTTGACAACCCGTAGGGTGGAAGGTTCTCGTAGGACTTGAAGGGTGGATTTTCCCAATCCGTAGGGTGGAACTTGACAACCCGTAGGGTGGATGATTGCTTGTAGCCCGTAGGGTGAACCCTGGAATGTTCCAGATGACGGGTTAGCTGGAACCCTTTTTCCCGCCTATTGCTAAGACAGCCGACTCCTGTTAACCATTTCAGGAATCGGAGGTCTTACAATGTTTGGATATATTCTAATTTTACAGAGACATTTTTTCACACCCCTGTAATCTACCCTCCCATAACAGGGTTGACCAACAGCCGTTAATTTTCACTGTTTTAAAATCTAGATTACATTATAATTAATTTAACTCACCTAATGATGGGGTTATTGACGCTTGCAGCTAAATAACTGATCACTTTGGGAGTATTTCGCTCCCTATAATATCTCTTTACTTTGATTAGATTTATTTTCTGATACACATACGCTTTCGCGACGAGTATATTTTAATTTTTCGAATAATGGTCTTTGAAATTCGCGCGCGGTTGTATTTATATGTTTGTACAGCGCCTCTAGCGGCACCACTCGAAACTACTCAATCGTCAAGACCGCATCTATAACTACGAATCAAGGCTTCCGTCGTTGCGACACTTACTCGGTAGATGGCGCTTTCATATGTTGACCCAAATTTTAATTCTAATCACCTAATATTAAACAATATCTGCACCCGTTGTTTCACAACGTTACAGGTAGGAACAGGTAGGAAGAAGTAAGTTCATTAGAGATAGAATTTATAAAAATTGTGAAGAGTAAAGGAGAGAGAACGCCACCCTGGGGCACCCCGACATTCGTATTACGCCAACTAGAAACAATATCGTCTATACGAATGCGCTGTCGGCGGCCACACAGGTAACTCCGAAACCAATCCATTACCCCTGGAGATATGTTAAGAGAACGTAGTATACCGAGTAAAATATCCGAATCGACTGTGTTGAAGGCATTACTGAAATCTAATAAACAGAGAACAGTTAGCCTACCACAGTCCATACCAGCCCTGATATCTTCAGTGATATTCACTAATGCCGTGGTTGTGCTATGACCAGGGCGGAAACCTGACTGGAATGGGTTAAGGATATTATTTTTGGATACAAAGTTCAAGGACTTTAGACAGCAATATGGATATTGGACGATAGTCGGTTAATAACAAGGGAGTTTTATTTTTAGGTAAAGGCGTGATTAGGGCATCTTTCCATGACGTTGGAAAAATGCCACTAGTAAGGAAAAGTTAAGGATATAACAAATGATTGGTAGGATTTCATCTAGGATAGGAAGTATCATGCTCCGCCCTATACAGTCACTTCCAACAGCTTTGGATGTAATTGTCATTATACTTCTCCTAACATCACTGGCGGTAAGTAGATTAAAAACAAAAGGTGAATGGTTAGGGGTTGAAACAGATGAAAGATAATCAATAGTCTGTGCCTTTAAAATCCTATCAAAACTGGACATGGCAGTGAAATGCTGGTTCAGAGCTTCAACATCCAGATCCTTTGGAATTATTTCTTGTCGAGTTTTGCCAACCCCTAATGTTTTTAGGAAAGTCCAAACCTTAGAAGGTTCGCTATTTTGTATTGAATTATGGATATACTGGCGTTGTGCTTTCCTACACGCCTTGCCGAAGCGATTTCGAGCTGAAATATATTTTTGTAAATTTAAATCGTTAGGATTAATTTTGGATCGAAACTTTGCAGCAGCTTTCCGGGAGATTAATGTTTTTATATCTTCAGTCAACCATGGAGACCGTGGATGCTTTATTTTAACTGCCCGAACAGGGGCATGTTTGTCGTACAAGGTGATGAGGTCCGTTTCAAAAATAGAAACCTGTTCATCTACTGTTCCCGAAGTAACCAGCGGTGTCCAGTCAATATTGCCGGCGTCTTCTCTCAGGCTATCAAGATTCATTCTACAAAAATTACGCTGTAAGAGGACTTTAGGCTTTGCCTAGGAGGACGAATTTTAAAAGATAAGAATAATAGGTCGTGATAAGAGAACTGATCTGCTGGGTACTGCCCATGATCAGCAACTTGTTCTGTTGAAGAAACTATAGATAGGTCTATGAGTGTAGGATTACAGTTAGGAAAGTGGTGTGTGACATTCGAAGGCAGAATGTTTAGATTACAAGATTTAATGAGATTTAGAAGAGAGGAGGAGCGAAAATCATTTTTAAGTAAGCAGGTATTAAAATCTCCCATGATTATGGAATGACTGTAAGATGGTAATAAATTCACTAAAAGTGTTTCGAAGGAGGAAAAGTAATTAATGGTCATTGAAGGAGAATAATAAACGCCGAGCAGGAGTTTGGTATGATTGAGTTCAACTTCCAAAAACAAATGTTCACCGGCATTAGTCGGTGGCGGTTGTTGTGACATTCTTATAATAGTGTAAGGTATGTATGATCGGAGATATATGGCAACACCCGCACCGCGACTACCCGTACGATCATTTCTGATAAGTTGAAACCCAGGAAGGGAATATGCACTGGAGGAATGGCATTCTTTTAGCCATGATTCTGAAACAAGGATGGCATGAATATTCTTACAGTCAAAAGTTGCCAACATTTCGGTGAAATGTGCCGGAATACTTTGGGCATTGATATGGACGACATTGAAATGCTTTGGTACATCAAAAAACCGAGCTTTAAGACTTTCTGAAAGGGAAGGAATGCTACTGAAGCTTTCTTCAGAACTACTTATTGATTTAAACCTTTCAGAATCGCTAACATTGTCAGCATCCGTCATTTAAATCGTTTTACTATTAAAATATTTAATGTAATATATAAAATAATATTCAAATATAATAATATATATACGAGTGTATAACACGAATAATAATAATACTATTAAATATCTAGGTGAATACTACCACACTTCCTTTCCACCCGCCAGTTGTGTTTCACTATTTATTCATGATACGAGAATGTTTCCTAAGAATAAGTGCCCCTGCGGCAATATATAATATTTTCAAAGAAAATTACTATATTGTGTGTACCTACTACATCTTATTTTTCATAGTAATAAAATCTTCTACTAAAAACTAAAACAACTTGTAATATGACCCAAATACCAACCAAAAGACCTTGTTCCAAATCGTTTTTGACGTATTTAAAGTGACAGATGACAGCTTGATTATAAAAATCCGAATGTCAATACTCTCATTGGATGGTTTAACATTTCTATTTTGGTTGGTTTACCAAATAACTAGTCACAATAACTATCTATTATCAAATTAAATTCAGATAACTACTCTTAACATAGCAGAAAGTGAAAGTTCATAAATCTACAGTTACCTACTTACGATATAAACACGTCACACAACGATCAAAAAATGAACAATAAGCAGGAATGTCTTACCGCACGACACCGGCTTAGTAGCAAATATAAACAAAAGACAGCAAACAAGAAACTTTGCAACAAACTAATTATTTCTTCTTGTGAACGACACCTCTTCTAGTTATCGCTGGTGGTTTAGTTGTTGTAACGGATTTTTCCTCTTCAAGATGTTCAATGTTATTCAACTCACTTAAGCTGACAATCCGATGACGAACTCCGCCGCGATCAATGACGTGAATAAAGCCCTCCCTAGTCCAACACTGGCCTAAGCCGAACCTCTGACGAGCAGCCATGAACGTCCGATGTCGCTCCTTTGTGAGAAATTCCGATGCTGTTATGCCGGTGCCCTTGAGTTTAGTCTTATCATACCACAGACGGTCTCTCAGTGCTACATTCTGGAATTTAACGACTACAGGCCTGGGCTTGTGTTCTGATGAAGGGCGATTCTGTGGCAGCGACGAATAACTTGAGGTGTAATGTCTACTTTGAAATTGTCTTGAATCACTTTAACAAGCACCTTATCAGTGTCCTCCTTCTGTGCTTCTGGAATGCCATGGAAGAGCATCATTTTCCGACGAGAACGCATCTCCATTGAATCAACAGATCGAGACAGAATATCAAGTTGTTTCTGGAGATTGCCCATGATATTACTGACGAATGACTTGAACTGGGAAAACTCAGTCATCAAGCCAGGCAGACTTGGTGTACCTTGTGCCCGTGGGAGCTCAGCCTCAAAATTTGCCATTCGCTTGTGAAACTCCTCCCTCATTGCGCACATTGATCCCTGAAGTGACTCAACCATCTTCAATAGTTAAAGTGAACAGTGTGTACCAAAAAACAGGAATACTTGAAATGGATAGCACAGTACTGGCAGGTATGGTGTGTTAATGATTTGAAATCACCATTTGTTATTAATTTAAACAAGTTTAAATATTTTAATTTTAATTAAATAACAGAGCAAACTTTTTTATGTGTTTACTTTACAACTACCCGAAATTTTTTTGAATACAAGTGAAACAGATACGGATCTGAATCATTTCATTCAAGTAATAAGCGGGTAGCTAAGAAGCACTTTTTCCGTTTATTGGATCGTTAGGATATAATTCCATCTCGTGTTTATGACGACGTAAAAAGTTTGTAGCGCTGATACACCACAGTCAATTACGGACTCGGCTCTCTTGGGACCTTCTGATTTTAGGAATAATTTCCCTTTTCCCATTTCATTCCATTTACGGCTCTGACCCTCTTGTGAAACGCTTGGAACTCCGTTATTCATTGTTTTGTAAACCATCACTAAATTAAGAAAATTACGCTATGGTTAGTCTTAACATGGGTCATCTTTTATGGTGTTTCTCTCCACTTTTTTCCAAGCTTAGGAAAGTACGTCAGCTTATTATGTGATACAAACCTATTGCCCGCCTGGCCTAACGAGAAATATCTACTTATACCATCAACTCGGGCTAAAATATTTGGCATTACAAAAATGACCTATGAGTTTTGTGTTCCAATATAACTAAAAGAAAAATTCCAACACGGATGAGACACGACCTACAAGGTATGAGATGACATAACATGAAGTGGCGTACGAGCGTCGTGTCTCGGCTACAGACAATCCACTTACATGAGCCTTCCAAGATTAATGGTCGACTAATACGCATTCTCATTGCCTGAACTCGACCTACACAAAACATGCTAGGTGATTCCGGTGAGTTGTTTTACTTGGAAACTGGAATTTAAAGAGGGTGTGCCTCCAGCTGTTGAAGGAGGAATATTAGAATTTTCGAGGAGAATTAGAGAGCAAAGCAGTCACATACTTTCGCGTCAAAAGAGACGAAGTGAGTTTGAGGCTCCACATTGATAACTTAGAAATCAAAAAGTATATTATATGTATTAGGTTTTTATGTTTTGTAGTAGGTATAGATTTTACTTTAAATTTTTTTGTTGTTGTCTGTTTGTTTTATATATTTGTGCGTGCCGAATAAAGAATTTATTTATTTATTTATTTTACTTGCAAAATGCCTTGCTTCGGATGGGGATGGAAAATTCAAGAATCAAATTCATAAAGATTGAAAAGATCTGTAAGAACGGGAACTCTTTACCAATACACGCGTTTTCCTTACCACCTTTAGCGCCTTCAACTTGAGTGCCACTGTCAATACCGCAACGTGGAAAGCGGTCTTCAATCTCTGGATGTCGCCTTGGATTTCCATTAGGGGTATATATAATATAAAGAAACTATCTTCTAATTTTACATTGCTGCCGGTATCACAAATATCGGCGTATGTACCTTTAAAACAGTCTCAATAACAACTTTTCTATCTTTTATTTTATCTGTTTCCATATTACCGGCTTGGTCACGTTCGGCGCAACCTGTAAAGGCAAAATTCCAAGAATGGCAAAAAAGAACCAATTATGGTGATAATCGGTTTCCTATAAAGCGTTTGGTTATCAGGTTTTCCAAGAATATTTTTTTAAATAAAAATTTTGAGTTCAAACCCAACCATTAAACTACCAACGTGAACTCTTGACATAAACAATTTAGCTTAGCTAAAGGGGTTAGCGGAAATATTGAATTTTCGGATTTATTGCAAAAATAGTGCTTAAAAGCAGTCAGTTCAATTTTGTAAAACTCACCAAATGTAAATACATTGAATTGTGATTTTGGATCCGAACACGAACTGAATTTTGAAATAGAAAATTCCACTCAAACAGAGGCTGGTCGGTTCGTACAAATTAATTTTGCCTCGACCCGTTTATTAATATTCATAGCACTCTCAAAGTTCATTTTAACTGTGAGCGGAAATATTACCATTTTATAAATTTTACCGAGATTCTTTGTCACTAGACCCAAATATATTCATGACGTATTACACGTTTACGAGTTATTTACATACAAAGATCTCTTAACATAAGTTGTGATCTATAAATAGTTAAGCCTCCAAAAATTCTGAATATGACTGTATCATTTATAATTTTTCGATTTTATTGTTCTTGCATGACAACTACATAGCAGATTTAGATGCTGTTTTATTATTAAAAGGTCTTTACCTTTATTGATTGAACCCTTGTATCTTCAATTCGCGTATAGTTGTGTTGCTCTGTGAGTAGAACCAAACCAAAGATCGAGAATCTTGATGAAATTTTCCAATAAGATAGAATACATCGAAAAAGGGACATTATTGTTCGACGCACAACAAAGCAAAATCTATTTCAAAGTATTCAATTAGCATGCCGGCAACGACAAAGTTTTAAAACATGGCGCAAAATGTTATTTGTGTAATGGTGAACGGTAATGAGATTGAAATAACTCGATTGATTCGATTCAAATCGAACCTACAATTGAAAGAAACGAAATTTATTTGTACCAAAGCGATTTGCTTTCAAGGTGTTTCTAGAAGTATTTCTAAAACTGAATTGCCCTAGTTATTAAAATAAATCATTTACCGTCAATAAATAAACGTCTATTGGTAGTTAAGAATAATTCTTATAACATTTCTATAACTTTTGAATAGAACTGTGTTTAGGATAAAAAATCTCTAATTTTACTTTTCTTTTTAGGGTTCTGTACCCAAGCCTAAAAACGCTGTCCGTCTGTCTGTCATCAGATTGTGTCTGATGAACTGTGATTGGTACAGTTGAATTTTTGAACATAATTATACGCTATAAAAATATTTTATGACGAACGACAAGCAAATCTTTTTCTTCCGCGTTACTACAAAAGTAAATATACCAAAAATAAGAACGATTTCAGTAAATTAGTTTTGCCTTTTTTATTCCCACAGACCTGCGGCTTCCACTGCGGCCTCGTCTAGGGGAGGGCTCGGGTACTATTTCGCATCTTTGAAGGGTTGTTCGGGTGTTAACCCACTTGTTGGGGGGGAGGGGCGTGCGTGAATCCCTGACGTCACGCTGTCGTCTAGGGCCTGCTTCTGTAAGGTCCTCAGACCCCCGATCATGGAGGCCGATGGTCTTGGGCAAAGACACGTCTGCGGCACCCCCAATTTGTGTTGCCTGGCGAAAAATATAAAATTATCGACTAAAATGCTCTATGACAAAGGGTATTATTTAACTACTTAATTACATGGAACGAGAATCTTCTTCTAGTCGAAATATTTGACTAGTCCCAAACCAGGTCGTTAAAATTCGAACTGGTTTAGCGCTCATGTCTCAGTTCAAACTTTAACGGCCTGCAAACTTCTGCATAGCCTGCGTAACTTACGACCGATTTTCCAGTTCATAACGTAATTAGCAACGTAGTATAAATTCAGTAATGCAAGTACAGTATGCCATAGCGCCATAAGTAATGGTGAATTTTCTATTTGAAGAAGTCACACCGATGGGCGACGGCTATCGAGAGTAAGGGCGAGGCTCTAGCAGTGAGCCTCGACATTTCTAAAGCCTTTGACCGGGTCTGGCACCGTGGTCTTCTTAAAAAATTGCCCTCCTACGGACTGACCGAGAGATTTTGCGGATGGGTGTCCAGCTTTTTGGCCGATAGAAGCATCAGGGCTGTTGTCGACGGCAGCTGTTCTGACTGCATGGCCATAAACGCTGGAGTACCGCAAGGCTCAGTGTTGTCCCCTACCCTGTTTCTGCTGCATATCAATGACATGTTGTCTATTGACGGCATTCATTGTTATGCAGACGACAGTACAGGGGACACTTGTTACACAGGCCGTCCCGGTATCTCTCGGGACGCAGTGGAGGAAAGTCGTGAACAGCTTGTGTCTGAAATCGAGGCTACTCTTACTAGAGTGTCCGATTGGGGTAGACAAAACCTTGTCCAGTTCAATCCCTCCAAGACACAGGCGTGTTTCTTCACCGCTAAGAAAGCCCCAATTACTGTAGCGCCACGATTCCAGGGCACATCTCTTTCCATCTCTAAAAGTATAGGGATCCTTGGTGTTGACATCTCCAGTGACGTTCAGTTCCGCAGTCATTTGGAGGACAAGGCCAGGCTGGCGTCCAAGAAGCTCGGTGTGCTCAACAGGGCGCGGCGGTACTTTACTGCGGCGCAAACACTGCTTCTCTATAAGTCGCAAGTGCGGCCACACATGGAGTACTGCTGTCACCTCTGGGCGGGGGCACCTGAATATCAGCTTCGCCCGCTTGACTCGGTGCAGAGGCGAGCTGTGAGAGTTGTCAACGATCCTATACTGACAGGTGGTGTGGAACCTCTTCGCGACAGGAGAGACTATGCCTCCTTATGCGTGTTCTACCGCCTGTACAATGGTATGTGCTCCGAGGAATTGTTTGACATGATGCCCACGGCTACCTTCTATCATCGCACCGCTCGCCATAGACAGGGATTTCATCCGCACACCCTACGTCCGGAGCGTTTGAGCACGGTTAGATCCGGTAGGGGTTTTCTTCCGCGCACGCTTAGGTTGTGGAATGATCTTCCTGCCTCGGTTTTCCCAAACGCCTACAGTATGGGGTTCTTCAAAAGGGGTCTAAGAAGGTTTTTACAGGGTCGGCAGCGCGAGTGTGGCGCCTCTGGTGTTGCAAACGTTCATAGGCTGCGGTGACCACCGGTTCTTCTGGTGGGCCGTGTGCTTGTCTGCCTCCTTAGTGGTATAAAAAAAAAAAAAAAAAAAAAAAAAGAAGTCTGCAGAGTACGGAACTTAACAGTTGATGAAACTTTCTTTTCTGGAGTAGAGGACTGTCTGGAAGTCATAAGAGATAGGACAAAACTCAAAAGGAGAAGAAAGCATAATCATATGATCTAAATTTAACTGAGAATAAAGGTTTTAGTTTAACAAAAAGTTGGGTGTAGTTTCAATCAATGCTCTTGTGAATTTTTTTATGACAAATACAATGAAATACTACTTGGTTGTTTGAGATGGTTCTGCAAAGCACTTGCTGAATTTTCTCAACACGTAACGTATTTTCGTATCATAGGTTTTGCTGAGTTCATCAAAACTTTGAGTGTTTAAAAAAGCGTAGAAAAACGTCGTGAATCTTTTTACTGAATGACTTACGACAGTTTCTTTCATAAAAGCTCAAAACATCAATACAAAATAAGAAATTTTGACCAAGGCTTCGAAATGAAAGCATAAGACGAAAATAAGGTTAGCGATCTCATGAAACGACGGATGAGTTTCAGGATAAACAATAAAATAACACTAACATCATAATTTTATTTTTTTTGAGTCACAAGTAAAGATTCAAAACCTCCTGCTCTCTTAACATTTTTTTTTTTTTTTTTTTTGTGTTATATCAATTCTCTCCTGTTCTTTTCAATTAAATAAATAAATAAATAAATAAATACATAACTGAATGGTAATAAAAGTACCATAACGCGACAATATGTGAAGCTTCGTAAGGCAACTGACACACAGAAAGAGTGACAATAATGTGATACGTGTACAGAGAATAAAGAAGCGCCGGTTACCTTATTATTGCGAAGTTAAAATAAATTATCAGTCATGTCACACCTCATCGTCGCTATCACGTCTTTTTAAGTACAATAAGACGTCGTAACGTCGAAAACGCAAGAATTACTAAATGATCATAATATACGAGTATCAAATTAGGAGCTAGACAATGCATGAGTTTCGGAAACTGTAGATTTCACAAAGCATTTGTCATTAATTGTGTCTCAAGCAGACTGTCAAGTATTATACATGTCGTAAGACACCCGTCTTTGCATGTTTCCTGGACATGTCGAAAGCTTTTGACCTGGTTTCCTACGAAGTCCTTTGGAAGAAGCTGGAGACCTTGGGTATCCCTATGGAACTGCTAAGTACGTTTCGGTATTGGTATGGAAACCAGGTCAATAGTGTGAGGTGGGCGGGAGCTTTGTCAGAGCCATATAGGTTGGAGTGCGGAGTGAGGCAGGGGGGGTTGACCTCGCCGGCACTCTTTAATGTGTATATTAATGCACTGATTGAGGCGCTCAGCAGCCAGCGTGTCGGGTGTCATATTGACGGAGTGTGCGTTAATAATCTGAGCTACGCAGACGACATGGTCCTGCTGAGCGCCTCAGTCTGTGGGTTGAGATCGCTCTTAGCCACATGTGAATCATACGCAGCGGATCACGGGCTTATTTACAATATTAAAAAAAGTCAGTACATTGTTTTTGGGGCCGGCGGGGCCCAGTACCAGGATAGTGTACCGCCCGTGCGACTCGGAGGTGTTGCACTCGAACGAGTAGTTCAATTTAAGTACCTGGGTCACCTGGTCACCGCCGACCTCAACGACAATGCTGATATCAATAGGGAACGGAGGGCTCTGGCTGTCTGAGCTAATATGATAGCTCACAGATTTGCACGTTGTTCACAACAAGTAAAAGTTACTCTTTTTAGAGCCTACTGTACGTCTTTCTACACGTGCAGTCTGTGGGCTGACTACACTCGGAGAACGTACGGGGTCCTCCGGGTCCAATACAATAACGCATTTAGGAGGTTGATGGGACTGCCCTGGCGCTGCAGCGCGTCAGGCATGTTCGCCCAGGCGCGAGTAGATTGTTTCTATACCACGATGCGGAAGCGCGCCGCCTCACTTGTGCGCAGAGTCAGGGCGGGTTCCAACACCCTCTTGAAGATGATCGCTGACCGGGTAGATTGTCCGTATATAAACCATTGCTGCAATCTACACGTTCCGAACATAACCTTTAAAAGGAAATATTAACATGGTACATAAGACCAAGGATGCCGAATTATACCTAATGGCTAAAACAAAATACATAGGTATTTGAATGTCTAGGGAGGTCTCCACGAGCTTTGTACATATTTGATTTTGTTCTTATCTTTAACTAATTATTTGATTTGACTTGATTGTGTTATAATGCCAATAATGTCTGATTATTTAAATGTTTTTAATTTATTACGATTTTATTTATTTCTTATGCATTTTACTTTGATATTATTATTCTAATTTTACTTATTTGTCATTTAATTATTGGAATTTATAATTTTGATTGTACATACATACTTGTTTTTATTTAATATTATTTGATTTCATTAACCCATTACTGCATAAAGTTCGTTTCTGCACTTATTATGATTTTAATGTATTTTAGGGACTAATTGGGGGTTAATTGAAAGGCTTAATCAATAATAACACGACATATATATGCGAGTATAATTTTATGGCCCGTCCGATATATCGGACGCTATGCACTATGGAACCTGAAATTCCTTGAATGTAGTATACAGTTCAAAGAATAAGACTGTTAGGTATTTAGAATAATTAGTTAGTAAAATAAAAAAATGAATGAAATAATAATTTTATGAGCTCTGGAGACGGTCAACGCGACCTGACGAGTACCTATCATGTGTACATATACGTTGATGCACATAGGTACACATGCAAAGAATTTTTCATTCATATTCATTTATATTTTAGCATACCTGTCAAATCACATTGACCGTCTCTGAAGCCCATTACAGTAAATAATGTTTTAGGTACATGGTAGGTAATCCAAAAAACATTTCGGGTTAGGCCCACATCGCATTTGAAGCATTTGTACTTTGATTTTCCTCCACATTGATAAGCGACTGATAGTTACCACCTAGTGGTATTTGCCATCAAACCGTGTATTTGACAGTGGTTTATCTGGTTTTTGACCTTGATGCTGTGAAGTACGTTTCATGTGGGACAAGTAACATGCCTTTTGAATGCAATCAACGACGTACTCTCATTATCGCGGCCATTTTTTCGTCCTAACAAATAACCAGCTGTTCACCAGCGCCGCATCCCTGAAGTAGGCAAAAATCAGCCTCCACCATATCCTTATTCGCATTTTAGTGCAAAGATTCTCTACCTGCAGCTTGATCGTATTAGCTCATTGTAGCTCGTAATCAGTGAGGGCTGTGCGATCGAAACTTTTGCTTTCTTGTTGTTAGACCAACGAGTTGCAGATGCTAAGATTCAGTTTTAGAAACTAGTTGCCACAAACAGTGACCACATTGCTGTCATACTAGCAACACACAAAAACATAATCAGATATTCTGTAATCAAAGCCATAACAGACTGTCTGTTGTGTGATGTGGCTTTCTTCGCGCTTGAACTGGATGTCTGTAAGCGGACAGTTCTCAACAAGGTTGGCCCGAACTGCACTAGCCGCTTATTATCCCAATTCTCAGAAGTCTCATCAATGCTAAAGACGTTGCCTGCCGACTTTCTTCCATAGGCGGTTCAAAATAAATAATAAAATGCTTAGTCTCCTCATTATCAACACCACATTCCAAAGCTGGCAAAGCACTAAGAAACAGTAACTGTAGAGTCCGCCATGCATAGCGTCCGATATATAGTACACAATCAAAAACACACGCCTGAGAAAAAAATTAAAGACTTTGATATGAAATAAAGCATATTCCTAGATAGATATACAATATTTCAACCGACTGAACATACTATTTATTACTTTTACCGTAACAATTTAAAAATATTCAGAATAAACTTTACCTTAGTATCAAATTTGCCTGACCGCGACCCGCCCTTTTCAATAAATGACATATTACAGGCTATTTATGATACTAAAGTCTATTCTATGGGGTTTCTTGTATAAAGACACTGTTTATTATTCGTTCAAAACCAAAACATACCAATTATTTTAATAATACCTCTGTTTTTTTTAAATATTTTAGCGTCCGATTTATCGGACGTTATGCTGTAATGGGTTAATATAGTTATTTTTATTATAATTATGCTATATTGGTTTATTTGATTATTCTATCATTTGTATTAGTTTTTAGTATTATTGCCTATTTCATTTATTTTGTTTATTGTATTTTAATGTGTTACTTAATTGAATGTTTGTAATTTATTAATTCTTGCTTATGGGTGAATACCTGAAATAAATGATTTTATTTTATATTATTATTATTTATTATTTACATTTTCAGATATTTAAATATATATATGTACTATATAATATGTAATGTCCCTACTTCCTTTATTTATTACCTTTTAATCTTGGAAACCATTGGAAAGCTCTAGATAGTAATTTTAAAAAGTCACTGTCAATATTTGTATTCCATCAGGCGGACGGTAAAAATACAATCTTCATTAACATTAAAACTTGTGGAAACTTTTCTCCATCTACAAGTAAGTCCTCTCGAGTTCAGTTTCCTGACAATAACAACAACAATTGAAGGGTTTAATTCGAGAAGGGGTTAACTGACGTTTTTACGCAAAACGAGTTATGGGTACCGTTGGATTCGTAGTAAAATTATGTACCTTATGACATTAACAGAAAAGCGAAATTCTTTACGAATCTCGATATATTCAGTCTAAAAAGGGTTTAACTGACATAGGATTTGAAGTCCGCTAATTCAAAAAGGATTTAATGCTTGTAAACTTACCAAAAAATACATATTTCTACTTTTTTCAAATAAAAAAAGGAGTTAACATAACATAAAGCTGTTTTAACGTTCACAAACACATCTAATGAGCTAAGTGAATTATTTCAAGACGGGATTAAGGTAATTTAAATTCTTTTTGCACTAATTTTACCACATAAAATATTCAGTGTCAGAACACTAAAAAGGGTGTATTATCGCCTTAACGAAGACTTCCAAGCGATAATAAACCCTTTTTAACAGGCTCCAAAAAAGGAGCAGGTTCTCAACTCGTCTGTATGTTTTTTTATGTATGGTCACCGATATTTCCGTGAATTATACATGGATTTCAAAAGTTCATTCCATTTTCAAAAGGTATATATTTCAATAGATAGGATATGATGATGGGATCCATGAGAAAACGAGGGCAACTAAATTAAAAAATTGTATGTTGTGCTTTTGTTATGTAATCATATCCGACTCAGGTATTCACTTCAGGTGTCAACATATGATGCTGCTGTGCTGATGATGAAGCTATATAACTCCTTAACGCTTAGAAGTTGGGAGACCGTCTGCAATTAGTCGATGGAAACTACTTGCTTCTTACTTACTACTTATGCTTCTGAGGTATGCTGGAAACAACATCTGTTGCTCTTGTGCTGATGATGAAGCTAAAGAACTCCTTAACCCTTAAATGCATGATTTTTCCTTTTTAGATACTATAAATTGAAACAGGTAGAAAATTAAACATATATTAAGGGAAAAATAAACAAAAAAAATTTTTATTTATTTTCTTTATAGTTTTATAAAAATAAATTACTGATGTAGATCTACATCAGTATGCATTACGGTTACTTTTAATAATGTAAACTAAGTTCTATTTCATTAAACGATTGTCTTCGAATTAGGCTTACTGCACTGTATGAAAATCTTTGAAACAGTCATTTTTTTGATTTAGACACAACGCTACATTACCTTTGGTACATGACCATTATGTGGTGCCCTCTTTTTTTAAACGTGTGCGAAAATCCTTCATGGATGCTATGCCGGACTCCTACCGACTAAAATCCCGCTTCTAAGGGGAGGCGTGCGTGAATCCCTCATGTCACTCTGCGGTCTGGGGCCTGCTTCTGTAAGGACGGTGAGCAGCCCACTCACCGTCCTCAGGCCCCCGGTTATGGAGACCGATAGTCTTCAGCGAAGACACGTCGGCGGTGCCCAGGCCGCCGACCCGGAACTCGGGTGGGAGAGTTCTCTCCCGCTCCCGCCCGCCGCCTCTTTCACGAGCATGACCTGCTCGCAGAAAGAGGCGGCGCAGTCCCACTTACTCCCGCTGGAGAGCATGGCTCGCACCATGGTCTCGAGTGAGAGAGTGTCCACATCCAGACCCACCACGAGAACCTGGCGCTGTTGCGCCCACGCTGTGCACTCCACCAGAGTGTGGAGTGCTGTGTCTTCGCTGCGGTCCTCGCAGTGCTGACACGATTGTGGCGAATCCTCCCTTTGGTTGCTCAAGTCGCACCTTCCATGTCTCCCCGGTTTCCTGGTGGAGTAGGGACCACTGGGCCTCGATTTATCGAAACGCAGGCCTTTGACCCCGCTCTAGCGCCTTCTTGCGCCGTCTAAATAGTGACGCAAGGGCTCTCGCTTCCAGGTCCCATGGAGGAGTCCCGGCTAGAAGACA
This sequence comes from Miltochrista miniata, assembly GCA_933228765.1. Classification (NCBI taxonomy): domain Eukaryota; kingdom Metazoa; phylum Arthropoda; class Insecta; order Lepidoptera; family Erebidae; genus Miltochrista; species Miltochrista miniata. Next base: position 26,266,030 of record OW121748.1, read on the forward strand.
TGTCGCCTCACCTAAGATCGTGCGGTATCCCTTAATCACCCTGACGGCCATCGCCTTCTGCGGGCTCAGTAATCTAGCCACATTGCTGGCCGTCAGGGTCTCCGCCCATACTGTGTGGCCGCCAGAAGTTGTTCTATGTCTCTATCTGCCACTTTACGGGATATTCTGGAACAATAATTATTAAATTCGTATGAATAAATTACGTATCTATAACAAATAAGTCAAAAATAAAAATAAAATATTATACCTACAGTAAAACTATTTCTTGCCGATTTTGCATACTGATGTATTTCTACATCACATTTATAACGCTGATATTTATAAAAAAACTGTTGTTGAAATAAAAAAAAACAATGTAATGTGTTCTTCTTACCTTTATCCTCTCGTAAATTATTTTTAGCACGTAATAATACTATTTGGTATCAACTAAAATGAAATCACAAATTTGCCGCCAAAGCGGGTAGTTGTTAGTGCTGCGCCAAGCTGTCAAATTATGACATTTAAATAATTGAACTGCCATATATCATGAAGGCTTGCGTTTAAAAAGCAAGATAGATATTTTTAACACCTAATAAAAGCAAAAAGTACTGTGTTAGAGTTACTGTTAACAAATTATGTAAGGAAAAAAACACTGATGTATATATACATCGTCATGCATTTAAGGGTTAATAATTAGGAGTTGGGACACAGTACTAAAAGGTCGATGGAAACTACTGATAGCAGACTTAACTGTACGGCCCAGAAGTATACCTAGAGCAGTTGTGTACAAACTACTGTTAGTGTAGCGGCGTTGTTAACGGCCTATCATGGCTCAGTTATGGAATTATTATATTAAAGGCAGATTTCAAAAATTCTTTCTTCGTTTGATAGTGTTAACTTTTGAGGTGGTCCCATTTTCACCAGGTCTGATGATGGAATCCAGAAGAAATCAAGGGCAACCACTGAAAATTGTAGGGACAACTAGTGCTGATTACAGGAGTTACCTTGTGTTTGGGCTTGATTAATTTGTATGGATGAGAACTCTACACCTAAATGGATAGATTTTTCAGTCCAACTGTCACTTAAAGTAATGAAATAATTTTTTTTTAACAAAAATAAAACCAACTTAACAAAAACTATTCTATGATGATATTGATATGAAGTCAGTGCCATTAATAGTACCTACCTAAACCTACGGGTTTACTTGGCACCGACTTCAATATGGTATTTAATAAAATCTGATAAATCAAAAGACATATTACTTTGTGCTAAGTAAATTTTATTTTTAAGTTTTTGTTTGAAGTCGGTTTTATTTTTGTTAAAAAGAAATATTATAAATGTTTATATAGTTTTATTTGTACCTATACTTTTTAATCACTTTAATAATCTAACACATTCATACACAACCACACATACTTTTCCCATACTAAACAAAACTTGTTCATGGGCAGTAGACAATGGGTGAACAGAGCTTAATACTTATTTGTACATAAATACATATTTAAGATACAAAGAAACACCCAGAACAAGACAAACATCCATGTATACTAAAATAATTTTCTATTGCGGAAATCGATCCGCGACCTCTGTCGTGAAGTAAAAGGCTAGCAATAGTGCATTAATAAACACAATAATGGGTTAATTTCCAATAATCTAATTTACAAAAGGACTAAATCCGTAATATATTAGAGGAAAAACGGTATGTTTCACATTAAATCGTTTTTATACTCACGAAGTGCATCATTATTCACGCGCATTTTAGGTTTAAGTGAAAATCATCACATATTTACAGTATACTATATATTTTAGCTCTATTTTTTTATATAATTATATAATACACAATGAAAATTATCATTTAAAAGTTTAACTAACCTTTTTATAACGATTTTTGATGCTTTACATCAAAATAAACCCACGAAACTTTAGGGCCAATTTTCTACAACATTGTGATTAGTCAGTTAACCCCTTCTCGAATTAGACCCTTCAATTATAAAATGATGTCGTGTCCAAGGGAAATAGGGATTCATTAGTAGGTATATCTATTTATTATGAAATGTTAATATGGTTGTGTTACTGGAACGGAAATAATTATAAAATAACACTTGGCTTATGTTATATTACGATACTGAATAAAAACTATTTTTGTTTGTATGTCTAATTGTTCGCGATTCTGAACAAAAATTAAATAATCATGGTTGGATTTCAGTGCGATCATTATCATTTTGGTCTCGGTAACCAACATCTATGCGGGCGGATCCGCGGGCATTGGCCAGTATATTATAAAGATACAACTGACGTAATTGCAATCATTATAAAAAATAGGTACAACTGCTACCTTTGTCAGATTTGATCGTATCTAAAAGATCGAGGTTAGCATTATCCCTTTCTGTCAGGTAGAGATTTAGCCTCGTACAATAGAGTAATCCACTGACGATGAAATTGCGATGGACACCTGCTGCTTACAAAATGGAAACTGCTTTTTGTAACCTCCACTAAAAATGTTTTTCGCTGAAGTTAGCTAATTCTGTAAATTACCATTGTGTTTTATATGGTTTTATTTAGTTTGGAACCCGTATATACAAGGTGTCCTTATATATATTTCCAGAATATTCGCAGAGAAAGGTTATATAAGAGGCCTGCCTTCAGGTTCTTTTTCCTTTTGCTCTGCAGTCTGTGCCTAGAATCGGAGTTTGCTCAGGCACTGGTATTTTTTACCATAGTTTGAGGTTAAGAAAAGTGTATGTGCTACATTCTACCCAGAAAACTGGTAAGTCTCCTCTTCTTTTGCAAACCAGTTTTCGTTAGAGCCCAAGCCTACCCTTGCACACACACTGGAAACTCTGAAGAAAGGCGCCCTGGGAAAGAGTCCTCTGTAAGCTCCCTTTGAGTAAGTTGGTGAGTAACTTACTAACTAATAAAGTGGTTACAAATGTAACACAACATCATCTAGCCCCAAATAAGCTAATATAAGCTTGTGCTATGGGTTCTAGATGACTGATCGACATACCTTTTTTTTTCAATGGGAGGGAAAATCCTTCATAAATGCTATGCCGGACTCCTACCGACTAAAAAACCTCACGTAACGCCCAACAGCCTACGGTTGGGAGCCCCGAGTAAGCCGTCGGAAGGATGACCCACGACTCCCAACTGACCTACGACTACAAGTGCGGCCTCGCCTAGGGGGTGGTTCGGGTGCTATCCCGCGTCTTTGGGAGGTTTTCGGGTGCCATCTCGCTTCTTAGGGGGGCCGAGCGTGAATCCTTACGTCACGCTGCCGTCTAGGCCCTCCTTCTGTAAATACGGTGAGCAGCCCCCTCACCATCCTCAGGCTGACTAATAGACAGACTCATATATTTGTAAATACATACATATTATGCAAAGAAAACACCCAAACTCCGAAGCCAACATTTGTGGTTCACTAAAATATTTAGACCGACCCAGGAATCGAACCCAGGACTGCCAGTTTTACACACTAACAACTGGCATGTAGCTTGTTACTGGCTACCGGGTCCAACTTCCTAACATTCCTTCCCAAAACAGATAGAGCGGAAATAGTGGCCACCCATGCCAGGACCAACTATAGCATAAAATGCTTAAATTAGTGATAGTTTATATAATTATAAGTTAGTGGAGCCAAGAGCGCGTCAATATTTAATTTCATACTCATACCCCTAAAATGAACCCTAGGTCTGGCCGTGGTGGTAGCCTAAGTCTGTCTGGAATCCTAAGACATAATTTCAAAGGGTTAACCGGGGCTTAAAAAATAATTATACTAAGTTTCATCGTAATTGAACTGGTAGTTTTTGCGTGATACCTGAACAAACAGACAGACAGACAAACAAAAAATTTTTTAATCACATTAAATTTTTGGGTTCGGTTTCGGTCTTGTATCACCCCCTCCTATTTATTTTTTTGATATTTTGAATGTACAGAATTTTCACTTCTACAGATTTATTATAATAATATAATATACGCCTAATGGAAATTCAAGGCGACATCCAGAGATTGAAGACCGCTTTCCACGTCGCGGTATTGACAGTGGCAGTCAAGTTGAAGGCGCTAAAGGTGGAAAGGGAAACGCGTGTATTGGTAGAGAGTTCCCGTTCTTACAGATCTTTAGAATCTTTATGGATTTGATTCTTGAATTTTCTATTCCGATCCGAAGCAAGGCATTTTGCAAGTAAAATTTATACCTACTATCAAACATAAAAGCGAAATACATATAATGTACTTTTTGATTTCTAAATTATTATTGTGGAGATTCAAACTCACGTCATCTCTTTTGACGCGAAAGTATGTGACTGCTTTGCTCTCTAAGTATCGCTCGAAAATGACGAAAAATCAAATATTCCACCTTCAACGTTTGGATCTGGCACACCCTCTTTAAATTCCAGTTTCCAAGTAAAACAACTCACCGGAATCACCTAGCATGTTTTGTGAAGATCGAGTTCAGGCAATGAGAATGCGTATTAGTCGACCATTAATCTTGGAGGGCTCATGTAAGTGGATTGTCTGTAGCCGAGACACGACGCTCGTACGCCACTTCATCATCCGTCTCATCCGTGTTGGAGTTTTTTGTAGTTATATTGGAACAAAAAACTCATCGGTCATTTTTGTAATGGCAAATATTTTAACCCGAGTTGATGGTATAAGTAGATATTTCTCGTTAGGTCAGGCAGGCAAAAGGTTTGTATCACATAATAAGATGACGTACCTTCCTAATCTTGGCAAAAAGTGGAGAGAAACGCCTTAAAAGGTGACCCATCTTAAGATTAACCATAGCTTAAGATGCATAGTTTAGTGATGGTTTACAGAACATTGAATAACAGGGCTCCGATCGTTTCACAGGAGGGTTAGAGCAATAAATGGAATTAAATGCGAAAATGGAAATTATTCCTTAAATCAAAAGGTCTCAAGAGAGCCGAGGCCATAATTGACAGTGGTGTATCAGCGCTACAGACTTTTACGTCGTCATAAACACGAGATGGAATTATATCCTAACGATCTAATAAACGAAAAAAGTGCTTCTTAGCTGCCCGCTTATTACTCGAATGGAAAGGTTCAGATCCGTATCTGTTTAACTTGTATTACGAAACACGGTATTATAGCAGTTAGCTGGACTATACAATTTTAGAAGCCGTGTGCTTGAACATTTCTTTTTAAAAAAAAATGATCCTTTTTTACGTTATAGGCAGGAAAACAACTGTACGGATTTCATGAGCTTTTTTTTATTTTTGTTTACAACGCTATCTGATCCCAAAGTAAGCTAGGAATAAACTGCTTGTATTATGGGTATCAGACCAGTGATATTAATACTTACATACTTTTAAATACATACATATTATACATAGAAACGCCCAGACCTTTGAGACAAACATTTGTGGGTCACACAAATATTTGTCTTTAGTGGGAATCGTACCCACGACCTCCAGCGCCGCTATATAATAAAAACTGAGTTGCAGGAGACAGTGTGTTCCTCTCAACAACAATTTACTTAGCACAAAGTTATAGGTATGTTGATTTACCAAATTTTATTCAGAGATACCAGATTTTATTCAATATCATATTGAAGTCGGCGCCAAGTAAACCCATAGGTTTGGGTTAGGTCTTAGACCATATATCACGGGACTAGCCTTTGCGAACCACCGCATACAAAAATATTCTGCTAGTCATAGCGGGTGAAGGGGGAAACACAAACACATATAAAATTTCATTATATTTAAAAATGTATTAATCGACAAACGCGTAATGGCTGTTGTGTGTTAATTTTTATTGTACAGTCAACTACAATGAAATGTACTAGTTTAATCATATAAAATGGTGTACAGATGTACAGTGCTTTTTATAAAGCCAATAGACCAAACGGTCTATTGGGTTGGCAGAAAACAATGCTTAAGTAAGGCGCATCCTGTGGTTAGATGATCTAAGGGTTAGGTAGATATTATTATGGCACCAACTTCAATATTATATTGAATAAAATCTGATAAATCAAAATACATATTACTGTGTGCTAAGTAAATTTAATTTTTAAGGATTTGTATGAAGTCGGTTCTATTTTTTTTTTATTATTTTAAGTGACGGGTGGATCGAAAAGTATATCCATCTAGGTGTAAAGTTCTCTTCACCACAAATCAATTAAGCCAAAACACAGGGTAAGCGATGTAAATCGTTAAGGAATTCCCTCGGTTGTGTTTCGGTTCCATCATCAGATCGACTTCAGACCTTAATTAACTTATAGTACATTAAAGCACTTAATCAAAAAAAAGTTAATAAACGCACTAGTTGGCCCTACAATTTTCGGTGGTTGCCCTCAATTCCTCCTGGATCCCAGCATCAGATTCTGATACCTTGGATATGGAACCACATCAGAAGTAGCTTATTTCAAACAAAAATAAAAAAAAATTAATCCATCCATAATGTGCACCGCTATCGCGTAACATATATACAAAAAAAAACATAGCGTGCGAATTGAGAACCTCCTCCTTTTTTTAAGTCGGTTAAAAAGGGTCTTGATCTCATGAATATTGTCATGATCGATTGATTTGTTGAAGAAGAAAGCATATTATACTTACGAGGAACTCTTATTAATTTAATAGGCATGTAACGTACCTATAGAGATGTAGCCGCAAAACACTATTTGATAAAAAATATGAAATGAAGGAATATAGAAGCATTTTTCTGTTGTTTACAAGTCCCAAGTCGGTTAAATCCATACTAATATTATAAAGCTGAAGAGTTTGTTTGTTTGCTTGTTTGTTTGTTTGAACGCTAGGATCTCAGGAACTACTGGTTGGATTTCAGAAATTCTTTTACAGTTTGATAGTCCATTTATTGAGGATGGCTATAGGCTATATAACATCACGCTAAGGCAAATAGGAGCGGAGCAGCAATCAAGAATGTTTCGAAAACGGGGAATATTTTTTACCGTCTGAAAGCTTCCGAAGCGTACGCTGCGTAAATGATTAAAGTTACGTAAAAATTGTGTATTACAAAATTGTTTCTCTTAAAAAGTTCTAAAAAAAAAATCCGCGACAACATATGTCTATCTTTTAAGGTTCGCCCACAATAACCTAATTTGTCTATCTCTTAAGGTCCGCTCACAATATTTTAAAACCGAAGAGTTTGTTTGTGCTACGATCTCAGAAACTACTGGTTGCATTTCAAAAATTATTTTACAGTTTCATAGTCAATTTATTGAGGATGGTTAATGACAGTATAACATCACGCTAAGAAGAATAGGGGCGGAGCAGCCATGAATAATGTTTTGAGAACGGGGAAAATTTCTTTCTTTTCAGAGCTTCCATTGCGTACACTGTGGAAATGGTAATTACGTAAAAATAATTACTATAAAATTGTTCCTCTTAAAAAGTTTAAAAAAAAAGTCATATATTGCATATGCCTATCTTTTAAGGTTCGCTTACGATAACCCTCTTAGTAAGTTTTAATATATGAGCGAGGCGACGACGACGGCAGTAATCGTGGTCTGCAGTGGTAGCCAGTCAAGTGAACGATAAAAACCGGTCAAGTGCGAGTCGGATCCGTACCATAAAAGGACGGGCGGAAGTAGATGCGACGGGAAACATCATGTCACTTTACATATTAATACCACGCCTCTCCCCTTCTCACTCTCATGTGACGCAAGCGAAGTTGTGTGGGTCAGCTCTAATGAACATAAGTGACGGAGTAAATGTACAGTATAAATAGTACAAGTACGGGAAATATTATATCACTAAATATTATACTACACCTCTCTCTTTCTCACTCCCATGTGACGCAAACGAAGTTGCGCGGGTCAGCTAGTTTAAAATAAATTAGCATCTTATTTTGCGCTTCTTTACATATTATTGCTTACTAACGTTGCGCAGACGGACGACACGATAGAATTCATCCCCTCTTCCCCAGCCAATTAGCATTTAATTTATTTTTTATCCCTCATTTCATTTCGATACTTAGTAATCGAGCGACCCTCGTCAAGATGGGCTTAAGGGGTAAATAAACTTAAGTTCAATTTCTTAATTTTTTTGCTAGTAAAATAAAGAATATCTACTTACCTGATGGAAAGTTGTCAACTCGTAGCCAATGGCTGTTTATAATAGTAAAGTCACTGGCATGATTTCGTAAAATATTGCAACGGTTTTTATAAGAATTCATCAAATAAATCAATCAGTCAAATCAGCCTATGGCAGTCCACTGCTGAACGTAGGCCTCTCCCAAATTACACAATACACGGTCCTGCGCCTTCCACATCCAGTCACTGCCTGCAACCTTCTTCCCAGGATTTCCTCGTTTACCTATTAAATTCTTTAAAGCCATTAGTCCCGGACGTCAGTAACATGGAAGTCTTAAAGCCAAGTTGAAGGTCTCGTGCTCAAACTGCGCCTGGCGATTCAATTCGGCATTGGTCTTACCACCTATTACGTGTGATATAAACTATTGTTGAAATGTAAGTGTATTACCCTGACTACTTCTTCGGGGAAAAAGGTGTGATTTAATCATGTATGAATGTTTCCTACAAAAACGTCTTCCCGAGATAAGTAACAGTTAAGTACTTCCCATTCTCTACTCAATCTCTCTACTAATTTTATTTTAATCACAATCGGTTCAATGGTTCAAGCCACGTCATAGAAAAACAGAGCTACTTTTGTATTTATTCACAAGTAAGGATTATATTTTAAGCTAGTGAAGCATTCGCTGTCGAAGATTGTGTAGTATTCTGTAAACTATCAATGCTAACGCTATGGGCAGTCTTTGGACAGGTGCCAAATCCACGTATATGCATATGAACTATACAATGGTTTTTGGGTGGCAGTAACACCTAGTTAGGGGCAACAGTGGTTACAATCTATACCGCCACTTCACTGAGACTAAATGCAAGACGAAAATACGCAGTTATGCTTATTCGTATACCTGTGGTCTTTTTATAGGTAAAAATCTTTGTTTTACATATGTAATACTAGCTGACCCGCGCAACTTCGTTTGCGTAAGAGAGAAAGAGAAATAGAAAGATTCCCCGTCGTGACTATTCTTATGGCGTGTTTTCCCGTTGCATTATTTTGGCACAAATTAGATTTCCATTAAAAATGGTTATTGCAAGCGAACCTATTTTGAAGATTGAGGAGCCAAATTAAACTCGTAACTTTTTGAATTCCAGTACGATAGGACGGAGATCGTTAGTAGTTACCCTACGTATTAACTACGTAATGCCTACTAAATGATACAAAAAGGGAAATCGATAACATAATATCAGTTTCGTTAAGAGATTCAAATAACTCCTTTACCCAGATATTTAGATTGAGGAGCCACTTTGACATAAATCTAACTTTTTATCTATTGGCCTACAAATTCCAAAAAAAGTTCTAAATTTTTTTATGATTGTCTACTAAATAAGGACTTCAGTTACCTTAATTTAAAAAGTGAGGTGGCTCCTTAATTCGTACAGACACTACTAATACTATCTACTGGCAAATAGTAGTGTCAAGGGAAAAGTACATTAAATAACCCTCAGCACTACCGCTACCGCTTAACAGGGTTACGGGATTTTTTTTACGTTCCCGTGACTCTACTGGTAGTGCCAAGGGTCGGCATGCAGCAGCGCCACTGGTGTTGCAACGTTCATATGCTACAGTAACCAACCATCAGATTGGCCGTAAGCTTGTCTGCCCATTTAGTAGTATAAAAACCAGCCAAGTGCGAAATAGACTCGCAAACAGAGGGTTCCCTACCAAAAAGGGCAAAAAATCACGTTTGTTGCATGGGACCTCTTTTTCTGACTGTAAGTTTAGACGGACAGCCAAGTCTCGTGAATAGGGTACGAACCCAGACTGACGTGAGGGATTCACGCACGCCCCGAAGAAGCGGAATAACACCCAGGCCGCAATGGTAGCCGAAGGTCTGTTGGGGGTCCAGGGGTATCCTTCCGAGGACTTATCTGGGGCTCCCAATCGTAGGCTATTAGGTAGGATACTTGTGGCTTTTGGTCGGTAGGAGTCGTATAGCATGTACGTAGGATTTTCGGGGTACGAACTCTAAAAATCGTTGCTTCATGCGCACCTACGCCATTATTAACTTCAAGGTTCTAGATCGATCAGTTAGTCAGATTTTGTTTTTAAATAATTCTATCAAATTATCAGCACCTACGTTCCTGGACGTAGACCTCTCCTAATTTGCGTCCTGCGTGTTCCGCATCCAGCCTCTTCGTCCTCGGTCCATCTGTCGGGTAGACTGAGTCGCGGTGGCCGCTCCAAAAAATCAGAACTTATTCGGCCGTTACCTTCCGCCGTTTTCTGTTTTTATATGTATAGATATAATTTTGAATAACTAAAAAAATACGTGTTACTTTGAGCGAAGTAAATCTTTTTCGGTATTTGTAAAAATAGATAATGTCTGGTCTAGTGTATCCCGTTCGTCCCCTCGACTTTATCCCCCGAAGGGGACGAACGGGAAGGCACAAAAATAATTATTTAATCAGTCCCCGATCTTCCCATTCCTAATTCAAGAGGCTGCAGGCTTTGTCCTCTTACTGTTTTTGTGCTAATACGTAATACTTTGTTTACAAAATGCTAATACAGTTTCTCCTATTGTGACCAGACATTTACTGTAGATTTCTTCTGCCAATTTGTTCATCTATAATGCCTCTGATTGTTTGTATTCTTCTAATTGGCTATCCCTAATATAAGAGTAAGCGAAGATGGTAATACCCTCTCTGTGTTATTCGGATGAACCGTGTACAGTACACCTTATCTAGTAGGTACTTATTCCTTCATAATTCCTAGCCGTGTTCAGGTTTCCATCTCACAAATGTATTTTGACATACAAAATAATATGAAGGCAATTTCGCTTATTGAAATAAATATACGCATAAATAAAATACACAGTTTTAGTAAAATTACTTATTTGATTTTGACGTTTATCAAAAATAAGACCAATTTTTTTAAATAAAAATTCAGCTGTCATATGTGTCAAAAAAAAGTTTTAAAAGTACCGACTAAGGAGTATCATTATATGAACTATGAGGCAAATGCCCCCAAATTTTTTTGCTAACCCATTTAAAACATGTTAAATGATAAATTTAAATAAAATAAAATACACGTCCCCAATCATTTCGGTTAAAGATGTTTTATGTCAAATTTGAAGAAAATCGGACCAAGGAATCACGTAGTCCCATACAAACTTTGCAACCCTTGTTTACCCCCTTAGGAGTTGAATTTTCAAAAATCTCTTCTTATTGCTCGCCTACGTGATATAAGGAGCATTTGTGCGAAATTTCATGGTTCTAGACCCAGCGGTTTAGGCTGTGCGTTGATCGTCAGTCAGTCAGTTCTTGTTTTTATATATATAGATTAGAGGTAAATTTAGACATTTCTAGCATTAAAGGCGAATTTGAAACAAATAGGTATACACATTATACATTTTGTTAGGTGTGGCAGTACTCGTATTTACATAATAGGGTCAACTAATAACGGCGTACCGCAAGGGAATAATATTGGTCCAAGATCCCAGAGCCCCCAGATGTCACTCATTTTCTGATGGACAAAATATGTACGAGTGATTAGTGGTGGGGTGTACTATGATCATATGACTAGTTGCTACCTTGGCCAGACGGCCAATTTTCTGGTAGCAATTAATCAAGGTACATAAAAACACTGCTCATGTCACTTAAATTCTGATAGCTGATTTTAACATATATTTTACACAATATCGTTAAAAATCAGTATTCATTACTCCCAGACATTATGCGGTCGGCGGTTTCACCTTACAGACGCTTCAAAGCTCTGAAAAAAATTTATTAAGGTCACTTATTTTCTGATGCTTGATTTTTATATATGTTATTCAGACAACTGTTTTAAAACGTTTTGCAAACGGACAGACCGATCCAAGGGGCCAAACATTCCCCAGACCCAATTTTAATGTCGCTGAGAGTATGGGCGCGGGCATTATCCGTGCGTATTATGCGTATATGTAGCATGTCTAATCGAAGTCGGAATTAATATTTAAATGTAAATAAAAATGCATAAGTACCTATTAGTAATTAACGCCTGTCATTTTAAAATTTACTTTTTCGTATTTGTTTTATTTAATAGAGAATTAAGTTTTAAAGGTAATAATTTGAAAATCACGTAAATAATCAATTTATTTAGATTAACTTTGAGAAAAGTGCTCGTCTGACCGCAATAAATATAGAATTGTGCCTTACAAACTGTTTCATGATTTTTTTTTAAATCGAATTTATTTTAATTTTTTAAAGTAAATATGAAGAGGTTCACAAAGTATTAATAATTTAATTAAATAACAGCAACCTTTTCAAATAATTATTTATTGGTAACAAACCTTAAAAAACTACAAAAAATAGGACAAATATTTTTTCTAATCTTCATTGTCATCGTCGTTGAAGTCAGGTAATTCATCATCGAGTCAATCTTGATATCGAATATCTAAATCGTTATCTTGTTCATCAGTGTTTTCCTCGGGCTAAGGTTTTTTTGTTGCTGTTATTTAATTAAATTATTAATACTTTGTAAACCTCTTGATATTTACTTTAAAAAATTAAAATTAATTCGATTAAAAAAAAATCATAAAACAGTTTGTAAGGCACAATTCTATAAATTACTAGCTGACCCGCGCAACTTCGTTTGCGTCAAATGAGAGTGACAAAGAGAGTGGTATAGTATTAATATTTTAAGTAGGTAATATAATCCCGTCGCTTTTACACTCGTCGCGTGTCTTAGGTATATTTAATAGAGGGTTGTAGGTTTTAATAATGTGTGTAAAAAGTGATATAATTTTTCCCGTCGTGTCGCTTATATTCATTTAGAGTTGACCCGCAAAACTTTGTTGAAGTGATATAATGTTTCCCGTCACATTTATTTTTGTCCGTTTTTTGGTACGGAACTCATCGTGTGCGAGTCCGACTCGCACTTGGCCGGTATTATCTTTCAGTTGATTGGCTACTGCTGCAGAAAACGTTTACTTCCGACGCGTAGTCGAGTTGCGTCGCTCATATTTTAAAAATTATTGTGAAGGTTATTGTAAGTGAACCTTAAAAGATGGGCATTTGCTGTTCAGGACTTTTTTTGTAAATTTTTAAAAGGAAACATTTTTAGTACACAATTTTTAGGTAACTTTAACCATTTACGCAACGTACGCAATGAAACCTCACAAAAGAAATACATTTTTCCCGTTCTTAAAACATTATTCATGGCTGCTCCGCTCCTATTTGTCTTAGCGTGATGTTATATAGCCATTAGCCATCCTCAATAAATGGACTAAAAAACTGTGAAATTATTTTTGTAATGCAACCAGTAGTTTCTGAGAACCTAGCACAAACAAACTCTTCAGTTTGATAATATTGTGAGCTCACCTTAAAAGAAAGACAAATAATTTTATTGTGAGCAAACCTTAAAAGATAGACATATGCTGTCGCGGACTTTTTTATAGAACTTTTTAAGAGAAACAATTTTGTAATACACAATTTTTACGTAACTTTAACCATTAAGGCAGCGTACGCCTCGGAAGCTCTCAGACGGTAAAAATATTCCCCGTTTTCTAAACATTCTTGATTGCTGCTCCGCTCCTATTCGTCTTAACGTGATGTTATATAGCCTATAGCCATCCTTGATAAATTAACTATCAAACTGTAAAAGAATTTTTGAAATCCCACCAGTAGTTTCTGAGATCCTAGCTTTCAAACAAACAAACAAACTCTTCAGCTTTATAATATTAGTATGGATATAGTATATAGTATATGTAGTATATATTGTATATAGTATAATATATAGTATATAGTATGGATTGCGGTCAGACGAGCACTTTTCTCAAAGTTAATCTTTGATTATTTACGTGATTTTCAAATTATTACCTTTAAAACTTAAGTCTTCTATACTAATATTATAAAGAAGTAAAGTTTGTGTGTTTGTATATTTGTTAAATTGTAAGGGGTAATCTCAGGATCTACTGAACCGATTTTAAAAATTCTTTCACCAATAGAAAGCTACGTTATTGTGAAGTGTCATAGGCTATATAGCATCACGCTACAACGAATAGGAGCGGAGCAGTAATAGTAAATGTTTCAAAAACGGGGGAAAAGTTATTCCTTTTGAGAGCTTCGTTGCGTGTGCTGCGTAAATATTTATAGTTATGTAAAAAATATGTACTGCAAAATTGTTTCTCTTAAAAAAGTTCCAAAAAAAATTGCGCGATAGCATGTGTCTATCTTTGGGTTGGTGCGCAATAACCATTTTAATGGCAATCAATTTTTTTCTACAATACTACCTCTTTCATAAACGAAATTGTCTTCTAAATATAATGCGACGGGAATACACGCGACGAGAAACCTTTCTCTCTCTCTCTCTCTCTCTCACGTAGTATTGAATATTAACGACGGGACGCTACGGGAGTACTGCACTACAGTAATACTCTCTCTTATGTGGCGCAAACGAAGTTGCGCGGGTCAGCTAGTTATTAAATAAAACCAATACAAAAATGTAAATTTTAAAATGACAGGCGTTAATTACTAATAGGTACTTATGCATTTTTATTTACATTTCAATATTAATTCCGACTTCGATTAGACATGCTACATATATGCATAATACGCACGGATAATGCCCGCGCCCGTACTCTCAGCGACATTAAAATTGGGTCTGGGGAATATTTGGCCCCTTGGATCGGTCTGTCCGTTTGCAAAACGTTTTAAAACAGTTGTCTGAATAACATATATAAAAATCAAGCATCAGAAAATAAGTGACCTTAATAAAAATTTTTCAGAGCTTTGAAGCGTCTGTAAGATGAAACCGCCGACCGCATATGTCTGGGAGTAATGAATACTGATTTTTAACGATATTGTGTAAAATATATGTTAACATCAGCTATCAGAATTTAAGTGACATGAGCAGTGTTTTTATGTACCTTGATTAATTGCTACCAGAAAATTGGCCGTCTGGCCAAGGTAGCAACTAGTCATATGATCATAGTACACCCCACCACTAATCACTCGTACATATTTTGTCCATCAGAAAATGAGTGACGTCTGGGGGCTCTGGGATCTTCCTCTATATACTCAATCAATAATACCCGCTCGTTACTTGTCCAATTGTGACGTGCGTGTCCCTGTCGCTAATGCGTGCCGGGGACTCCCACGGGGACCACTTTACAGCATAGGCTTATTAATGGTTCTCTATGTTTGGTCAAAACTAGCGGTGACTAAATTATAAGTATTGATCTGAGTTCCCAGAGTAAAAAATTGGTGGCGTGTGTATGATGTAAAATTTTTACTTCACTTTTTGTAACCGGTTACCAAACAAGAATACAGAATCTTAAAATCACAGGTTAAATATATTATGTCTAGAAAATGAACCATATAAAATATACACTAGTTTGTGGAAAGGTAACTTAAAAACTCTACACCGAAGCGGGAAATGAGGGTAAATATATTATAATTTACACTATGATCCCGGGAGCTTTGCGTAGTATCGCGTATTACATAATTATTTGCAAATTTTGCTTTAACGTTGTAATATTCTGGAAAATAAGCAACGCCGTTGTACTTACTATTTTTTCATAACTTTTCTTCTTGTAATACACGTATAACTATTAAATAAAAGCTCTATCACCTTTTTCCAAGAAATGAACTGTGACTAATGACTACAATTATGTAGGGGTTACGAAGGGGTTAAACGCCAAAGGTATGAATCCTTTGGCGTTTAACCCCTTCGAGTATAAGCTCAACCCTGTTATTATAATATTGCTGTTTTTAAGCAATTCAGAGATATACCAATGTCATCCCCGCTATAGTGCGGGAGACTTTAAGATACACCCAACTTTATGACAGAATTTGCCCGGTATACTGATGTAGGAAGCCCAAAAAATCTTCCAGCGACTTCAGAATCATTTCAGTACCGAGCCTTGAATCTTGAAATGAAAAAAAAAAGAATTGAGCGTCCTCAAACCCGTTGCTGATGCAGCCAACTCATAGCAGTTTCGTAGACACTTCAAGCTTTAAATATGGCTGTCAAGCATAAATAATCTTTCTAATATTATTATGCGAAAGTTCAATGTGAGTGTGAATATGTAGATGTGTGGATTATTGTGGATGTTTGAAACTCTTTCACGCTCTAACGGCTCAGCGGAGCTGACTGAAATTTGGTACAGGGATAGACTATTGTCTGAATAAACACGTAGGCTTCTCTCCACACACTGGTGGAGTGCACGGCGTGGGCGCAACAGCGCCAGGTCCTCGTAGTGGGTCTGGACGTGGACACTCTCTCGCTCGAGACCATGGTGCGAGCCATGCTCTCCAGCGGGAGTAAGTGGGACTGCGCCGCCTCCTTCTGCGAGCAGGTCATGCTCGTGAAGGAGGCGGCGGGACGGGTACGGGAGAGAACTCTCCCACCCGAGTTCCGCAGTCGGCGGCCTGGGCGCCGCCGACGTGTCTTCGCCGAGGACTATCGGCCACCATGACCGGGGGCCTGAGGACGGTGACAGGGCGGCTCACCGTCCTTACAGAAGCAGGCCCATGACGGCAGCGTGACGTGAGTGAGACAATTCACGCACGCCCCCCCTTAGAAGCGGGATCACACCCGAAACTCCCCAAAGACGCGGGATAGCACCCGAACCACCACCTGGGCGAGGCCGCGGTAGCGGCCGTGGGTCTGTTGGGAGCCCTGGGACATCCTTCCGAGGGTTTACCCGGGGCTCCCAACCATAGACTGTTGGGCGTGACGTGAGGTTTTTTAGTCGGTAGGAGTCCGGCATAACATCCATGAGGATTTTCCCTCACGTTAAACAAAAAAAAAAAACACGTAGGCTTCTTTTTATTTCGAGAATATTTTTCCATGGAAAGCGGGAACGGGAAACTATTATCACGCGGGCGTAGCTGCGATTATCAGTTAGTGTTTATATAATGTAACCAAGTGACAAACACATTTGTCATTCAGCCTACCGCGCTTAATTTCCGTTGATTGCAAATTAGATAAACTAGGCGGAGATAGCTCACGGTACGATTACAATGTGCAATTTGTAGTCCCGATAGATTATGTTTAATTCGTAATGGATTAACAAACAAGTAATACAATTCTGTAGTTTAGTCGGCAATTGTATAGAACCAAGTGATATACATATTTCGAGATCTATTGATTTCAGTTTTTTATTATTTTTATATACTCACATCATTCACATGTAAGCAAACACATTATATTTTAGTTCAACACAACCTGTAGACAAAGGTGACTTTAAGGTTTACATCATGTATTACAACATTTTTCATCTAGTGTCATCAATCAATCAAGAATAAACATTATCGACATTTTTGAATTATTGCTTGCTTGTTTTCATTAGATTGTCGGTGCTGTCGGATAAGGAACCACTCACCACGAAGTATGTAGGTATATTTGACTTTTGACGCATTATTGACGTTGCAACGTTAAATTATACAGGGTGTGGCGTAAATAGTGGTCCAACCGTCAGGGTGTGATAGACCAGGTGCCCCACTATAACATACTACAATATCATCCAAATTTACCCAAGGGTCTCCGAAAAAAATAACTTTTTTTGAAAAATCGTCCCTTTTTTGTAAAGTTGCCTGTAGATTATAGGAAAACCGCTATTTCTGATTTCTGTTTTTTCTCTCTTAAAGCTAAATACATAAGCTATCAAAAAATAATGTTGTTAATAGAATTCCACAACAAACGTTTGAAATAAATATAAGTTCATCTCAATTTTCTCTCTAATTTTCAGGTATCATGAAAATTGTTCAACGTTTTTTATAAAAAATATGTACTACACTGATGCTACCCAAACGTTTAAAAATATGCTTATGTAATACTGATTTCAAAATGATACCATGTAAGGATTTCGCATAAACAGAAACTAGTAATTTTTACTGTTAAAGTTCAAAACGGGTTAAGAAAAATTCCCAAAATCAACTTACATACATCACACTTATAATGTTTTTTTCATAGTAATAGTTCATAGTCGACATTATTATTATTTATTTAAAATCTTATGACCTAGATAGCGCCCGCGGCTCAACCCGCGTGGGATTTTGTAACTATTCTCGCTTTTATTTATTTTCTATCTGAAATTCTGTTCCCATTCCATGACAAATTCCTAGCGCGTGGAACTGCGGGCGCCATCACGGTTATGATTTTTTTAAACTATCGCAGTTTTTAACACTTCACGCGAAATACTATTTACTTACATTCACCGACGTTTCGGGCGTTCAACCGCGACCTTGATGTTGCCTGCGGTTTCACCCGCGATGAATTTTGTTACTATTCCCACTTCCGGTGGGATCATAAAAGCGAGAATAGTTACAAAATCCCACGCGGGTGGAGCCGCGGGCGCTATCTAGGTTATAAGATTTTAAATAAATAATAATAATGTCGACTATGAACTATTAATATGAAAAAAACGTTATAAGTGTGATGTATGTAAGTTGATTTTGGTCATTTTTCTTAACCCGTTTTGAACTTTAACAGTAAAAATTACTAGTTTCTGTTTATGCGAAATCCTTTCATGGTATCATTTTGAAATCAATATTACATAAGCATATTTTTAAACGTTTCGATAGCATCAGTGTAGTACATATTTTTTATAAAAAACGTTGAACAATTTTCATGATACCTGAAAATTAGAGAGAAAATTGAGATGAACTTATATTTATTTCAAACGTTTGTTGTGGAATTTTATTAACAATATTATTTTTTGATAGCTTATGTATTTAGCTTAAAGAGAGAGAAAAACAGAAATCAGAAATAGCTGTTTTCCTATAATCTACAGGCAACTTTACAAAAAAGGGACGATTTTTCAAAAAAAGTTATTTTTTTCTGAGACCCTTGGGTAAATTTGGATGATATTGTAGTATGTTATAGTGGGGCACCTGTTCTATCACACCCTGACGGTTGGACCACTATTTACGCCACACCCTGTATATACTTTAGTATGTCAAAGAAAATTTGAACCCATGGTTCGTTAAAATCATAATGCACATAACGCTTTTGTGCCCGAAGGGGAGGCAGAGGCATATTATAATGCCCACATTTCACTTTTTTAGTATTTGTCCACCGTTATAGGTAGTGTACCGTATTGCCGTGTTAAAATGGACAGGTGCATTATGTGACTGCCTGGTGTTGCAATTTTCCAAGCCGCTTATAAGACCTTTAATTTGGCTGAACCATTGCCATTTTACTGGCAACCGACCCCTACGGCTTAGTGTGTCTTACGAAGTAATTGTCACGTAGTGGTCACTAACATGCGGGCCAAACTGGGCTCCTAATAATTAATTAGCTAAGATCCTAACCAGGAAAATGTACTTCTTAAAATGTAAATCATCTGTATCCAATAAATTGTTTAGTATAATCAATAAATTGTTCAGTATAGGGAACTAAAAATTATTCCAACGATTACCTGATTATAAAATCACAATTCTCTCTATAACCCACATACAAGCACGCATAAATAAACACACACAACCTCACAGTAACACATACATATATAATGATGCATGACATGAATATTCGAGGACTTAAAATACAAATACGATGGGTTTTTACTATAATGTCTGGTCATAGAATAGAAAAAACTAAAGTGATCAGTATTGAACCAGCTGATCAAAAACGTTGGATGTGCTCTGATGCAGAGGTGGTTTTATTCAAAGACTTCTATATAAACTGAGGTAGACATGCCCTACGCACCGATTTTTGAAACCTATAAACCGCGCCAATTAGCAGTGTTGCTCGCACTGTTGTGAGTCAAAACTTCGAGAGTAGGTACTTGGCTTGCAATCGGAGTCCATACGCCTTCTCTTTTACTCTTGTTCTATTCGTATATTGCTATTGTGTGTGGTGACAATTACCTGAATATTATTTATAAGTGAGTGTAGTCTTAGTAATGTGTGTGTTTGAGGATTGCTTTTGAAATCTCGTTTGTTAGAGTACGGCGCGTCTACCTCAGTTTATATAGAAGTCTTTGGTTTTATTAGCCTCTACAGAGTTTAAGCGCGGGCAAGGAATGTAAAGAAACTTCAGTAGACCTAAAAGTTTTATCGAGTAACATTGTAATTAGCCCCTTGGAGTTTGCCGTCTGCTAACTTGCAACAAATTCTTTATCGCGCCGAACCGTTTGCACTCGCTAAAATTTAAACTGTTGTTACAAGACTCGTTTAATTACTGTTTTGGATGTTTGTGTGTAAGACTTTTTAACTTGTACTTCTATGAAAGTGAGAGTTTGATTTTGATTAGACAATAATTTCAAGTGTTACAGTTTTATGCAATGCGAAGTTCAATCACAAAACATTGCTCAACTCAATTAGCCTGAATCACATCATACTATTTGGCGGCACGATCAAAAGATCTAAACTAAACTGAGTAACTTCTAACATCGAAAGCCATGTGCTTTGAGGTCTAGCAAACGACTTCAAACTCTGTTTGAGTTAATAATTGGCATTGATATTTGATCTTAATTTTAGTTGCTTACACACATAATCGGAATCTTACTTAAGATTAATTCTCTAGCTAGATTTAGTAAGGATCTCGCGGTAAGTTTGTTAGCCGTAGTTGCCTCGTCGCATGTTTATTTCAGAGATTGCGAAGGTGTAACTTAAGACTGTTTGCTGGTGTTGAGGGCGGTGCGCAAACATAGCCTGCCTCGTTCATATAACAACTTAACGAGGGAACTCTGGCTCTTCAAGCAATCTTGTATTTTGGTAGAAAAGATTCGACGGTGCGTCATATCAGTAAAACTTTATGAGTACAAAAACAAAATAACATTTTGTTTGAGTAATTTTGTGGTTAAATATTGTAACGAGAGGAATAAGAAGTAAAGTCAACATTAAGATTGATAGAACTCAGTTTCTTATCGTGAGCGCGACTGGCGTATGAAAGCCCGAAACAATCACGATGAGACACGTTCGCCTGAATACACACATTTCAGTCTACCACGAATGTTAGAATAGCGTATAGCGTTAACACTGAATAGTTTTTTTTACGCGTAGAAATCCTTCATGGATGTTATGCCGTACTCTTACCGAATAAAACCATACAAGTTTCCACCACTGTCTAGAACTCTAGAGTCTGACGCTCCAGATGAGCCCTCGAAAGGATCTCCCAGAAAAGCAAAATCTTAATAGCTATTTTACACTGGAAGCTCTAACTTTGTCCGTGTTGGTCTCGTGTTTAGTTACCTAAATGTATACGAAGTTCGTGGATTTGTTTCCCTCTTAGGACTTTTGTGTCATATGCATGATTTGTTCTACTATCCGTACAGCAGCGGTTTGAACTAGATATCCTTGTGTTTATGAATCAATCTGATACGGTAAATAATTTTATTTTTTAATGAAACCGGTACACTTTCTGTAAATTCAGCTTGAATGAACACAAAGAGAAAGATAAAACTAATTTCAGTACATATTTTAATAACTTATTAGCTTGGTTTAGGTGAAACAGAAGAATTTACGTGCTACTTGCGCGTAAAAAAAATCAAATAATGTGTTTCAATGCATTCATCTAAATTAAAAGTTTTCATTCACGTCCACGACGTTAAAAATTGTTGAAGTAAATATATTTTTCTGCTAAAAACAGTAGCTGGAATTTTATTTGGAGCGATTGATACGAAATAACTTAACCATACGTAATAAAATAATGGTGCTAGTGAAGAAGATTTAAAATTATTACCGGGGGGTATTCTTTACGTATGTAAATCCCTGATGGATGCCATGCCGAACTCTTACCGACTATAACCACATGTTGACCTACCACTGCATACGACCGGGAGCCCAGGGTAAGCTCTCGGAAGGATGTCCCAGGATTCCCGAAAGGCTTTGGCTCTTCACCTAAGGGTTTGGATACTATACCTACCGGTACCAGTCCGGCCTCACATAAGGGTTCGGATACCATCCCGGTTTTCGGGAGTTGGTTCGGGTGCTTTTCCGCTTCTTGGGGTGTAAGGAATGCGTCTTGGGGCTTGCGGCGTGCGTGATTCGTCGTTGATAGTCTGTTGCATAAGTGTTTTCTATGTATCTACTCTGTTATTTTTTATTTATAAACGACCTTCTTGAAATATCTTAAATTTCGTTAATAATACCGTTCACTACTTATCACTACTTAATTTTATACACTAGTCATCTATCATCAGCGTCCAAAGTCCCAAACCCTTAGACCTAGAAACTTGATATTTTCAGGGTAAGCTACCCTTATATAGTAGCATTTATTGGGTGGCTATACTTATGTGAATATCTTCAAGCAATCAAATTCGCGGATGTAAAATTTTATTAATTAGATACCTGCCTGGGACATTCTTCCGAGGGCTTACCCGGGGCTCTCAACTGTAGGCTGTTGGGCGTTACGAGAGGATTTTTAGTCGGTAGGACTCCGGCATAGTATCCATGAAGGATTTTCCTTACATTAAAAAAAATAGTTACCTGAAATTTGAACAAATAAAAAGGAAAGCAAATAATATCAGATTCAACCAGTAATTAACGCTGAGGAAAGCGGTGAAAGAAAACTGAATTCATTAAGTCGCAACCCTTAGCAAACGGTCTTCAAAATGTATCTTTGTATCACCAATAGCATACCACTCTGCCAGAGGTGGACACGAAATCCAATTCAAATTAAGCAATATATTATATTAATCATTTCAAAACCTCAATCATACACTCGAGAGCAATGAATCCGGGTCACTTAAAGAATCCTAAAAATCTCGGAAACTAAAAATGCTAGGTTAATGCAATAAATTGTATTTAATAGACAATGTAATACTCCTTAAATGAAGGTATTAAAACTTCTTAGTTATTGTAAAGTTATATCATAAAAAAATCAAATTTGAAAAAGGGCCACTTTCGAAGATGGAACTACGAAATTACAGCATTTGGTGTTGCTTTTGTTTGTAATCTGTCATTTATGTGGGTACATAAACCATGTTGATAGTGCTCTATATTCATTAATCAAGCTGAAATTATGTCGCTTACGCCTGAAGAATGCACCAGAATACTTACAATGCTGGAAACCGGCCGGAGTCAGCGCGATACAGCCAGGACTGTCGGTGTGTCGCTGTCAACAGTACGAAGAGTTCTCCGACGTTACGAAGAAACTGGTTCTAACCTACGCAGACCAGGAACGGGCAGAACCAGGTGTACCACAGCACGAGAAGACCGATACTTGGTGAACACCATGCTTCGAAATCGCTTTCTCACAGGAACTGAACTCACCAATCAGTTTCGACGCCTCGGAGGAAGTAACCCAAGTGCATGGAAGTAGTGGAATATTGGGCATTCTGTCCCACTTTAAGTTCGCATCGTCGCTATCGCTCCTTGCTCACGTGGGACAGATCGCCCAATATTCCACATTTTAAAAATGTAACCTAACCAAACATTTTTATAAAAAATAATTTATAAAATAAAACTTGCTGAAGCAAATCACCATCTCAACCTATCGCTGTCCACTGCTGAACATAGACCTCTTTAAATGATTTCCAGCCAGACCGGTTCATTGCCACCTGCATCCAATGAGACCCAGCAATTTTCACCAGGTCGTTGGTCCAGCTGGTAGGTGACCGTCCCACACCGCGCCTGCCGGTGCGCGGCTTGAGTGGACAAGGATCTTTTTGCCCCATCGACCGTCCGATCTTCGCGCTATGTGGCTGGCCCATTGCCACTTCAGCTAACTAATCCTGCGAGCTATGTTAGCAACATTAGTTCTTCTACGGATGTCCTCATTCCTGATTCGATCACGTAGAGAAATGCTAAGCATAGCCCTCTCCATAGTTCGCTGCGCGACTTTGAGCCGTCTGAAAAGACCTTTTGTGATGCACCACATCTCAGAACCATAAGTCATCACGGGTAATACACATTGGTTGTACACCTTTGTTTTAAGACACTGAGGCTGAAGCAAATAGGTATCTTTTATGTTTCAACATACGTCAAACGTAAACACATCACTCATATCAAATTTCTCAGTTTTAGTTAATTTAATTGTTGAATATTATATTACTTTCCGTTTCCGCTTAAACATTTCAACAACAAGATTTTTGTGAAATCATCCATTCATCATATTTTATGTCTAATTAATTTTATGTGATCGAATTCTTTTCCTGTTTAAATTGGATATAATGTTATCGGACTCTTTTCCTGTTTGAATTGCATATAATGTTACATTCATAATAAATAATTTTCAACATACCTAGTATAAAAAATGCAACTGCTGATATTTCAAATAACAGCTTTTGACTAAACGTGTAAGAATATATAATTATATGATACAAATGCTTACATGTGTTTTCAAATTAACAAGACAGCTAGCGTCATCTAATGGTCAGGGGAGTAAATGTTTCAACAAGTGTGTAAAATATCTGTTAGATGGCGCTGTGCCTCTCTCATTATTGTTTTTCAGCGTCTAAAATATTACATATAAATAAAATAAAAGTGTGTGTGTGTGTGTGTGTGTGTGTGTGTACTTAATTTTAAACAACAGCTTTTGACTAAACGTGTAAGAATAAATATATGATACAAATGCTTACATGTGTTTTCAAATTAACAAGACAGCTAACGTCATCTATCGGTCAGGGGAGTAAGCGTTTTAACAAGTGTGTCCAATATTCGTTAGATGGCGCTGTGCTCAATCTCAAAAATAATTTTAATTGTTTTTCAGCGTCTAAAATATTACATATAAATAAAATAAAAGTGTGTGTGTACTTCATTTTAAACAACAGCTTTTGACTAAACGTGTAAGAATAAATATATGATACAAATGCTTACATGTGTTTTCAAATTAACAAGACAGCTAACGTCATCTATCGGTCAGGGGAGTAAGCGTTTTAACAAGTGTGTCCAATATTCGTTAGATGGCGCTGTGCTCAATCTCAAAAATAATTTTAATTGTTTTTCAGCGTCTAAAATATTACATATAAATAAAATAAAAGTGTGTGTGTACTTCATTTTAAACAACAGCTTTTGACTAAACGTGTAAGAATAAATATATGATACAAATGCTTACATGTGTTTTCAAATTAACAAGACAGCTAACGTCATCTATCGGTCAGGGGAGTAAGCGTTTTAACAAGTGTGTCCAATATTCGTTAGATGGCGCTGTGCTCAATCTCAAAAATAATTTTAATTGTATTTCAGCGTCTAAAATATTACATATAAATAAAATAAAAGTGTGTGTGTACTTCATTTTAAACAACAGCTTTTGACTAAACGTGTAAGAATAAATATATGATACAAATGCTTACATGTGTTTTCAAATTAACAAGACAGCTAACGTCATCTATCGGTCAGGGGAGTAAGCGTTTTAACAAGTGTGTCCAATATTCGTTAGATGGCGCTGTGCTCAATCTCAAAAATAATTTTAATTGTTTTTCAGCGTCTAAAATATTACATATAAATAAAATAAAAGTGTGTGTGTACTTCATTTTAAACAACAGCTTTTGACTAAACGTGTAAGAATAAATATATGTTACAAATGCTTACATGTGTTTTCAAATTAACAAGACAGCTAACGTCATCTATCGGTCAGGGGAGTAATCGTTTCAACAAGTGGAAACGAAGCATCTAAAATTCCTCGAAGAGGTAGGCACAGGCATACCAACCAACATAATAGGTGCTGAATTCATCGCTAAGATCTCAAACAAATTTCTGGATTCGAAACCATGACTTTGGTTGACAGATAGTTGGTGTAATAATGTATAATATTAGACTACTTTTATCCTGAGAATATATTTCACCGGTAAAATATCAGCCACGGACGCCCACTAGTACCAGTTATAAAAGACTTAAATTGATTAGGTTTGTTTAAAATATGATTCATGATCAATCGGGCGTAAGCAACATAAATATAATGATACACTTGCAAATATATTTTATTAAGGTTCAATTTGTAGTGAGGTAAATTATTGCTGAATCGAGATTTTATTTGTATAAAACTCTTAATTTTT
The DNA here is from genome assembly GCA_933228765.1 of Miltochrista miniata. Classification (NCBI taxonomy): domain Eukaryota; kingdom Metazoa; phylum Arthropoda; class Insecta; order Lepidoptera; family Erebidae; genus Miltochrista; species Miltochrista miniata. The sequence goes on from OW121748.1 coordinate 26,291,929, forward strand.
GAATGAAAAATCACATTCGAACCAGTATCTCACAAGTGACAAGTGACAAGAAATAACCAGATTTCTATCATGTGAGTAAGTTCTTCTTTTAATAGTAGAAATGCTCAGCTATGGACCTAGTTTTTGTCTGCTAGCTGTGTTCATTTTCATCTTCTCTTCATCTTAGTGCATTCTCAGTAGCTACCAAACCCTACTGGGATTTGGAGCCTGGGGTCCAGTTTTATTTGGTTGCTAGAGCAGCTATTGTTTGACTTTTGATTTTCAACATTGATGGTAGCGATTGCTGTCTAACATCCCAACCCCCTAGGAATGCCTTTATCGTTCCCTCATCCGTTAGTCAACAGGTGCACCGCTTAAAGGTGAGGACGCTTGGACCTCATGCACCCATTTTCATATCCTATCTATTCCTCATGATGTTGTTCAGTTACGAACCCGGTTTTTGTCTGTCGGCTGTGTTAACTTTCATGTCCTATCTATTCCTGATGTACTGAAAATCTGAGAATATTTTATTTATGATTTGATTGTATCTTAACAGGTCTGATTCGGAGTTTGAAACGTGTTCTGTAGTGGAGTCTGTTGCACCAAAGAAACGTAAGCCGGTGGAGAAAAAGCAAAAACAATCGAAGATCCTCACTTCACCTCCGTTGGAGTCAGACAGCGTTCGACGAAAAAGAAATTCATCTGACCTTAAAACCACACAGAGGTAGGTTTCACTATGTTCTTTTTTTATACTACTAAGGTGACAGACAAGCTTACGACCCACCTGATGGTAAGTGCTCACCGCAGCTTATAGATGATTGTAACACCGGAGGCGCTACACCCACGCTGCCGACTCTGAACGCCGTATTGCCATGTTGAAATGGATAGGCGCAGGTTGTGACTACCTGCTATTGAAAATTTTCAAGGCGCTCAGAAAAGCATTCAACATGGCTTAACGACTGCCATTTTACTGACAACCGGGACCAACGGCTTAACGTGCCTTCCGAAGTACGGAAACGCTCGCACAAAGAATTGATACAAATTGCTCACCCATCGAGGACCAGCCACAGCGAAACTTGCTAACCACAGTGATCGTGTACAGAACACTGAGACCGCGGGGCCACGAGCGCTTCAAAACTTCAACTTTTTTCAACTAAGTTTGTGTTTTGATTGTTAACATTCATACTTAGTATACTTTGATCCCAAGTTCTTAGTCACTTTGATTCAGTACGTTTATAATTAACACTTTGTTTCTTTTACAGAAAAAATAAACCAAACTTCCTGAATATTTTGCGGTCCGAAGAAGCCAGTTGCAGTGAACCAGAACGACGTGAACTAACTTCCAGTTTCTCGAGCCGTGTTGCAACGGGAACGTCCCGTCGCTCCAAGAAGACGGGAGGAGGGTATGTGATTGATTTTAAACTGTATAAAACTAATGACTACATATCACACGCCGCTGATGTGCGCTATAGGACTGCCCTTGTGACTGTAAAACTACAGTGTGACGAGTCCTCACTATCTTGGGAGTCACTTCAAGAGTTTCTAGGACTCGCATTTAAAGAATTTCAAGACACTGAACCAGTGCATTATTCTGATAAGATTTTTATAAAGTAGTTTTATTCTCTATTTTTTATAAATTAAGCTATAGACTGAAAAAGTTTCGTATGTATTCGGTTTATAAATTGGGTTATATATAATAATAATAATAATAATAACGCCTTTTTGTACTACGTGTAACACATCCGAGGAGGGTATGTGATTGATTTTAAACTGTATAAAACTAACGACTACATATCTGTGGTGACTGTAAAACTACAGTGTGACGAGTCCTTACTATCTTGGGAGTCACTTCAAGAGTTTCTAGGACTCGCATTTAAAGAATTTCAAGACACTGAACCAGTGCATTATTCTGATAAGATTTTTATAAAGTAGTTTTATTCTCTATTTTTTATAAATTGAGCTATAGACTGAAAAAGTTTCGTATGTATTCGGTTTATAAATTGGGTTATATATAATAATAATAATAATGCCTTTTTGTACTGCGTGTAACACATCCGTACCCAGTAAATCATGGATAGGACATTTACGAAGTAGTTTGCATAGGAAAAGTACTCATACAATAAAACATAGTGATGGAGTAGAAATCGTAAACTCAGCGTTTCGCAATCGTATATTAACATATAAAATATTGTCTTGCGATGAACTTCAGGGAGCGTCAGTAGAATCTTTTTTTTAAAATATTCGTAACCAATTAAAATCTCTTCTAATCGAATTTCTTGCTAAGCATAATTGTGTTAAGGTAAACTTTGAGTATTTTGGTACATTTTTAAAATTCAAAGATAATTCCCAAGAAGTGAAATCTTTTGGAACCAAAAATAAAATATTGTATTCTAATTTTGATTTCGAAAAATTTTATATTGAAACAGTTAATTATTTAAAAACAAATATTGAAGAGTTTGAAGGTCGTGATAGTGGTTGGACATTTATAAACCATTTGTATGTTGAGATGAATCTCAATAAATACCAACCACTTGGTGGGTCGAGTTTCATCAGTTTACCCAAATCAATTCAGGCTAAAAAAGCGTGTTTGAATATTATGAATAAAGATCGATATTGTTTTTTATGGTGTGTAACAGCGGCTTTATATCCAACTAAAAAACACCCTGAAAGAACGCATTCTTATCCTAATTTTCGAGAATTATTTAATTTAAAGGGAATGTCTTTTCCCGTGACCTTTAATGATATTAAAACATTTGAAAGAAACAATCCATGTATTAAGTTTATAATTTATGGTTTAAAAAATCATAAAACCTTTGTAGGTCCTTTGTATAAATCTGAAATCGATGAAAAGTACAAAGGAAAAATTATTCATTTACTGTTTCTTGAAAATAACAGCTCTTCTCATTATTGTTTGATCAAAGACTGTTCTAGACTTTTTAGAAGTCAAGTCACATCTCATCACAACAGATTACATCTTTGTGATTTATGTTTAATATTTTTCAATACCGCTGACGAACTTAACAACCATTTATGTGGAGGTATAATAACTCTCCTCCCAAATAAAGGTTCAGTAATTAAATTTAAAAACTATGAACGCAAACAAACTATGCCTTTTTGTATTTACGCAGATTTTGAATCGATGTTACAAAAAAATACTGAGCCTAATAATAATTGTTCTAGTAAAAATACGAATATATTCCACCAACACGTGCCGGTTGCTTTTGGTTATTATATTGTATGCTCTGATGATCCTCGTTATAATCGTTACGTGTCATATCGAGGTAGAGACTGTGATAAGCGCTTTGTTGACTATATAACTAAAGACGTACAAAAAATTTATGATATAATTAAGTCGCCTGCTGCAATGATATTTTCCTCGGAGGACAGGTGTGATTTTGAAAATGCAACACGTTGTCATATCTGCCAAAACTTTATTTTTTGTGACAAAGTCCGCGATCATTGTCATCTTACCGGTCGTTATCGAGGAGCTGCGCATTCGTTCTGTAATTTGCAATATAAAATGCCCGCATTTGTCCCCATTTTTTTTCATAACTTAGCTGGCTATGATTGTCATTTATTTATTAAAGCGTTGGGTGACGTCCCTGGTGAAATAAAAATAATACCTAAAAATAAAGAAAACTATATCTCATTTACGAAATTTGTATCAGTTTCAAATAATAAGTTTTTTCAAATGCGTTTATTGATTCATTTAAATTTTTGGGTACAAGTTTAGACAAATTAAGTAAAACTTTAACACCAGAAATGTTTAAACATTTACAAAATCACTTCCCTGTTCCTGATGAATTCCAACTACTTACTCGCAAAGGTATTTATCCATATGAATATATGGATTCGTGGAAACGGTATGATGAAAATTTTTTACCTCCAAAGAAATACTTTTATAGTTCCCTTAATGATGAAAATGTTTCTGAAGATGATTACCGGTATGCAAATTTAGTTTGGTCAAAATTTAGAATTACTAGTTTAGGTGAATATACGGATTTATATCTAAAAACTGATGTGCTTTTATTAGCAGATATTTTTGAAAATTTTAGAAAGACATGCAAACAACATTATCACTTAGATCCATCTTTTTATTTAACTGCACCCAGTTTATCTTTCGACGCTATGTTATTAAAAACAGGTGTTGAATTGGAACTAATTAATGACTTGTCTATGATACGCATGTTACAAAGTGGTATAAGAGGAGGAGTGTGCCTCTGCTCTCACAGGCATGCTAAAGCAAATAACACATACTTAGCTAATTACAAATCTTCGGAACCTGATTCCTATATCTCTTATATAGATTGTAATAATTTGTATGGGTACAGTATGTGTCAATACTTACCATTATCTAATTTCAAATTTCTCACTCAACAAGAAATTGATAATTTAGATATAACTAAAATTGCAATTGATGCTGATTATGGTTATATTTTGGAAGTGGATATAGCATACCCTAAGCATTTGCATAACTTGCACAACGATTTACCATTTTGTTCCGAAAAATTTATACCCCCCGGGGGAAAGAGTTCTAAGCTAATACCTAATTTATATGATAAATTTAATTATGTCATACATTACGTGCATTTACAAACTTGTATGAAACATGGGTTGATATTGAAGAAGATTCATAGAATAATCAGTTTTCTACAAAGCCCATATTTAAAACAATATATTGATTTAAACACCAAACTGAGACAAAAAAGTTCTTCCACTTTTGAACAAGACTTTTTTAAGCTCTTGAATAATAGTGTATTTGGAAAAACTTTAGAAAATACTGAAAACAGGGTTAATGTCCATTTAGTTTCTCAGTGGCAAGATATCGAAAACATAACTAAACGAAGAAAATGCGCTAAAAACCTTATTGCTCGTCCAAATTTCCATAGTGCAACGGTTTTCACAAAAAATCTAGTAGCGGTGCAGTTAAATCCTGAACAAATAGTTTTGAACAAACCAATATATATTGGATTTGCTGTTCTAGAATTATCAAAAAGTCATATGTATGACTTTCACTATTCAGTCATGCAACCTTTTTACAAGGATAGGATACGGATGTGTTACACGGACACAGATAGTTTTGTTTATCATATACAAACCCATGATTTCTATGAAGACATAAAAAATAACTTTTTATCTTACTTCGACACCAGCAATTTTTGTAAAAATAATGTGTATAATTTACCCATACAGAACAAAAAAATACCAGGCTTATTTAAAGATGAAATGGGTGGTAAAATAATAAGCGAATTCGTTGGGTTGAGATCAAAGTTATATTGTATCAAAACCATTGATAGCACTATTAAAAAAGCCAAGGGTATTAAAAAGAATGTTGTACGTGACATTAACGTTTTCGATTACAAAAAAACACTTTACAACAATGAAATTGTTCATAAAACAAATGTTATATTTAAGTCAATAAAACATGAGCTATTTACATGTGCTGTAACAAAAATTGCGCTGTCTGGTGATGATGATAAACGAGTTATTGCAAAAGATAAGATTTCAACTCGAGCATGGGGTCATACCGATATTTTTAATTTTTAACAAAAATTAGGTGTGCTATCCTGTCTTCACATAGTATTCGCAAATTATAATTATTGTAATCAACTAAACTAACTAAAATTGTAAAATTTATATGCAGTTTTGTATTATTATAAGTACCTAATCTTAAGAATTTAAACCAAGTAAGAGCATGGGGTCATACCGATATTTTTTATTGTGTGCTATCCTGTCTTTACATAGTATTCACAAATTATAATTATTGTAATCAACTAAACTAACTAAAACTGTAAAATTTATATGCTGTTTTGTATTATTATAAGTACCTAATCTTAAGAAATTAAACTAAGTAAAACTGAGAAATTTGGAATAAATGCATTATTATAAATATAGTATTCTGTTTTTTCTTTAATTTCCTAATACATTTGCAATACCTACTATCATGTACCATGAGAGATTTTCGCGGTCGCGGGAAACCGCTGTCGCGCTGGCTATGCCCGCCATGAAACTTGTATGTCAGGATCGTAGTAAGTGGAAATCCTTAGTCTCTGCCTACCCTGATGGGAAACAGGTGTGAAAATATGTATATGTATGTATGTTATGATGTCTTAAGTTACATACTTCGAAGTAAAATTTCTTAGAAATGTGAAATAGGATATCTATGGTTAGTAGTAGTGGACTATTGGACATTCTGAAAAAAATCTTCAAAACCTGGGACCTTGGTAGCGACAGTCACAACCTCATAACACCTGATGATATGCATCATCATTCACGTTACAACACGTTTACAATTCATAAAAATTTCGCAACTTAAGTAAGTACATAACAATGTGCATTACATCATTCTTAAGACATGTTTGAACATGTTCGTCATAGTGAACGATGACACTTGCAAACTTGTAGGGAGTATCTCGTTACAACTTATTGCAAAATAAACTAAATCAACAGGTCAGAACTTGAATTAATACGTAGTACAGTGTATGTGTCACTAGCGGGTCATGTTTCTATTTAATTCACCTATTACTCATAATTACATTCAGTTTCATACTTGTTCTCTTTACATTCACACAAAGCAGTCTTTTAATTAATAATGTTGAAGCAACAGCAGTGCATCTCTGAACCTCAAACCAGTTACTTTGCTACAAGGAATAGGAGGATTCCAAAATACGTAATTAAAATAGATGTATTAGAAGCTGAAGATACATCAGATAACGAAGTAGAAATACATACAAGAGTGAAAACCCAATATATTGTTTACGATCAGTGGGATGAAATATATTATAAAACAGAGAAATTACTGAGCCAAATATTTAAAACGTTAGAAGATCGTGGCAGAGGAGGACGAGGCCAACCAGATATACCTCAACATTAATACATTATAAATAATGGCAGATGCATATGGTGACGGTATTGTTCAATACGCTCAAGACCCCTTTGACTTCTCACATATTTTACCTCTTTCTCCTACGCAAGTTGAACCAAAAAGAAGAAAACCAACTATTTGTAGAAAATCTAAAAAGACAGCTCATAAATCTTTTGTAATCAGCAACCAACCAAAAGGAGTCAAGCTAATTCAGATAAAGATCTTGGACATCACCAACGACAAAGACAAACCTTCGTTGCCGTTTTGTGAAGATAGTGACAGTGTGATACTTAGTGCTCAATACGTAGTTCATGATACAGTTGATGAAATCATGGACATGGCTGAAGGTATTATTAAGAAAATATCTAAGAAAATTCATGGTGATAGCTTATCATTTTAACTAATGTGTTTTTAGTTTTAAGTAAGTTATACATCACCTTAATACTTAGAGATGTACTGCTGACGCTTCAACATTTTGTACGCGTCATTTTTTATCATTGTGTTAGGTTTAAGATCAATGTAATTTTTTGAGACATTAAATAAATGGTATTATGATTAATTTTTTTTTTCATTTCAATTTCGACTTGGGTAGGAAATAGTATGAAAAACAAACACAGTATAGTAATAAAACATTTATTCGGTTTATTAAACTTATGAAATACAAAAATTATTTTCTAAACACCATTGTTTAATACACAATACATTCCTTAAAGCACAATAGTTCTTATGAGCAAAACAATTATACAAAAATAGGTCTTTACAGTAAAGATCACTAAGAGTCTTTAAGTTAGGAATACTTTTATTTTTACATATGTCGGAAACATTATTATGACCACATAGCTCTTGAACCCAATTAATTTTCTCACTACCTTTAACAAGAACCTTTTTTTCCTTCAAATAGGGTTTGATTATTCTAGAAAATTCTCTGTAGTCTATATATCCTTCGCTCCAGCGGTAACCTCTATTCCTTTCAATCCACCAAATGTGTCTTCTTTCTTCATCAGTTAGCGAGGATAACGGGTAAGGAGGTTTTATTAAGAATATATGAGTATGTTCCAACGTAGCTACAGCTAATTCTTTGACTATAAAGTTATTATAACGATCTTTAAATAGTGATGTACAAGCCTCGAGGCGTCGAGTCTTATTTCTGAAGCCTCGAGGCGGAATAGCAAGACTCAGTGAGCTCGGTAAGCTCGGAGTCCCGAGCCTAACCGAGCCGCGCCTTTTTTGAGCCATGCCTCGAGGCTTCAAAAGAGCTCGAGCCTTCAAAAAGAACTCGAGCCTTCAAAAGAGCTCGAGCCTTCAAAAAGAGCTCGAGCCTTCAAAAGAGCTCGAGCCTTCAAAAAGAACTCGAGCCTTCAAAAGAGCTCGAGCCTTCAAAAAGAGCTCGAGCCTTCAAAAGAGCTCAAGCCTTCAAAAGAGCTCGAGCCTTCAAAAGAGCTCGAGCCTTCAAAAGAACTCAAGTCGTCAAAAGAGCCGTAAAACATGCTCGAGTCTTAAAATGAAAGCAAGCCTTCAAATAAAAGCTCAAATTAGTGTTAATAACATTAATATCTCCGTAACTAAGTAATAAATTAATCCCTACTAATATTATAAACGCGATAGTAACTCTGTCTGTCTGTCTATCTGTTACGCTTTCACGCCTAAACGGCTGGAGCGATTGAGATGAAATTTGGTATCGGGATAGTTCGAGGCCCTGGGAAGGACAGGCTACTTTTTAACCGACTGCGCAAAAGGAGGGTTATGATTTTAAACGATAACGACTTTTACGTGATAACAACTTCTACGCGGTCGAAGCCGCAGGGATTAGCTATTTAATATAAATGAGCTTAAAGATTAAGTCTATTGTAAATATTCAATCACGTTTCTTAGCCTAGGGGCTTGGCAGAGAAGTATTAAATCTGTAGGTATAATATATGGGCAAAAGACACTATTACGAAATAGGTTTAGTTTAATTTTTACATGCGGATAGGTTTATTTATACTTCATAATTATTAATTATTATTATCACGCTACAAAGTCTAAGGGTTTGGCAGAGAAAAATCAAATTCTGTATGTATGTGGGAGTAAAAACTCAAAAGTGTCTAGATCTAATTTAGTAGCCTACATATTATAGTCACCTTATAGTTACGTTCCACGTAATAGGTGGTGAGCCTATTGCCGTGTTGAAATGAATAAAATTTTTCAAGCCGCCCATAAGGCCTTCAACTTGACTTTAAACGATTGTCATTTTACTGACCCGGGTTTCATTTCGCGTTCTCCTTCTCTACGTAATGGTATCACGTACCGATCCATTCTGAGGGTAACCTTTTGAGGGCTTCCCCGGGGCTCCCAATCGTAGGCATAAGGCAGGTAACGTGTGGTTTTTAGTCGATAGGAGTCCGGCATATCATCCGTGTAGGGCTTTTCTAGCGTAAAAAAATTGTCATCATGCTACTAAACTATTGGCCCGTGTGGCAACTGGGAAGACTTTCGCGTAATCGCCTCTGAGCGATTCAAAAGATCCTTTTTGTGTCGAACTATAAAAACTTGGAATGACCTGCCCGCCCACGTGTTTCCCTCATCTTACAATCCCGGGTTCTACAAGTGAAGCGTGACCAGGCCGCCAACTTGAGGGTCAGAAGTAGCCAGCCGACGTTCATCGATCAAACTGCCATTATATTCAGTAAATGTTTGAAAATCTCACTGTTTGCTGGTGGCAAGGCAACCCTCTCTTCTGCTAGCTTTTTTTTTATCCTGTATGGATGCTATGCCGGATCCTACCGACTAAAAAACCTCACGTATCCTGCCTAACTGCCTACGGTTGGGAGCCCCGAGTAAGTCCTCGGAAGGCGACGCCAGGACTCCCAACAGACTGGGTTTTTCGGGTTATATGCCGCTTCTTAGCGGCGTGCGTGAATCCTTCTGTAAGGACGTGCCTGCTTCTGTAAGGACGGTGAGCGGCCTCCTCATCGACCTCAGGCTCCCGGTCATGTAGGCAGATAGTCTTAGGCGAAGACATATCGGCGGCGCTCCTGCCGCCAATTGCGGAACTTGGGTGGGAGAGTTCTTTCCAGCCCCCTCCCCACCGCCTCTATCACGAGCATGACCTGCTCGCAGAAAGAGGCAGCGCAGTCCCACTTACTCCCGCTGGAGACCATGATCTCCAGCGGGTGTGAGTGAGAGTGTCCACATCCAGAACTGCCACGAGGGCCTGGCGCTATTGCTCCCACGCCTTGCACTCCGCCAATGTATGGAGCACTGTATCCTCGCTGCGCTCCTCGCAGTCTTGGCACTCGGCCATCTTTTGCTAACTTTAACACCAATGAAAGGCAATCTCAACATCCTTGGTATTGATAGATGTGCGTGGTGAAACAATAACATCTGCATTGAAAGCTGTATTGGGCCAGTCCCAAAGAAACTAGAAATCTTGAATAAGTTAAAAAGGCTGCCAATTTTTCATGCCGCACAAGACAGAGTCTCCTGTACATGGCGCAGATTCGTTATTAAGAATACTGCTCTCAACTTTTGGATAACTCCCAGCAGTGACTCCGTCTGTACATGCAGCGATGTGATATTCACAATAAAGGCTGTCCTGAGGTAACTGACAGCCTTGAACCTCTGGTGCAGTGTAGAACAAGTGTTTTTTTTTTATCCAGCTTGGAGGTACTCATTCGTTGTAGGTACGGGGACATCAGTTGTAAACGGCACCCAACGGAAGTCTTAGATTTGTGAATCAACTTTTTTCTTAGCAAGAGGGATCTTTCACAACGAATGGACTTCCAGTGCACCCGGAAGGTTTGTTATGTATTGAAGTTGTAAAATAGAACCAGTCTTCTATTAACTTAATGAAATACTATTGAGGCAGAAATGTCTACGGGTTGTGTCGTCATATGCTTTCGTATAGCAAATGCTTTGCGGGGACTTTCAACAACAATGTCGGCTGTCAACGTATGGTTAAGTTGCTTCTCACACGAATGAGTGTACACCGCGTGCTTCTGCGTTACGAGCCATGATTCCCTCTGTATTTTTGTTTCTGAGAGCAAAATTACAAACGTAGTTTATAATGAACATTCTTAAAAATACAACTTTACTGGAAAATGTTGAGTTTTGGCTACAGTGACATACATAAATTAAATCACTTTAAACATCACGCCTTTATCCCCAAAGGGGCATTTGAGGCATATTATATGCCTACATTTCATCTTTTTATAATTCGTCCCACGAAACGTAATAGGCGGTGAGCCGTTTTGCCGTGTTGAAATGGACAGGCGTAGGTACTGCCTACTCTTGAAAATTTTTAAGTCTATAAGGTCTTTAACTTGGTTTAACGACTGACATTTACTGGCTACCGTTAGCGTTAGTGTTATCGTCTCAAATCTTCAGGTTATACTTAAAGTTTTCAGTCTGGGGCCCAAATCTAACAAACGTTTCGGATTTGCGCTTCAACACGCTACTTACTCTTTTTATTATTAAAGGGGCCAATTAATAAACACGTACGTCATACCGGCCTTGGACCCACTAAAACCATGAGGTCTCTACCTATCCATCTAGCGCAGTCCTGGGGCGTCCTTTAGAGGGCTTACCCGGGGCTCCCAACCGAAGGCTGTTAGGTAGGATACGTGTGGTTTTTAGTCAGTAGGAGTCATAGTACATTCATGTAGGATTATCGTCACGTTAAAAAAAATCCATCTAGCGCATAGCTCCCCGGCTAAGTTGGAGGATGTCCTAAATTTGTCCCCACATTTTGGTTACGACTTATCCTAGGGGCTTGAAAGAATACAGTTCAAATTTTGCTTTAAGGCTGCAATGTTCGACCTTGACAAATCCTAAGGCAATTCGAACAATTCCAGCGTACGCTTTTGCCGGATTTCATTCGATTCTAATACATTATATTACTGTTATAAAATCTTAAGGGGTTTTAAGAAAAAATCTAGCCGTTAAATATTGTTCTAAAGATCTACTTATATCTATTTTATGACAAGTTTTTATGAGGATTAAACTCATTTATTTAGATACAAAAAGGACATTACTTGTTAAGATTTTTGCAATATTTCTCATTTTTCGAGAGCAATTTCGATCGAACAAAGTATTCCTAATCATGTTTTGATACGTTAAAAAAGCAAGAGTATCTAATAAATTACAATAATATAGTTTTATCTATATATATAAAAACAAGAACTGACTGACTGACGATCAACGCACAGCCTAAACCGCTGAGTCTAAAAGCATGAAATTTTACACAAATGCTCCTTATGTGACGTAGGCGAGCAATAAGAAGGGATTTTTTTAAATTCAACTCCTAAGGTGGTGAAAAAGGGTCACAAAGTTTGTATGGAACTACGTAATTCTTTGGTCCAATCTTCTTCAAATTTGGCATACAGCATCTTTAATAGAATTGATAGGTGACGTGTTTTGTATTTTATTGAAATTTATTTTATTACATGGTTAAAATAGGGTAGAAAAATATTTTCGGAGGGATTTGCCGCATAGTTCATATTGATACTCCATAACCGGTACTTATTGGATATTTTTTTTTGGCACAAGTTTGAAAGCTCAATCGAATTCGAATTCGATTTTAAAAAAATCGTTTGTTGATAAATGTCAAAACATTCAAATATCAATTTTAAAACTGTGTCTTTTATTTATATATGCCCTTCATTATGCGGAATTACCTTCTTAATTTGTATGTCAAAAATATATTTGTGAGAAGGAGAACCTGAACATGACTGGCTAGGAGTTACCTATAAAGAAAAAGTTCTAGAGGGTGTATACGTTCATCCGACTAACACAGAGTATCACCATCTTCACTTACTTTCTCATTTTATACAGAAATAATACAAACGATCAGAGGCGTTATACGCGTAGATGAAAATTTTAGTTTATTTATATGTTTAAAAAACAAACACTGGCTTAGATACTGATCGAGATTTACAACCTTGAAATCCGAGTAAGAGTACGCCACCCCAATACATCCCGAGGGTGTCGTAAGAGGCGACTAAGGGAACACTTTCGTAAAACGATCCATTGCTAGAGAAGGAAAACTCGAAATGAAACCCGGTTGTCAGTAAAATGACAATCGTTAAGCCAAGTTGAAGGCCTTATGGGCGGCTTGAAAAATTTCAACTGCGGGTCGCGGCGACTTGCGCCTGCTCATTTCAACACGGCAATAGGCTCACCACCTATTACGTGGGACATAAAACTATAAGGTGAAATGTGCGCGTATACTATGCCTCTGCCTACCCCTTCGAAGATAAAGGCCTGGCTATGTATGTATGTACCCTAAAACGGGACCCTATTCATGAAACTTCGCTGTCCGTCTGTCTATCTGTCCATCATGAGGCTGTATCTCAGGAATCGTGACAGCTAGAGAGTTGAAATTTTCAGATGATATATTTCTGTAGCCACTATGACAACAAATACCAAAGTCAGAAAAAGGGGGGATTAAGGGGGGCTCCCATCCAACAAAAGTGATGTTCGCCGTTTCTTTGGTACGGAACCCTTTGTGCGCGAGTCCGCCTCGCACTTGGCCGGTTTTTAGGGTTCCGTAGCGAAATAGCAAAAACGGATGCGAAACGGAGCAGGTAATTTTGGGGGTCCCCATACTCAGAACTGAAACTCAAAAATTTTTTTTCATCAATCCCATCGTGTGGGGTATCTATAGATAGGTCTTCAAATATGCTATTGAGGTTCCTAAAACCATTTTTTTCTAAAGTGAATAGTTTGAGCAGGAGACACTTACAAAGTGGAAAAATGTGTGACACCCCGCCTCTCTAACTTCTAAACTAAGAGAATGATAAATCAAAAAAAAATGTATGATGTACATTGCCATAAAAACTACCAACGAAAATTGGTTTGAACGAGATCGAGTTGGTAGTTTTTTTTAATACGTCATAAATCGCAATTTTCGCCTTGAAAAATCACTACCACTGCGAACGTGTGTTAAAACTTAAAACATCAATCAAAGTTACAACAAACTACAAGAACTTTTATATTATGTTACTTGCTGCTATGGAACCCTTCATGGGCGAGTTCAACTCGCACTTGGCCGGTTTTTTGTATCATTTAGTAGGCATTACGTAGGGTAACTACTAACGATTTCCGTCCTATTCTACTAGAATTCAAGAAGTTACAAAGAGATTAATTTGGCTTCTCAATCTTTGAATTTTTGTCAAAATAATGCAACGGGAACACGCGACTGGAAACCACGCAATAAGAATAGAAGCGACGGTTAATCTTTCTATTTCTCTCTCTCTCTCTTACGCAAACGAAGTGGCGCGGGTCAGCTAGTAGTTGTATAAATTACAATAATAAAGTGTCGTTGGCGATGTCAAATGATTTCGCTTCCTTTGTTGCGCTCACAATGAAACGTCCTCGACTGGCCTCACAAGCAGAGCACCACGATCGGCCTGTACCCGGATGGTGAGTCTGCCGGCCGGCCCCGTCTTTCAGATCAGTGGCTGTTTCCCCGTTTTCGTTTTCAAAGTATGCACTGAAGAACTCTGTCAGTCGAGGCCCAAATTCCTCAAGAGCCATCACCCATACTCGGCCTGGAATGCCGTCGGGTCGTTCCTGCAGGATTTAAGCGGCAGCACGGCCGTCCTTATGTCACCCTTAGTGACTTTAGGCACGTAAGAATATGTTCCTCCGCTCTCGATGGAAACAGGGAACCCCCCCGTGCACTCCGACTGAAGGCTATGGGTCAGTGGGGGCGTCTTAATGTGAGGCTTTTACCTACTTAACCATTCACGTTTGTAGTATGGGACACCCCCTTAAATTTCTAGGTATTTTGTTTTAATTTTATTATTTATACAAAATTTAATGAAAATACACAGCTCAATATTCTGTGAGTAGGTATTTCAAGCGTCTCCTTGTTGCCCTTTTTAATATATAAAATATAAAATAGAATGGCAATATAATCACGTTTGTTGTATGGGAGCGCCCCTCAATTATTATTATTATTTTGGTTTTATTTTGGTTGGCAACAGAAACAACTACTCTGTGAAAATTTCAGCTCTCTAGCCATCACCGTTCATGAGATACAGCCTCGTGGCGGACAGACAGACAGACAGCGAAGTCCCATGAATAGGGTCCCGGTTTTACCCTTTGGGTACGGAACCCTAATAAATAAAATAAATATCAGTCTCTTGTGTCAAACCTTTTACAAAGAACGCCAAAGTGTTCCCTTAGTCGCAGCTTACGACACCCTCGGGATGATTTGGGGTGGCGACATTTTCTATTCTTTCTCGTCACTACACGGGACACGAACGAACGAGCCTTCAAAAGAACTGGAACCTTCAATAGAGCTCGAGCCTTCAAAAGGACTCGAGCTTTCAATAGAGCTCGAGCCTTCAAAAAGGGCTCGAGCCTTCAAAAAGGACTCGAGGCTTCAAAAAGGCTCGAGCCTTCAATAGAGCTCGAGCCTTCAAAAAGGGCTCAAACCTTCGAAAAGGACTCGAGGCTTCAAAAAAGCTCGAGCTCTGAAAAAGACTCCCGAGTCGTCGAGCGCCATACAAACGAGGCGAGCCCTGTAAACGACACCGAGCTCTAGGCAAAGAGACTCGGACGCCTCGAGTCTTGTACATCACTATCTTTAAAACCCTGAACATCTACTATAATAGTATTTTTGTTCATGATATCTTTCTGACGACGCTACTTAACGGCTTATACTCGATTATACAGTCGTTCAATATAAGACAATATGCTGAAGTTTGATCTGGTATATCAATATCACTTTCAATTTCCACTCTAACATCCACAACAGGACCTGATTTAAGATTATCTGGTTGTCTAGAACAATCTACTACAAATAACGGAGCAATATTTTTAAATTGTTTCTCATTTAATAATGGCTCGGCGCGACGTCCATAATACGACTGTTGAAATCTAGTATATTGTTCATATATTAAAGCAATTCGATTATTCGAGAAACTTGAATTCAAATTTTCATAAGGGAAGTAGGTTGAATTTAGGTATACTCTAACATCACGAACATCACAGTGATCAAACTTAGACATATCCAATTTAGAATTATTTTTTCTATTTGTTTGCAGACCAATAATAACAAATCTTGGTTTCTCTATTTGCGACGATGTTTTTATGGACCAAGTATGCTTAGTAGTTTTTGGTAAAGCCGGATATTCATATAAATCCCAATTCCTAAATATCATCTGGAGTGGTCGATCTTTTTCTAACAGTTTTAACATATTTATTTTTTCCCTATCGGACACTTTGACATGTGGTACACGCCATATTATTTTATTTATAATAATATCTTCTACAGTTTCACCATCGTTAAGTTTTAGGGCGTTCAGATTAGTATTACTTCGCAACAATATTAATTCATGTTTGCTGTTTATCACTACTTTCTTGAAATCTTCTGCAAAACCAAGAATGTTACAGAGGGGTATAGAAGCAGAAAAGCTTCCCCCATTTGCACTATTTATGCCTTCGATATTCCATCCCCAAGCATTAGATGCTTTAGCCTCGTTTTCGTTCATTGATATTAATGATTTTATTGTGGTAGTTATACCAGCGTTTTTTATTTTATCTATTTCCACTCCATTTATCTCATACCTTATATCTTGAAACAAATAAAGTAGACTATTGTTTGTGAAATGAACGTTACTGACTCTTTCCTTCGAATTTCCACCCTTGTTTACAACAACAGTTCCTTCCAAAAACAAAGTGCTTGCTGATGGTAATATATACAAGTCTTGTTGATTAATAGGTATCCTGATTTCATCGCTTCTATTGAAACTTGTTACGTAAGGCTTGTAAGAGTGAAATTCAATTCCTTCCACAGCGTTGTTGTATGCAGGAGTGGACAAAACATCTAGTATATTCATTTCAACAAACCGATCGCTTTAAGAAATGCTTTATTATTGTTATTCAATTTTATAACCCTTTTGGACCGAGCTCTTATTGGTTTGATAGTTTTAGTAGAACTGTTATTTTTAGTTGGATGTACCACATATTTATTATAATCTATCATTGTTTTCTTCTGATATGTAGATACAACTGCACTTCTTCACCTCGCAAATTTATTAAGTTATTATTTATATCCAACAACCTTATCTGTATGCAGCTTATATTGGTTTGATTTATTGGAAAGTAGATTGCGTTTTTCGGAATTTCTATAATCCTGTATCCAGGTGGAACATTAAGTGCAAATTCGTGTAAGATGTGACTGGATTGACCGTTTATATAGGAACCGCTAACTATGTCACATTCAATCCTTATGACAGTCGTTGGCAAAATGTTTACTGGAAACTCTGATACATGATATTTATTTGCTTCTAAGATCTGCTTTTTAAATCCCAATAAACTTCCAAATGTATCTTCTTTAGTAAAATCTATAGTTGATGTACAAAATAACACAGTTTTTAAGGTGTTGTTATTACAATTGAGTGTTATAGATGCATCTTTTATCTCAGTTTTTAAATAGTCACTAATATCTTGTAATTCATAGGTTCCTTCAGGTATCTCAATAACATTTTTAGAACCATAGTATAATTTATTGTTTGTATTATCAAAATTTGGAAAAGAATTATATGTAGAGAAATGTAATAATGCACATTCATACTCCTCAGCTAATGGCAACGTGTCTGGATAATAGGTAGATAATACCGATGAGTTTCCAGTTATCGATAAGGTGAGTGACATCTTGCAAATGATGGAAATGAAAGAGTGGTATAAGATTTATAGTATTTTTATTTAAAGTATTATAATTATAATAAAGATTTACAGTATTTAATCCAAAAAGTTTGCAAATAACTTAAACACATATGTCCACAAACTATTGTGTTAAATTGTTGATATCTATCATAGTTATAATGAACATCACAGTTCTTAAAATATAGCATTAACTCTCTTGGCGGTTTTAAATCACCATAGCTATCAAAATATTCACAATAATTGTTTATTTTAACATAAGCTACCCAATGCGTTCCATCATTTCTCGAATTATCTAGGTTAACTATAGCACATTCAATTCGTTTAGGTGTTTTTGGTAACTGATCCTTCATATAAACTCCTCGAAAATGTGGAATACAATGACCATACTTCTGAATATCGATATTAGTTAAAGCGCGATTAGGTAGCTGATCAATTAGTTTTTTGATGGATTTATAAACAATCCCTGACCTTGCTTATGCGGTTTAATGTATAGACCTTTACCTATTGCTATAGCCTCCATAGTTTTATTATGACGTTCAGTTTCTTGTAATTTTTTCTGACCGTGTTTATAATCATTCACAGTTTTTGCAATACCAGCTGCACCACCAGCTAATGCTCCTAAAGCAGAAAAACCAGCAAAAATTGGGATTAAAGGTAGAATGCCTCCAGTTTTTGGTATAGGTATCATTCGAGGTACTCGAACTTTTGGAATGCATGGAACTAATTTTCGGGCAACCATATAAGCCATATTTATTAATGACTTATCATCTTTAGGTGAGAGTTTTTTGATTTTTCTTTTTATTTTTTTAACAAAGTTATAAAAGGTCTTAACACCAGCACCAGACTTCAATTTAGCTTTCATAACTTTGTTTACTATCCACGAACTAATCTTTTCCCCTGTTCGAGCATCTTTTGCTTTAAGTCTTTGCTTAGCCATATCCAAAAGACGTAAGTCGGCTTTTTGACGGTTAGGCAAGTCTGTGTAGTTTGCGTATGCAATATCGTGATGCATACAAGCTTCGTCTAACTTATTTACACCTTTATCACCACGTAGTAATCGTTTCGAAAGCTTTGTTCCTGGTCCACAATAGTTATAACCAGGTATGTGTAGTTCGAATGGTAAATGATTAATGATATTGTTTATTAGTCCACCACCTTGCATCGTCCAAAGAATAATGAATATACTTTAAAATTACATATCACTTATATAATTAACTCATTCCACTATTGCAGTATTATCAATCCAACTATTCTCTTTGTTATTCAAACCCAACCATTTTACAAACAGTTTGTTTCCTTTCTTTTTTAATACCTTTTCTATCAAATAGACACCAGGACAGGACGACTTTTGAAGCTCTTGTTCGTAAAAAGTTCCTAATATGACTTGTTTTTGATTATCTTCGATGCGATATGTTATTGGTGTAGTGTTATTTATCTTTTTTATAGTAAATAATTCTGTTGACCAGTTAGGAGTGTATCCTTTCTCGAATATATGTTTGTACTTGCTAATTCGAACTTTGTCACCAATTTTAAACTTTGGACGACATTTTTGGACTACCTTTATCATGGAATTCGTAATATTATTTTTAATGTTAGTTTCATTAAACTTATTGACATTAACAGGTGCAAATTTAATAGTACGATGTTTTGTGTTATTATATGTCTTCACAATACCGTTCAAGCCACCATCTATCCACTTATAGTGTCCGTTCAAGCTAAAGTATTTGTACAATTTATTTTTAATAGTTTTAATAACTCGTTCTACAATTGAAGCCTTTTTGGTTGAAAATGTAGAGTAGTGATTAATATTATAGTTCTGTAAAAGCTTTTGAAATGTAGAATTATAGAACTCAGTACCCATATCAGTTTGCAGATGATTTGGTATCCTGTGATTAGAAGAAAGTATTTTTTCAAATGCAAGAGAGACATCATGTTTGGATTTAGTTTTTAATGGTTCCACCCAAACGTACTTGGAGAAGCAGTCGATAACTATTAAAATATAGTTATATCCTTTATTAAAGGTTTTTAGGTTTTGCATATCAGCTAAATCTGCTTGCCACAAATCATCAATACCTTTTAAAATTACAGATCGTCGAGGAAAATTTTTTCGTGCTGCTTTATGTATTTCATTGACGATTTGTTGTTTCGTCATTTTAACAAACTTTAAGGGCTATGTTTTTCGATCTTTTAATATAGATTGAATTGCGTCTTGAACTAGTTTATCAACTGCTTTTCTTGTGTAAAATTTGCTTTCCAAATGAGTGTCTATCTCAGACATTATTGTTTTTAAAGCTTTCTCTATGTGGTTTTGAACACTATTTGGAATAGAACTTTGCAATTTTCGTAAGTCACGGATTAGTACACCTTTCAATTCATCTACATATGCTTTATTTACTGCATCATCTGCGTCTTGAGGAGGTTTAACACCTTTTAGCCTCGATGTCTTCAAGTCATAATCTCCATAATCAGATTTTATTAATGCGTTATCATTAAAATCAAGTATTTCTGATATCCGCATTCGCTTATGAATATAATGTCCAAATTTGTCTACATTCATATTAAAGGTGTATTATGTTGAACGGTATATAGTAAAATGACACACATATAACATTAGTAGATCTATTTATTTAATGATTTTGCTTTCACGTAGTTCTTCAATGATAGATATTATTTCATTGTCTAGTCCTGTGTTCCCAGCATCTCGAGAAGCAATTAATAACTTTAATCTATCAACCAATTCATTGGGATCATCCCAATATACAAAATCTGTGTTTTTTTTCCACATTTTTGTTGAAGGTAATCCTTTTCCTACTTTCTGTCTACAACTTGGACTTCTACTTTCTTGATCGAAAAGTGGTTTAATAACTTGCAAATATTTTTGTCCTTTATTACTTTTAATTGGTTTTTTTGAATCGAAATCACGACGATGTGCATTCGTTACAAGTAACATTGTCTTATAATTTTGCTTGTCACAGTCATTAACCAAGCTCAGATCAATGTCTTTTTTTAACAGTAACTCTCGCAACCCAGGTGTACTTTCGTATTTGTGTCCGGCTACAGTAATAACTTTATCCCCAATAGTTATGTTAGAGGAACCCAACATTAGCTTTCCACGTTCATTTCTTATACCAAATGGAACATCTGATAGTACTTGTGAAGATAACGACCAAGATGATGCATCTGGATTAGTACCGACTAATGACTGAAATGAAGAGTCCGATGAGGGTTCCGATTCGTTACTAGCAATACTGCTATCATCTGTTTCTTTCATATCTTGGTCTTGCGGTTCATTGGGTTCTACTTTTTCCTCCTTTTTTGTTAGAGCTAAGTGGTTATTAGTGTTGGCTATTAAATTGAGAGATTCTGTGACAGGTTTAAAAACTGTATCAAGAGCATGCTTATTATTATCTTCAAAATCCTTCATTTTACGTATTTTTTTCTTGACAGCTTGTGTCGCATCAACAATTTGTTTTTTCAATGATTTATCCATTATGTAAAATAGGTGGTAATCGAATAAGAATCAATTAAAGAATAACAATAAACAGACTGCAGTCTACTTAAATATTCAAATTTCATCTAATAATACAAATGTGTCAAACGTTTTTCTATAGCAACCATTGTTTTTAGAACAATCTTTATTAATTACCATATAATCAAAAGGTTCTTTCCATATTAAGGAACACATTTCTCGAAATTTCAACCATGTCATATCGGTGTTAACATGTTCTTCATAAACATGTTTCAAATTAACTTCATCTTGCTTAAAAAGCACAATTAGGTTAGCATTATCTCTTACAAGTTGTTTAGGTATTTTGGTATAAGTTTGATTTAAATAAAAACTATCAATCAATTTATGTCTTCCCATGGCAAAATAATCACGTATATTACTTTGATTTTCACATGCTACATCATCAAAAATAATCACAGAATTTGGTTTTGCATCTGAAACTTTTAAAACGTCATCATTTGTCTGATATTTATGAAGAGTGATACCTGGTACTCGTTGTAAAACCTTTTCTAAAAAGATGTACTTTGGTTGATGTAGAGTTTTAGAGTATACATAAACATTTTTAAATGTCAAGCCATTTTCATGCAATAGAAGACCAATTAATAAATTAGTTTTTCCACAATTTGATGGTCCACAAATGATGCAACGTACAGTATTCGGTAATAATTCTCCATGACGTAATTTGTTTTTTGTCAAATCGTCACAGATTGTATTGACCTGTAACGATTGTCTTTGTTTAACGAATTTCATGTTTGCTATGCAATACTGATGGACTCATAATGAAAAGATGAATTTATAACATAAATATTTATAACTACAAGTAGTCGAACCCAACTGGATACAGAAAACGTTGTGGGTTATAAATGGTAAGTAATGAACATGGAGGGAGCTTCAGCAATTTTTATTTTTTAAATTATTTTTTATAAAAATGTTAGGTTAGGTTACATTTTTAAAATGTGGAATATTGGGCGATCTGTCCCACGTGAGCAAGGAGCGATAGCGACGATGCGAACTTAAAGTGGGACAGAATGCCCAATATTCCACTACTCATGGACAGTAAGACGTCGGCTTGCTGAATCTAACTTAAGACCCCTTAGACCTGCAAACGGCCCTAAACTGGAGCGTGGGCATCGTATTTCGAGACTAAGGTATGCCCAGAGCCACGTAAATTGGAGTATTGAAGATTGGTCAAAAGTTATGTTCTCCGACGAATCAAAATTTATGCTCTACAAGCACGATGGAAGACACAGAGTGTATCGAAGACCAGGGGAAAGATTCAAGCAAGCATGCATCGAAGAAAAAGTAGCCTACGGTGGTGGGTCTGTACTTGTGTGGGCCGGAATTTCTTCTGAAAGTCGCACAGAGCTGGTGATCATAGAAAACGGCTCTTTAACTAGCGTAAGATATGTGGAAGAAATCCTCAATGATCACGTTGGTCCATTTATGGTCAATTTAGGTGAGGATGCTATATTTATGCATGTCAATGCCCGACCTCATACAGGTAGGATTGTGAATGACTACCTTCAAGAGATGAACATTACTCGTATGGAGTGGCCAGCGCGCAGCCCGGATATCAACCCGATCGAGCATGCTTGGGACGAGCTAGGCAGATGCGTAAAACAACGAAACCCTCCCCCAATCACGCTTCGTGAGCTCAAAATTGCTCTCACAGAGGAATGGGAGAATATTCCCCAAAATCGTATAAGGAACTTGGTGTACAGCATGCCAAACCGCGTAAACGCAGTAATGGAAGCACGAGGAGGCAATACGAAGTATTAAAATTCAAGAAAATCGTAATGAAGTTCAAAAATTTCATGTTTCCTATTTTTGTTTTAAGGAGAGATCAGCAGTTTTTTCTTTATGTAATTTTGTGTTAATAAAATGTATGGTGACTCATATTTTTTTTACTTTCATTTAAGGAGTATTACATTGTCTATTAAATACAATTTATTGCATTAACCTATCATTTTTAGTTTCCGAGATTTTTAACATTCTTTAAGTGACCCGGATTCATTGCTCTCGAGTGTATTTGAATGTGTACATTATTAACAATCTCGCTTTTAGTGTTAATTGCATTTTTTTTCACAAGGTACCTATTACTTGTAACCGATAGAAATGAAGACAACCAGTTTTAACTATTCGTATTATTTATGTTAAAGAGTGGGTAGCTAACAAAGAACGGATACTAAAGGTCGTATGCTCGGAATAGAATGTCAAGTTAGTATTTCTATTGAAATATCAAATCGTGGGTGGGTATCTTTGCTGGAAACGAATAATAATAATTTAGAATACTCTTCATCTAATTTAGTACCAACCGTAGCTATACAACGGGTCATTGAGAGAAAAATTATGTTTTGAATTCCTGAAACTATAATATATATTTGGTCTCTACAACAAGCGTAATTTAACTAGTTTTTATGTGATGGATAGGTACATTCATACCACAAAGGCCTGTATAATTTTGTTTTCATCCCTTTACGCAATTAGAGGGCTCCGTTGTTTGCGTAGACACCAACCGTGTTGGGCACTCCGATTTCATCCACACTCTCGTTGAGGGTCGACGTGTAAAGGAAACTTCAATTCGTGTGGGTCGGGCAATATCCGGTCAAACAACGCTCACAGCTTGAGCTCCCACTGAACCTGTCAAACGCTTGATTTCGCTAAATTGTTCGCATTACCTGAACCTGTCCTGTCTGTTTCGGAAAATACGAACGTATTGAAAGTGGTAGTAAGACTGCTGTGGCAGTCCTTTAATCATCTTGATTGATAATGGGCATGTCGAACCAAATTTCGTCTGTGGGGGTTTGCTAGATTTACAAGCAGTAGCAGGGCGCGTATTATATTTTAAAATGTCGTTTTTAGAGACAGTATGAAGCTAAACTCCATTGAGGAACCTACAATCATTATTTACTAAAATGCTTAGAGATTAACTTATAAAACAGCTTATCTGGTGTAAGTACAGGCATCTCACGGATGTGAGCTTGATATATTTCATACCCGAACGCTGTCGAGCAGCCATAGCTATCACACGGTTAAAAATACACTGAAGTCGGCGATCCATGGAGTACAGTTGTGAATTATTATTATTCCAGATGCAAATTAGTCAACCCACAGGTTAAGGGATTCGATTAATTCGATAATAAAAAAAATCGATTTAAGTCAGCGCTGCTTGCAAGATGGGACGGGACTCTGGCTAACGTATTAGATCTCGGTGATTTTAATTTTATGGGTACCTATAATTATAACATATTGAAATTTAGAGTCAGTGTATTTTTAGTTTAAGTTATCTTCAAAGTTTGTATACTAACAATGTCATTTTTAACCCTAAAATATTTTCACGTTGACGAGTGCCAGGTTTTCAGATTGCCATATATCTTTTCTGCAGACGCTAAACATGAAAACAAAATTGTAGATCTTATGTTCATTTTTTTGATCTTACAAATCTATCTTCACGAGGGTGCTGTGCTTTTGGCAAAAATAGAAATAGGAAAGATAGTTATCTACCAGATAGGTACCAGTAAATCTTGCAAGATGACGTATAGAATTTCAATACTGTTTCGATTATTTGAAAACAAAAGCTATCGAAGTGCCTTTGGTACAGAAAATATCGTGTGGTTACGACAAAAGAATGTAAGGTAAACATAAAACAAGTTGCTACATTAGAATAACATCTAAAAGTCGTAATTAATAATACCTAGTGTTCTTTAATTGGCCAAAATATAACGAGAAATCTCAATCATCGAATTCAAGTCGAGTCGATTTTTCTTCAAGATTCTTTGGAATCGACTGCCAACGTACATTATGTAGACTTCTTATAAAGACGCCAGCTTTATAGTATGAGTAACCATAGCCTAATCCGTCAATTTGCAGGTTATATTTATACATACATAATATATTACATAAAGTATTATGTATGTACCACTGTATTGCCTCTTTTTCTGATTTTATGTACTTTATTGTAATTTATCCGGCGTACAATAAAGAGTAAAATAAATAAATAATTAATATGTAGAATATGTACCTACATAAATTATTGTTATTAATTTATCCCCGAATGGTTAGGCAGAGAAAGAGAGAAATGGACCCACTGTTGAAAAAGCGCCAAACAAATTCAAGGTAAATCAGCAATTCAGTCAGTCGTGACTACGGTAGGTGTGACCTGGTTGAAAAAAAATCGAGCTTATCCCCTTAAATAATAAATACTTACTTTAGTGTAAAAGAACTGAACACAACTGCGTTGATTGCATAATAACCATTCAACTCATGTTAGAAAAAAAAACGAACGCTTAAAAACGTAAGCATACATTTGCTCATTTGTATAAATATTATAATCAACATACATTTCATATATTCTAAACATACTATATCGAAATATTTGCTGCGTTTATTGCCTATATATTTCGCAGTATAAAGGCCAATTTTCGACAGTAACATCAATTGCCAGGACATTTGACACCGAATATTACTTGCCATAAAGCAGCGACCATTAAATACGGTCCCACGGCTAATATTTTCAGAGATATATTATACCATATGTATTTATGAGCACTTTATGCTCTGACCTATCGCTGTAATGGTACTGTGAGGATAGAACAACCTCGAGGGTATATTGTTTAATTTCACCAATCGTTTGACCCCTATAATATACAGCCGTATCTCATGTACCTATACGTCGATTTCATTACCGTATTGTGTTTTTGTTTTTTCAACTATATATACAATATACTTCGAATCTAAGGGTACAACGGGAATTTGAAGTATTATATCAGTATGGGGAAAGTGTTCTAACTACTTTTTAGAGGATTCTGAATTGAATGATTTGAAAAAAAAATACTGTATTTATAGAATCTATACTACTCAAAGACTTCCATATAAACTGAGGTAGACATGCCCTACGCACCGATTTTTGAAACCTATAAACTGCGCTAATTAGCAGCGTTGCTCGCACTGTTGTGAGTCAAAACTTCGAGAGTAGGTGCTCGACTTGCAATCGGAGTCCATACGCCTTCTCTTTTACTCTTTTTCTATTCGTATATTGCTATTGTGTGTGGTGACAATTACGTAAAAAATATTTATAAGTGAATGTAATCTTAGTAATGTGTGTATTTGAGGATTGCTTTTGAAATCTCGTTTGTTAGAGTACGGCGCGTCTACCTCAGTTTATATAGAAGTCTTTGATACTACTTGAGCCGTACTTTGATGATCAGTCAGACTGCCAGAAAAAGTTAATGTTACTAGAGTATAATGTTAACAATGTCAAAGAGGTGTGAGAATAGGACGTCATGGTTAATATTTATTGATCCATTAAATACCTGACTAAGGCTAGGCTACAAATTCGTCAAAGAATCTGTACGTGGAGTAAGTAAATACATTCGACAAAAAGTAAGCGGTCTCAGGTGCTACCCTAACCTCGTTGTTAGCACATTATCTAATTACGTTCAGAGCGAAACCATGCCGCAGTATTTGAACTCCGTGCATGTTTTTTTTTTGTTTCAACGCACTTTTCTACCTCACATAGAGGGTAGAGCGGCAAACTAAGAGTATGGTGGTCGTGAGGCAAACTGACTGTGCATTGTATTAGGTTTTTCAACACAGTTATGAGTATTTTTTAAAATATCACTTTACATATGAACTTGCGTGGTGCAAAAGATTAAATATTCTCTTATGCATAAAGAAAAAGTGTAGATTACATTTAATATGCTTGCAAATGAACATTTCGAGGACATTTTCTGCTTTATTTATTTGTTAGTTGGCGATCGCGATATGGAAACTTTTTCCGGGATTAAAAAGTAGACCAGTAGAAAGTAGATCCACACATACAAATTTTCCGTACCGTTTAATTTTATTAGTAAGGAGTAAGAATTGACGTGTAGTCTCGGAGCCGCGAGCAAAACTCTATCTCCCAGAGCAAATTACGACCCCCTTTCAGATAATATCATTTAAATAGCAAATCCTTCACTATTGAACTACTAAGGATTACTATTAATCACGTCAAGATGTTTACCCTCATTCTAAGTCAGTTGCGGAGGAATTATCTAAGTCGAGATGAATTGAAACGCTTTCTCGAGCCATTCACTCCCATTATGGCGATGTTTGAAAATCTCTTTTGGTTCTCGGCGGATTTATTTGGAATAATCAGAGTACTAAAGTAATAAAGGTGGCATTCATCAGTTGATATTGATTGTCAGCTATGAGACTGTGCTGGAGCTTGGAATCTGCGATTCCATTCTTGGAATATATAATAGAATGTTTTTAGTAGACGTATCTTGTGGAAAAACAGGAAATGGGTAGTAGCATTGGGCCTCTGAAATTATTATTGTTGTAAGCCCTAAATTCTTTCCCTTCACCGTCAGAAGTTCCAATGCTCAAGCGATATTTCTAGCAAATCTCATGAGAGTGTTCGCTGTAATACGATCTACAGCGACTACTCTAATACGGCCTCCTTGATAACACTGTGTATAAAAGTTTGTCATTTACTATATTATCCTTTTTCTTATCTAGTTCACCTGTAATCTTGCGCACTTATGCAGTGGAGCAGCCCGGGTCAGCATTTAATTAGTTCCGAAAATAATATTTTTAATCTGATAAAATCTACAATGATTTACTTTCGTCTCAAGATGTCAATTTGAAACAAAAGTGTAAGAAATTGGACTATGGACATAAAAACAGTTAATAAATTCTTTCCATTTATACATTTTCGTTTATTTTCTAAGGGCTTTATAAGCTATTTTTAAGCAAGGAAGTCGGTGGGTGTAAAACAGATGAGGCATATTTTATAGATCCGTTTTATTTTACCAATAAAACGGATCAGCTTTAGCAGTTTTATCACATTCTTCTTTACTAAATATGATTCTTTGCTGGGTAAAGTACTCATTGTAAGGCTTGCATTGTTGGTTCTTAACATAGTACAAACCCTGTTGGATGATCTTGATAAATGTACCTACGTATTCCCTATTGGTGACTCTCAATATGAGGTAAAGTTACTTTGGGCTTAGCCTTTAGGACTTAGATCGTCTAAAACATTTGACAAAATAAAAGATAGTCAACTAAAAACAGTGATTTGCTGTTATAAAACAAATAATGCTTTTTGATTTTTCAACAAAATTAACTTCGAGGTGTATTGTTTACACCTAATTGTTGTTCTTGAAGATTGAGTTTTAATTTCCCGAGGCGTATTTGTTTTTGAAGCTGCATTTCGCATCAAAAGACAGAAAAAAACCGAGGTTTATTTTTACGTGATGAGGGTCGCTAGAGGTTATTAAGCGTCGAAATTAAGTGAAAAATTTACTAAGTTTAATATATTTACTAAATTACTAAGCTTACGTACCTACTAATTAGAAGATCCGCTCATCTTAGTCTTAAACCTCAATGTTGAAGCTAATATTCGTTTTAGAACTGAAATATTTGGACCATAACGTTTCCCAAAGCTAGCGAAATTAATGAACAATAATAATGACTGTAGGTAAAATTCAAACAAGTTATATGATCACAAACCTGTATTTAGTACTCCTCGTACAACACTCGTGTAACTTAACAAAAGCTAACTTCTATTATGACATAAAAGGATATCACTTAGTTTATTGTAATACAGTCAAACAGATTACTATTACCAGAAACTGTGTGACGGTGACAACAGTAACATTAAGAGAAGCAGTAAACTCCGTTACTTTGCGAGGTACTTCCCGTTTATTGGGTCATTAGGATATAATTTCATCCCGTGTTTATGATCATATAAAAAGTTTGTCAATTATAATTTCTCCTCCTTCAGGTCATTTGAATTTCGAATTATCCTTCGTTGGATATCATTCATACAACAATGCTGAACTTCATGTTTTTGAGTCATCACCTAATGAATTATTAGCGAAAATTTGAGATTTCCGTATTTTCCATTTCACTGTTTTAATTAAAGTTGCCAAGTCATGAATAGCAGAAACATTACGAGATGATTTTATGCCATATTTTAATGTAGCTTTGTTAATCGGTACCTACAGAGTCTTTCATATAATTAAAGATTTACAAAATGATGGAAACGATTTTTCTGTTGATGATACTAACCAAAAATTTCAGCAAACAATTCACGACATTGTAAGGTGTCATAACAGTGAGTGGCGTGTGTAGAGCCTGTCGCGTCAGACAATCCACATGAGCCCTCCAAGATTGATGATCGACTAATACGCATTCTCATTACCTAACCTCACCTTTACATGAAATATGTCAGGTATTGGGCTGACATATTACTCCTCCATTGGAATTTTAAAGAGGTTCTAAAGTAAGTTTTGTGGGCGTTCGTGCAGACGTGCCTACGTACTACGTAATTACATAGGTCTTATTTGACAGAGTTTGAAAACAGGTTTCATACCGTCGAATTTTCAGCGTCTGTGGTTATTATATTTTTACAGAGGAGGTTAAAGCAATTCATAAAAAAGTTTATGTATACTTATAGCATTAGAGAATACCTACCTATAGTTTAGTCAATTTAGACAATTGAAATAACAAAAACTCCCGGGGAGCTAAATTTTGGTGGAGAGCTGGGGTTTGCCATTACAAATAAAATATTAAAAGTTCCCATCGATCCTATGTGTGCTAAAAAAGTTTATCGGGGTCAAAGGTCAAAATTTTAGGTTTTTTCTCGAAAACGGCAAGTGTTATCAAAAAATCACTCAAAGCAAAGTTGTAGATCTTAAAATTCTTCACAAAATTGATTACACAGATCGATATACTGTGAGTATTTCAAGCGTCTACTTGTTGTATGTCTACTCAGCAACTATAGTTTGCAGTAATGCATATAAAAACAATTTAAAGTCTCCCACATTGCCTTTCTTATAATGAAATAACGTGCATAGTTCCACTGCAGTTCGCATAAACATTGAAGATTTGACTTAACTAACTAGTTAGTAGTAGTAGCAGTAGCAGGTTCTGAAATTTCGACTTAGTTGGTATCTTGTTGTACCAGTCAATTAGATAGGATAGTATTATTGGACCTTTTCATAATACTAAGTACTACTACCTATTCATAATACTAAGTACTACTTGCTTTTTAGGGTTCCGTATACAGTTCTGGTGAATTAGGCAGATCCCAGAACACTCCCACAGGGGCAGATCGGTGTCAAGAAGTTTTAGTGAGTATTCCCAGTGCTATCGTGATCAGGTGCTGGGCGACCCTCACACGAGCCCACGCCTCGCCAGCATGGGTATTCCGTAAGCGGAGCTCTCCTTGTAAAAAAAAGGGTTTCGTATACAAATTGTATAAACGGGACTCTATTACAGAGACGCCGCTGTCCGTCTGTGTGTCATGAGGGTGTTTCTTATGAACGGAGTTCTGTTGCTTCGAAAACAAAAAATACTAGAAAAAAATACTAAAACCGTTATATTTTGCCGTTTATGGGCCGGTTGAGTGCAGATTACTACAACTTTATTTATTGGTTATATTCGTTGTTGATAGTATTACATACTAATATTTTGTAAATGCCTATTTATAAGAACTATTGAAATTATTGTTAGAATCTGGACACGGTCAAGTTTCATAATATTGAAGTCTACATATTCTATATCAAACTATCTCTTTAATCTATTTGTATTGTATTTGCCAATAAAAGTTGTTGTTGGTCTAATACAATAAAAGAAAAAAGTTATCGTTAGATCGGGTAGGAAGCCAAGTGGTTTGCCATTTTCCGGAACAATACAAAGCATTACAAGAAAATGAAAGTCATCTTTTGCTTATTTCATTATTCCAGCTCTGTATTTGTGTTTTCATGGAACTGGCTACCTAATTGTTATTTCGATAGTTTTATTCTATCATAACAATGAGCCAGAATAATGGTATTTATTGATTCTAACATTGAACAGCAGTGACAACTATAAAACTACAGAATCTTATTTGAACCCATCAATGTGGCGACGGGTAAGAGTACAAAATGTCGTCATCCCCGTAGATAATACTGTTTTACAAGTAATTTTATTGTTGTTTAAAGCATTATTTTAATACCACACTATATAGAATCACGCATTAGTTTGTAATGAAATACGTGCTAGCATTTTCAATAATCAAATATTCCCAACAATCAGGAATCCTTTTTTAACGCATCTCGATCTGCTCCAATATGGATTACTATAATTACTATTTTATCAAGGGATGCCTTGAATAATAATACGCGTAAGATTTAAGGCAAATAGTTTACCGGTAATATATTATGTTTTTTCGGGACAACAAAAGTAACCTATATCACTCACTACAAATAAAACTGTCCTATAAAAATCATGTCAAACCATTGCTTACTTACGAGACATGTAAGAACGACGAATAAACATACTTTCATGATATAGTATGTCGTGACTGTAGTCAGGTAAAGGTATTTCAAACGTACGTGCAAAGGCACTGAAGCCCCCAAGGAGATGGAATTCGGTTGGCATGCTGCAATTATATTCCTCATACGCTTAGAGAATCGGCAACAAAGGTAACTGCTAGTCAAGAATGATTGTCATCCAATTTAATACCATAACGAGAAGTTACAAAAGCATTGCTCCATTTATTTTCATGACTCGAATATTTTACACAAATCATAAAATTTACTGAACCATTGCAATATACATTAAAATATTAAGCTGTGAATAGCAAAAATGTAAATGATCAGAATTATGCACTTCATTGAGTTCGTTTAACGAGTTCATTTGTATAATAGCACGATCAGAATTGTAAAGGTTTCATCTTACTAGGCAATAATAAATATTTTTATGAACATGTTGAAATATGAAGTTGTAAGCACTCAATAACAATACCTGTGAATTCCACATCTGTAGTTAGGTATTATAAATTGTAGCATGAAATTAATATAAGAGGAAGGTAATTGCAACATTAGTGTTTATGTTGATTGAAGTACAAGTTATGTTACAAGAAGTTGTTGTCTTATTTCGCTTTATCTTACTTATCTGATAAATTGTTTTTGATTTATGACATGAATTTGAACTAGGAATATAATAAGTATTTAACATAGAAAATTTTCTATTACCAATTGTCTTTGCCTCTCCCTACAACTAAGTAATTTAAAAAAAAATATGCAGTGTCTGAAACGTGGTGTTCCCAACCGTAGGCAGTAAGTAAAAAACGTGTGGTTTTTAGTCAGTGAGAGTTTGGCATAGCTTACACGACGGATTTTCCTCACGGTAAAAATTTGGTGGAAAATAAAAAATTCAAACTTTCTACGCGTACTACCTATCAACTAACTTATATGAACAAACAAAAGTGCAAAACTATAAATTTTGCGTTGCTCCAGGTATCAAATTGAAAGAGGGATTATTGTAATACCTAAGTCGGCATCCAAGAGTCGCATCGAAGAGAACTTTAACGTGTGGGACTTCCAACTGTCAAAGAATGACATCGAAGCTATTAGCAGTTTTTAGTGCAACGGACGTCTCATTCCGCAATCAGAGTAAGTAGCTTTATATACTTTGCACACAAAATTATTGTAAAAGCCATATAATTAAGCTCAGAACTCACAGTGAAATTTCGTCTACGTCGTCAACAAACTTTTAAAAACCGAACCGAATTTGATATAGGTAAGACGTTTAAAAATCACCATTAAAATCTGCTTATTAACAATTTTGTTTTCATGGAGGTTAACAGAACTGCCACATATCATAGTGTAACCAATTCTACCACAATCTTTTCTGTACTTATGCTCTAATACGTTATTACTGATCAATAAAAAAGGTAGGTAACAATTATGGAACTTGTTAGAGCTTTAAGATTTCACGTTATCAATCACAGCTTTCTATTTATTACTCACGATGATTTCACTAGTATGAAAAAAAAAACATTATGATGTTGTTGTGAGCATTTGAAAATCCTTCCTTGCCATGCTTTCCGATTTCCTTTTTATGGCAGGAAGATATTTCGTGGGTAGCTTAAGCTATGATGTCGATTTATGACAATCACACAAATAGACTTTAATGATTTTTGCTAAGAAGATTAGTGCGGAACGAGTTCTGCGTACAGAATGAAATCATTGAGCTGTAAAGAAATTGCTACTAGGTATATTTCTTACCCATCCTAGTAACAAAGGAATTATTAGAATGAGTAAGAAAATTGCTATAACCGACCGTACATTATTCAACAAAATACTTAAAAAAAAAATGAGAAGCGTTCATTAGGTTTCGGTACCCAGAGGGTACAAACCGGGACCATATTCATGAGACTTCGCTGTCCGTCTATCTGTCCCTCACGGAGCTGTATATCGTGACCTTCATATGACTAGATATGCCACGATAATATCCAGTAGGTAGAAGTAATCTATTATAATATTATAAAGAGGAAAGATTTGAAACTAGAACATTTTCTTAACCAATTTCAAAAGAGAAAAAAAAACAGGCTAATTGAGAACCTCCTGTTCTCAATTAGACTGTTTTTAGGGTTTCGTAGCCAAAGGGCAAAAACGGAACCCTTATAGATTCGTCATGTCTGTCTGTCTGTCTGTCCGTCTGTCTGTCCGTCCGTGTGTCACAGCCACTTTTCTCCGAAACTATGAGGTCTATGCTATTGAAACTTGGTAGCTAGATGTATTCTGTGAACCGCATTAAGATTCTTATATAAAACTAGAAAAAAAGCAGTAAATTTTGGGGGTCCCCATACTCAGAACTGAAACTCTAAATTTTTTTTTTCATCAAACCCATACGTGTGGGGTATCTATAGATAGGTCTTCCAAAATGCTATGGAGGTTTCTAACATATTTTTTTTCTAAAGTGAATAGTTTGCGCAAGAGACACTTCCAAAGTGGAAAAATGTGTGTCCCCCCCCCCCCCTCTAACTTCTAAACTAAGAGAATGATAAATCCAAAAAAAATATATGATGTACATTGCCATAAAAACTACTAACGAAAATTAGCTTGAACGAGATAGAGCTGGTAGTTTTTTTTTAGTACGTCAAAGTTACAACGAACTATAAGAACTTTTATATTATGTTACTTGCTGCTACGAAACCCTTCATGGACGAGTCCAACTCGCGCTTGGCCGGTTTTTTTTCTTTAGATAATGAGTAAGCTTAACAATAAAACATATTTAACTTGGTCTTCCTATAATTTAGGATACCATGTTGTTTGAAAGAAATTATTCCCTATTAAATATTCTTTCGGTTAGTATCATAAAATTCAGGATGTTTTGTTTTTTCAGATCTTCCAGGTTCGATTCCCGGCTTAAGCAGGTGATTTTTCAAAAATCTTAAAATGCAGTTTTACTTACTTTTGAAAATAAAGGAATGTTTCCTTTCAGGAAAACTTGCCATTATCAATATTAAGGGTACTTTACCTCCAACTACCGTCTTTAAATTCCACTCTGTATATTGTAATAATTATGTTTTACTGTAATTTTTAACAACAAATGTACTTTTATTCATATCTGGTCCTATCACTATAATATTCAAGTACCTATAGTTGATACTTTAATAAATCGTGACCGGGCGACACTGTAGACTTTTAGTATTTAGTTTTGCTACGAAAAACAATTCTAAATAGGCTATTCTATTTAGAGTAAAATTGTTTCGTAGAGCTTTTGTCTTACCTCGATCTTGTCTTATTGATGATTAAAGAACTATTTATTGTTAAAAATTACAGAGAAACATAACTTGTGTTGACACTCTAGCCCCGTCCCATCTTCCTAAAACAAAATTAAAAGCCAGTGCCGCAGCGGAAGCGGCTGAAAATATTAAAATTAATAAATATAAGGGTCTCGACTCATCGTATCGTTTTTGTCCAGTCGGTGTCGAGACCCTAGGTCCATGGGGTCCCAATGCGCAAAAATTTTTCAAGAATTTGAAAAAGCGCCTTGTGGAGTCAACTGGTGACCCAAGGGCTGGCAGTTTTCTCGCTCAACGAATAGGTATTGCTATTCAAAGGGGGAATGCTGCTAGTCTTTTGGGCACAATGCCACGGGGGCCTTATTTAGGTTTAGTTTAGATAGTAATAGTGTAAATATAGATATGTAATATTTATGTTTCTATTGATGATTCATATCGAGATGTAGTCATATTCTAGCCATCTAAACTGCTTAATGTAAATCATCGAAAATTCTACTCATACCTACTTATTACTATCTACCCTGAATTCTAAAACAAAGTAAATGATGGTGACATTATACTGGCGGTCAACATGTTTCGATAGACTGGCTCCTGACACGCTATCCATCTTGCGTGGACCCCGGATTACCTGGCAGAATCGACCGAATGTGATTAACGGAAGCGCTCATGCCCGTATAAAACGGCCGCGTTGATCTATCACCGTGTACTGTTCAATTGCGGATTAAAATCTTATAAAATAGCTTTTTATCCATCAAATGCTGCTATTTAAGTCGGTACATTTTTCTGAGATTGAAAATGGGTATTTGATGTAATAATTATAGGTTGTGTGTATCTTATTCAACAACTCACATACTAAAAAATTGATTGACAACTTTACATTTAAAACCTGAAAGGTTAATCTGTATCGACGGTTGAAAATGACGTAAGACAGAAACCAAGTAAGTATGTGCAAAATGTAT
Source organism: Miltochrista miniata (assembly GCA_933228765.1). Lineage (NCBI taxonomy): Eukaryota > Metazoa > Arthropoda > Insecta > Lepidoptera > Erebidae > Miltochrista > Miltochrista miniata. Next base: position 26,327,460 of record OW121748.1, read on the forward strand.
AAAGTTTTCAATCAATTTGTTTTCAACTACAGTTCGTTTTGTCTAGTGTCTTTGAGTACTTACAGCGAAAGTATGAACGGTGGTTGAATGTTTTGCTTTTCAACTACCCGAGCATAGAGGATTTAGAGGGATTATGGTACCATAATATACCTTTATTCTTATTACGTAAGGAAATCCTCTTGGATGTTGTGCCGGACTTCTACAGACTAAACCACACAGTGGCTTTGTATGTGTCTAAGGCCAGGGCTCCCGACACAGGCTTTATCTACCATCGTGGTCTCTATCGAGGATAATATAGCTACCTCTGAAGTTCCCTTTACTTATTATTATTCAATGTCCAGCCAAATGAAAAACTAATTTCTGGCATCGGCAATTCTCTCAAGACTTGAATATTTGCGATATATCCACGAAAATACCTATTGGCTTGATATGGTTGAAGGTTCTCCCCTCAGGGATGTTAAATCGAGGGTCTGAAGTGATTATTGTGAATGCAGCTATGCTTAACTATGGTGGAATGATACAATTTGAGTTTATCTAATTTACATCTCTAGTCAAAAGTCGAAAACTCCTGCAAAGTGAATGCTATTATATTGTTATAAATGAATCTTTGAATTCTGATATTCATAACTTACTAACTTTAATTAAAGCAGTGAATTTTAAAACAAACAAAACTCAACTTTGTGCCCGTAGGTAATCCATTAAGTAATGACTCAAAACAACTTGTTACTTCAGCACAAGGAGGTCAGAGTGATGAATGAATGATATCCGATGAAGGAAATTTAAAAATTTTAAAGTTTTAGAGGGAGGGAAGCCTGTAATTGACAGTGGCTGTATCAGCGCTACTTACTTTTTAACCCCCGACGGAAACCCGGACGGGGTTTTTAACCCCCGACGGAAACCCGGACGGGGTTTTATAAGTTTGACGTGTGTGTGGGCATGTGTGTGTGTGTGTGTGTGTGTGTTTGTAAGTCTGTCTGTGGCATCGTAGCTCCCAAACGGGTGAACCGATTTTGATACTGTTTCTTTTGTTTAAAAGATGGGTTAGGGGAGAGTGTTCTTAGTTATGATTTATAAAAATCGGTTAAGCCATTTAAAAGATATAAGGGGTGAAAGTGGGGATGAAAAAAATAATGTGTTCAAATATACCCGTGTTTGGTATCAAATGAAAGTTCATAAATTATACATCACGATACCGCAAGTTTTATGAAAAACGGTTTAGCCATTCGAAAGACATGAGGAGTGGAATGTATTTCTAATTCCGAACCACACTCCGCGCAATTCGCATTAGCTTTGAATAATTTTTGATATACTATACGTATGTTGATATTAAAAAACCCCTATAAAATTCCTATAAAAAGCATGAAATAAAAAATTAAATAAAAAAAATAAAAAACCCCCGACTCACAAAAAAAGAACATTTAAAAAAAACCTGTAACAAGTAAAAAAATAACTATTATATTATGATCTATCTACCCTAAGTATGGGATGCGGGGTCCTACTAACATCTTAAGGACCCCAATGGGTCGGATCCTCCTCGTGGTGCATCCTGGGCAACGGAGTAGCGACCACTCCCCTTCCTCTGTGGGGGAGTTGTGCTACTCTGGCTAATTCCGGCCGAGGCGGGAGTAACCCACCTGTGGGTTGCTCGGTGGTGTGTGTTGCTGCCGGCCGTGCCGTTATTCACTGCAGGCAGCAGCAATGATGGGTCGCCGTCGCTTCGCCTCCTTTGCTGGCGAGACGATGGCGGCAAAGTGGGAGAGGCACTGCGTGGGGGGCGGGAGTTTGGGTAGATGCTCCCGCCCTGCCATGCAGTTCGGGCTGCCGGCCGTGAATAACGGCGCGACCGGCGGCAACAGTGCTGGGCCGCTGTCACCTCGCCAGTTGACGAGGTGATGGCGGCAAAGCGGGAGGTGCACTGTGCGGGGGAGCGGGAGTAACCGATAATGCTCCCGCTCTGCCGTGCAGTTCGGGTGCGCCGCGGTGAGGAGTTACTGCGCGCCCCCGATTGTTTCTTGACCGTGGGCGTAAGGTCGGGGGACCCCGCCCACCAACGGTCACATGGCGGTGGGCACCTTTTCCGTGTTCCAGGGGTGCCCATTAGCGCACGCCTGCGCCAGCCGCTCTCTGTCTCCTCTATTACAGAGGGGCGCTCGAGAGCGGTGCAGGCGTGGACTTCAGCTCCTTAGGGAGCTTTGGGGAGCCGCCCATCTGGCTCCCCCGAGGAGAGCCCCGAATAAACGGGGCGCCCCTAGCCGGGTCGACGTGAATAATCTTTTGATATCCCTCGGCCCGGCTAAAGGGTGAGGAGGAACACCGCGGGGTTTAGTGGGTAGGACGGTCCATTCCGGACCGGGCCGGGAGTCCCACACACCATCCCCGCGTCAACAAAAAAAAAAAAAAAAATCTACCCTAAGTATTGAACGTTTATTATTATTAGTAGCTATATTATTTAGGTATTCATATTTTTAACTAACAGTTTGTCTTGTCGGGGACCGCTGACCTAATCATAACCTAATCGTACGTCTGTCTCTGTTTGGGTTTAGAGCGGTTCACCCGACGGTTTTTTAAATTTATTTATTTATGTTTTAATAAACACGACATGAAATAATTCTAGTAACGATCTAATAAAAGGGAAGTGCTTCACTGAGGAGTAATCTCAACTCATTAATAAATTGACGATATTTATTTATAATCCTGAATAATATTGCATCACGCCATTATCAAAGTTTAACTACCTACATGATAATAACCACTTTCTGTAGTGTTTTAAATATGAGCAGCCAGTTCCACCAAGGGCCATCAATCAACAGTTTGAATAATTTCCAATGCTACTTCCCAAAATAAATAGGTATGTATAACAGAATTTATGGTTTATGTAACCAAAACTACACAATTAATTGATCACACACCACCAATCAGATTAAATATTTATAATCACGAAAAGCAATTTGCCGAGCTCACCACAGCACAATACGTGTCATAAGCAGCATGGATCTGCAATATCTGTGCATTTTACCACGACGCAATGATTTTACTCAGATATTTTCTAGCTATTAAATTAGAGTTAACTTCAGTCAAATTCAAAATTGCAAAGTTTTGCTACGTATGTTCTTAGTTAAGTAACAATTTAGAATTATTATGTAGGCACAGTTAATTAGTAAGGATATAGAAAGTGCATTTAATAGTAAATATCAGCAGTTTGTCGTATGGGAGTTTCCTTGAAGATGATACTTTTCCTGTTTTTAGCGTATCTCGTTACAAAGGAAACAAAAATACATCATCTGATAACATTTCAATCGCCTAGCAATCGCGGCTCAGATACTGCCTAGTGACGTGATAGACGTGCCTACAAACAAATGGACAGACAGCAGAGTGACAGTAATATAGCCCCGTTTTTATTATTTTGGGTTCGGAACCCTCAAAAGACATGTCATAAAATGAAGTGCTACTTAGTTTCCGTAAAATAAATACAATTTCAGGATGAGCGCAGGTGTTATGGAATACAGCCCCCTGACCACAACAATGGGCTCAGGTCGCGCACTGTCGCCCTGTCACCCTACCTGTTAATTAGGGTTCGTACGTAACACGCTTTCTTTCTTTCAACTCGTTATTATTTATTTCAGCGTCATAAAATGTTGCTCTCGTAAATTATTGTCCATTACAAAAAACCCTTTCAAACTCGAATTCATATTTCGCACATCCATATCTAAAGAGCTGCAACTCAAAAATCGCATTTTTTGAGATAAGCACACCACCGCATTCTTTATCCGAATACCTATCCACCAATAAAACAGACTTAAAAATAAGTCCACTACTCGCTGCTAGATAGCACCAAGTGTCCCTTTAGTTACACGAGGGAGCCCCGCTCCCTTCCGCCAAAACAGAGACGTCGCTAGTTGCGGCCTAAACTACAAGCGAATTACACGGGTCCATCGTAAACAAAAGGGAATTATTTTGAGTTCTATCTGTACCGTTGAAATTTCAAGCACTATTTATTTTGAGTTGCCGACTTTTAGACGACTTTTAGACGTTTAGTTGCTCAGTAAGTAACTACGCATCTTGAGTTAAATCCGTATAGCTGGCAGGGTAAGTAAAAGTTTTAAATTTATTTAGAGTTCTTTCCATACTGTTGCTACATTTTTGGATTTGTAGTTGTGTCCGTTTAGTTGAGTCATATTTTAAAGCGTTATATTTCTTTAAAAAGCCATTTATTTGAAACATTTTTGCTATTGGCGGTTAAAATCTTGTAATCTTATTATAATTTCATTTTTATAACTAGAATTTCTATAGCATTTTACTCAATAACTGCATTTTTTTTAGTTACGTCTCTTTAATTGGATTTTGCCAAAATAATTTCGCAATATCGCTAATAACATCGAAAATGTTCTTTTGTTGACTCTTTTAATGCGATTTGATGCACAAGACCCTATTAATAAGTAATGAAAACATTTTTTTACAGGTTAACAACGAAACGTGGTCAGTTTTTAGTCAATATGATAGAGGAAAGAGATAAAGAAAACTCTTCACCAATGCGCTGGAGGACGTCTTTAAGACGCTGGACTGGAAAGCATGGGCATCTCGCACCTTCGATTTGCCGGCGACATCGTCATAGTGGCGGAGACGCTGGAACAGTTTAGTGGAATGTTGCCCAGCCTAAACGTTGCGTCTCGACGTGTTGGTCTCGGCATGAACTTGGAGAAAACCAAGGCCATGTTTAATGAGCACGTCACGCCGCGCCGGGACCAATCTACGTCGAAGGATCGAGGCTTGAGGTTGTCCAGGAGTATACATATCTTGGGCACGTTATCACGTTAGACAAGTGCAATCTGGACAAGAAAATCGCTAGAAAGATCCGTTTGGGTTGAGCAGCGTTTTTTCAATGCGCCTATAGCACAGTGCGTGAAGACGAAAGTCTACAAACAACCAGTGCGTCCTACCAGCTATGACATACGATGCCAAGACGTGGACACTTACGGTGGGGCTAGTTTATGCCCTTAAAGTTGCACAGCGAGCTATGGAACGAGCCATACTTGAAATATCTCTGAGGGATAAACTCCGAAGGTTTTTCGGCGGAGAGCCGGAGTGGTCGAAATAGCTCGCAGAATAAGCACATTAAAGTGGCATTGGGCTGGCCACATCTGTAGAAGAACCAACGACCGAATGGAGCAAACGGGTTCTAGTGTGAAGACCGCGACTCGGTAAATATAGGGTAGGACGTCCACCCGCTAGATGGACTAATGACCTGGTAAAGATTGCAGGCTGTGACTGGATGCGAAAGGCTCAAGACCAGGTACTGTGGCGTGAACTGGGAGAGGCCTATGTCCAGCAGTGGACTACTATAGGCTGCTTGATTGATGATTTTTAGTACATATTTTAGATATCTACTTACAGTTTATTCTTAAATGTAAATGATTTTTGATGTGCATATAAAATTGTTTTCCACAAAAAGGAAGTTTATTATTTTTTTTTATTTATAAGAAAAATATGTTTGTTGCTATATATTTTATAATTAAAAGGTACAAAAGTGACTTTCATTAGTTGTTTTAACCACTATCAATAATATATTTACACTTACTAAAGTTAACTAATCTTTTCTTCCTCATTGATCATCCAATATACTCCTATTGCTAACCTCAGATCACTCTATTAAATTGGACTAATTAAAAATAACACATAATGCTATTACGTTTTGAGTTTATAGTGTTTCGTCAAAAGAGAGTTAAGTACAAATTCAATTCACCTATATAGACTCAACTCAAAATAATATGACAAAACACACCTACCTTGTCAAGCAATAGGGCAATTACTCGAAAATTCCAATTTTCAGCCCCAAAACATGATTAAAATGAAAGAATCGTACAATTTTATTCAATCTTGCTGCGCACAGAAAACATAATTCTATACAGAACACTTCTACAGTGCATAGGGGTCGAGCAATCAGTTTTTTGCATTTTCCCAAAAAAGTGCTTTTTTGAGTTATGCTCTCTTTAGATCTAGGTGTGCGATTTGTTAACGTTGTAATTGCCACCTACTTTTTGTTGAAAACCTTTTACAACATTCGAAATAAAAGCTCACGTGAACAACATTTGAATATTTAACTAAAAGTGGAGAAAACAATATAAATTTCCAGGTTTTTAGATTTTTAAAATGAATACCAATTTCAAATTTTAATGTGAAAAAATTTATGGTCTCGAGCAGGATTAGAACCCGCGTCTTCTGGTTTGCCGGACCAGACGCCTTAACCAACAGGTAGATGGTGCCTACGTCGCCCCAAGACGTAATCAGGTGAGAGAATTTGACGGTCGAGAGCAGTGTCTCGGTGGTCCAGTTGGTTAAGGCGTCTGGTCCGGCAAACCAGAAGACGCGGGTTCAAATCCTGCTCGAGACCAAAAATTTTTTCACATTAAAATTTGTGATTGAGTCAGCATACTAATTGCTTTTCAAAATTATCTCTGAATACCAATTTTTCTGATTAAAGCAGAAATGGGTACGTAACAAAATAGAAAGTAAATAAAATTACCTTTTGGCTAACGTTATTTATTTTCTTCTTTGTGTATTTAATAATTTTAAATGAGTTTTCATACAATGTTAAATAATATGAAAAAGTACCATTTAGCGACATCGCTAATGTAATAATGCAATCTTTTAAATCCAAATTTTCCCGAAATTCGAAATTTAAAGTTACCGCGCAATAGACACATCGAAAGTGGACGAAAAAGAAACTGTTATGGCCAATGCCGTTGCTGTACGAAACTCGTGCCTGACTGTGCAAAGCATTGAGGTCAGTTAAAGTATCATTGTTCTTTATTAGCTGATGCCCGTGAGTTCGCCTTTGACCACCCGTGCAGTCAGAGCATGAATAAGCAACATTACAAACATCCAAACATCTTCACAAACTTACACATTATTTTATAATAACTATTAGTAACATAGTATTCAAGTACCAAAAAGTGTATGTAAGATCAAACATAGGAGGCGGACGCTACTTACGGTAAAGAATTTTATTCAACATCAGTTCTATTGTATGAAACAAAAAACCGGCCAAGTGCGAATTGGACTAGCCCATGAAGGGTTTCGTAGCAGCAAGTTACATAATATAAAAGTTCTTATAGTTCGTTGTAACTTTGATTGAATTTTTAACACGTTCGCAGTGGTAGTGATTTTTCTAAGCGAAAATTGCGGTTTACGACGTATTAAAAAAAAAACTACCGGCTCTATCTCTTTCAAACCAATTTTCGTTGGTAGTTTTTATGGCAATGTACATCATATATTTTTTTAGATTTATCATTCTCTTAGTTTAGAAGTTAGAGGGGGGGGGGGGACACACATTTTTCCACTTTGAAAGTGTCTCTTGCGCAGACTATTCATTTTAGAAAAAAAATATGTTAGGTACCTCAATAGCATTTTTGAAGACCTATCTATAGATAAAATAAAATAAAATAAAAATAAAATAAATAAAATAAAATTTTGAGTTTCTGTTCTGAGTATGGGGACCCCCAAAATTTACTACCTTTTTTCTAGTTTTATATAAAAATTTTAATGCGGTTCACAGAACACATCTAGTTACCAAGTTTCAATAGCATAGGCCATATAGATTCGGAGAAAAATGGCTGTGACACACGGACGGACAGACAGACGGACAGACAGACAGACATGACGAATCTATAAGGGTTCCGTTTTTGCCATTTGGCTACGAAACCCTAAAAATGTGCCTACCTAGGAAATAGCTCATTTCTCTATTCAAATAAACAAAAATATAGAAATCCTATTCGTAATCTCTCTTATTTCCACTTTTACCAGAAACCACAATACCCTTGTCAAGACGGATTTATTAAATGAAAAAAAAAAGATGTACAAAAGAAATACATACAATTTGGTTTTTATGTTACGTTGATCTCTTGAACGAGATATGTAGGTAATGTGAAAAGCTCGTTCGAAAGCGAACATTTTAGGGTTAAAAGCGGATTTATCACTGAAACAGAAACATTGATTTGTTTGCAGAAAATCTGAGTTCTTCTCATCAATACATTTCTTGTATAAGGGCTTACTTATTTCGGTACATGTATTGTTACAAACCCGTCATTATTGTACCAATTTGGTCTTTACGCACATGTTTAAATTTAAGAATAAAGTTACCTATTATGGTCTGTTTCAAAAGTGATTCATGTAAATACCATAGATTTAGAATTTTTCGCTACTCTCAATAGATATACAAAGCGTGCGAGCGAGACCTCATTATCCATAGCACTTAGCTCGAGAGGAAAAGAGAAAGCAAATTGTGTACTCTTAAGTCAGTATTTCGAATCGCTGAGCCCGGTGGAATCCTATGGCGGCTCTATGTTATTCATAATATCCAATAATCTTTAGTGATCTTACGATTAAAATAGAAAATTTTATATTTTCAACAATAGTGTCGTGTTTAGTGTGTGAATAGGATATTACAAAACGCAATTATACGAAGAAAGACTCGTTTAACAGGTCATTTGTGACTTCGTTCATTCCATTTTTGCCGTACATATTTTATCAAATTGGATGTGAAATTTCACTGAAAGTCCAACTTGTAACGTAGATTATGCATTTTCCTTCATACACAACACAACATTTAATGTGTAAATGCATTTTTGGAGGATATATAAGGCAGAAATAAAAAGGGCTGTTTACAGTTAAATAGTCATGGGTAGGTATCGATAAGGATGTCGATAGTTCATTATAGTGGCATTGCTACAAACAAACTTATCTGGATTTAATTTATTATAAATATGATTGACTAGCTGATGCGCGCGGCTTCGCCCGCGTGAAATTTGGTTCCCGTTCCCGCTTCCCGTGGGAACATTTTCCCTGTATCAAATTTCAGCCAGATCCATTCAGCCGTTAGAGCGTGATTGAGTAACAAACATCCAAACATCTTCACAAACTTTCACATTTATAATATTAGTAGGATAGTAGGGAGTAGGATAGGATTTTTACTCGAACTGTGTTATTTAACCTTTTTTTTAGGGTTTTGTGCCTATTTTAATATTTCCAAAATTTGTGAACCATTTTGAGTTGAATTTTTATAATTTTACTTCACTTAAGGTACCTACTCCACGCCACACCGGGATGTTTGCTGTGCAAGGCGCAGATTAGCCTTTGCGTCGAATACTGTTCTCACCTTTGGGATGACTGTGCGAGGTACTTACTGGACGCGCTTGGCGCTATGCAGAGACGTGTTATCCGATTTGAATTATAGGTTTTCCTAAGATGACGGTAAGCCTCGAGCCGTTAGCGCAGCAAAGAACCATAGCGTCCTTGGCTGCCTTCTACCGAATGTATCACGGCGAATGTTCCGAAGAGCTCTTCAACCTGATCCCACGATCTCCTTTCAGATTCCGAACAACACGTCGGGCAGAGGCGCCACTCATCGGAGAGAATCTTCGCCAGAACTGAGCGTTTCAAAAGATCGTTCCTCTGTCAAACCAAACTACGAAATCCTGGAACGACCTGCCCGCACATGTGTTTCCCTCATTTTACAATCCCGGGTTCTACAAGCGGAGCGTGAAGAGGCACATCATAGGGCCGCCAACTTGAGGACTACTGTCAGAAGTCTTGTGTGCTGTAAGCATGGCCCCCATTCGCTAGATGCGCCACGGCTTTCCATTAGTTTCCATCAGTGGCGACATCAATTTGGCGAGGTTAATATATTTAAAAAAATCTACGAGTAATATCTTTTATTGTTACTAGGGTTCAATAATAAATGAGTTTCTAGGTTTAGTATTACGATAAGAGTTGGATTTTCAGTAAAATTTCAAATTCAATTGGCAAAATATATATGTACGGCAACAATGCAATGTACGATGCCATAAATTACCTGTTAAAATCGTAAGATCACTACAGAATTTCAAATATTACAAGTTACCCCATATAATCCCATTTTTACTTTTTCATAGTAGATTACATTCAAATTAACAATTTATTCCCCAAAACAAGAAGATGAAACTTCTAAGCACTGTGTGAGCTTAGAAGTTTCATTTCCATTCCATCCATTTAAACAGATACTTTTATCGATAACATAGGTGTGACCATTCAACAACACTATTTAACTCACACATAGATCTTTCATTTTTGGTCTCGTCTTCAGTTTGACACTGTTCATCTTGTACATTCTAAATCTATGGTAAATACTACGAAAAGTCTTAAAGTACCTCTAGAAACGCAAGGTCGGAAGTGACATTCGGATTCTGTGATAAATTACCATTATTTAGTTACCCACCAATAAAACCTTCTAGGTACTTGTGTATGTTTTAAAGTAATATTCATATTTGATATAAACGGTTGAAGAAATTCTTTAGTTAATAATTTTTCATCTGTTGAGTGGTTTGCTCATAAAAATTTATAATACTGGGATTAAGCATGCAACGGCCATACACGCTATAATCAGCTGATGGCTGTACCCACAAAGATGTCGTAAACTCCGTCCAGGGTGAGATAAGAAAGTTTCGAGTGGCTGGCGTCGGCTTCGCTGCCACCCGCGATAAACTCCGAATATCCATCATACTTAATTACCTTACTCTTTTAACAGTTTAGAACAGAGACAAGCTTGTCACGTCGTCTGTTGTTTCAGTGTTCCGCAATATCTATGGTAAATATTTACTGCTACCTAAGCTGTGTTCCTCAGACTGTTGTTTTTAAGCTAATAAACCATCTGCAATACATAATTTTATGCTTTGGTTTATACCATTTCAGATCTGTTATTTGTCGACACTAATATTATAAAGAGAAAAGATTTGATTGTTTGTTTGTTTGCTTCAAATAGTCTCTGAAACTGCTGAACCGATTTGAAAAATTCTTTAACTGATGGGAACACTTTTCCCCTAGTGACATAGGTATATCCACCAGAACAGGAACCACGCGGGCAATACTGCGTGGCGTCCGCTAGTCTATTATAATTAATTAATTATATACAACTATCCACCTTACGCCTCGTATGCCTCTGTTCACCCCTTCGGGGATAAAGGCGTGGCCATATGTATGTATGTATGTATGTATCCATGTTAATCTTTAAGATGATGTTATAAATACGTTATTTGTAAGTGAAGAATTGACACCAAGAAAAAATAGAAGACTTCTTTCTAACTTACGAGTATTCTCGTGATGATTATAATTGTCACCATCATCTCAATTAATAAGCTTCCACTACTGAACACCAGATTTCCCGAAAAATCGCCATAACGTTATTACAGTATTTACCTAAATTTTAACGTGGTGTAAATCGCACTCAGAAATTAAATTTGCCGCCATCTGCATGGCATCAATTTTAACTTGAGAGCAATGTTTGCAATGTTGATATTACAATTTGATGACAAGTGCATCGCTTCAGGTGAGCGGGCCATATGAGCTATATATAGACTAGGTCCAAGGGTCTCTCTGCGCGAAAAATTCAAAGAGGTTAATATTCTTACTGTAGCATCACAATATATTTTTGAAAACCTTATGTATGTACAAAGAAATCTACATAGATTCGCAAAGTTAAGTGATAGACACCATGTCAACACTAGAAATAAAAGTAACCTTGCTGTTTATCATAGCAGATTGCACAAAATCAGCAATTCTTTCATGGGTAACTGTATACGCTTTTACAACAGGCTACCAGACGAAATTGAAAGTATGTCCCTTAATAAATTTAAAAAGGTTGTAAAAAGTAAATTGTACTGCAGGGGCTACTATACAATTGGTGATTATTTGTTGGATGGAGAAGCCTGGAAATGACCTGCTCTACTGGATTCTCAAAAAATTGTCAAATGCATAGTTTTTAGATTCATTTTGTAAATAGAGCTCTAAAAAGAATAACCCGCTGAGTTTCTTGCCAGTTCTTCTCAGGTGGGTCGCGTTGTGAACTGGTGGTAGATTTTGATTTATATTCTGGACGTTTTACAAGAGCATCTGTAAATGCCTATGTGAAATAAATTTCTTTTTCTTCTTTCTTTCTTCTTCTTTCATGCACTTGTCGACATATTGTAACGTAAGCCCATGGTACTAGTGCTTAATACTTTTTATTTTTTTTTTATTTACTAAAATTCATATTTTTTATTATGTGCTTTCGATCGTGTTTTCAAGAATAATCACGTTGACGTTCTGTTATTTCAACTTACGATGTAGAATAACTGCGTATCTGTAATTAAATCTACTTTATATAATTTCCGTTGGTAACGCCGCAATGCGTAAACGGCAGGACCAATTCATTTATTATTTTTTGTTGTATTTGTTATCAGCCTAAATGGCTATTAGGAATAAATACGCTAGAAATGTTTAAATATTAAACAGCCAAACAAGACCGATATGTGTCAGGATTTTGAGTCGGTAAAAAGTTCCTTGGGCCAACTATGCGGTAGAATATAAGGCTGCATATAATATATGATCTAATGCAGGGCTTCCCAAAGTGTGCGTCTTGACGCTCTGGGGCGGCGCGGCGTGGTCCTAGGGGCGTCGCGAGTTAATACGAGCGTGTCGGGTGAGCGCCGAATAAAAATATTTCCCGATAGTCTGCAATATGTCTGGTTCACAAACCTTTCCAATCGCCCATAGCATCGAAACTTGAGGGACGTCGTAATAAAATGACCAAGTCCTAAGGGCATCACAGTACAAATAAGTTTGGGAAACCCTGGATCTAATGTATTTAATTGGTGTAATAAACACTCTACTTAGATACACGCACGGTTGTTAGTAAAATGGCAGTTGTTAAGCCACGTTGAAGACTTTTTTCTGGACGGCACAAAAAATTTCAACAGCGGGCAGTCACAACCTGCGTCTATCCATGGCAATACAGCTCATCACTTATTACGTAGCATAAAATTTTACAAAAATCTCAATGAGATATGTTGGCATATAAAATACCTTTGCCTACCACTTAGAGGATTAAAGACGTGTGTATGAATTAGATACAAATGTACAGCCGAATAATAGAGTACAGACTCTCGACCATATAACTACTCATTAGTACAATGAGTAGTTATATGGTCGAGAGTCTGTACAAGGTAGATATTTTCAAAATTTTAATTGTAGGGCTTTCTCTAATCGATAATGAAGCCGAAAATGTAATCGAATGTTTTTTGTTTGCCTGTCTGTCTGTTTCCCGAATAAGTATCACGCCGAAACAACTGAATCAATATTAATGATACTTGACCCAATTTGAGCTTATAATCCAAGGAAGATTCTAGGAAACCTTTTATCCCGATATTTTGCGCGGTTCCTTCAGGGGAGGGGCTGAAATATAAAACGGGGTTTCAGCTGTAATTTTTCACCGTGTGGTTCAATCAATCAAAATTCAATTTTAATATTTTTTTGGTGTCAAAAAGGGAGTATTTTAAGCATTGTTCCACACAAGTTTTCATATACAGGGTTATGTAGTTCAGAAATTAGAGTCATCCCAACTTTCGCTAAACCTAGAATTCAAGGGTAACCAGAATCATAAAAGAGCTTAATGATTAAGGCTATTGTAAAATAATCCTAAATTGTTTTAGAATAGACTAAATTATTAAGGTTGTTTTATGATAAGGCAAACAGAGTAGTTGCCCACGCTGATTAATGAGTCTGATGAAGAAATACCTCTCCCTTCATACACCGTGACGTAAACGAAGTTGCGAGGATCAGCTAGTGAATGAATAAGAAGGTGCCGACCAGAAAAATGGATTATTAGGATTTCAAGTACCAAAAATAACTACAAATTACCATATTACTCAAAGTACTTACTCAAACTTTATCAGAGAAAAAAAAATACAGCGCATTTTGGCTCTTGAATGTAAACTTTTGATTGATAGCCTACTCCTTAATATCTCAACATATAAAATATTCTATTTATTCCTGCTGACCAAATATTAAAGAATGCCAGGTAAGGGTAAATAATGCCGCCTCCTTAGACATCTAAAGAACTTGGGTTTATCATCTAAACAGTCTTTGTTAGAAAATTGTTTTTTATATTTTTAGACATTTCTCTTTGCTGTTGTAATAAATAGTTAACCCTTATTTTGTAATTTTTTCAGGGTTCCGTACCCAAGGGAAATAACTGGATCCTATTAATGAGACTTCGCTGTCCGTCTGTCGGTCTGTACCTCAAGGTCCGTGAGAGTTAGAGTCATTATTTCATTACTTTGGATGTGTTAAGGGCATCTGCGGGAACGTTTTCGGAAAAGTACATAGAGAAAGTTAACTGGAAATAAGTCGCCCAAAATTTAAAGTAAATGTTTCAAAATTTTCACATTTTTTAATTTCTCCCATCCAAAAATAACACAAAATCTTGCGTTAAATAATATGTCTTTTGTAAGGAGTTTTAAAATATGCATTAATAAACGTAATTAAACAATTTCTTAGCATAGCTTTAGGTATGGTGGAATATTATGGCTACAATGGCCTGAGGACGGTGAGAGGGCGGCTCACCGTCCTTACAGAAGCAGGCCCATGACGGCAGCGTGACGTGAGCAATTCAGGCGCGCCCCCCCTTAGAAGCGGGATCACACCCGGAGCCCCCCAGAGACGCGGGATAGCACCCGAACCACCCCCTGGGCGAGGCCGCAGTGGCGGCCGTGGGTCTGTTGGGAGTTCTGGGACATCCTTCCGAGGGCTTTCCCGGGGCTTCCAACCACAGGCTGTTGGGCATGACGTGAGGTTTTTTAGTCGGTAGGAGTCCGGCATAACATCCATGAGGATTTTCCCTCACGTTAAACAAAAAAAAAATGGCTACAATTAATTTTAATCAGCAACTTGTGTGGTATGAATATTTACGATGTTTATATTATATGATAAATGAGCACTTTCATGATAGTAACAAGAACTTGTTTATTTATATGTACTTATAATAAAACTGTAGAGGGTCGAGAGTCTGTACATGGAAGATATTTTGAAAATTATAATTGTAGGGCGTTCTCTAATCGATACTGAAGCCGAAAATGTAATTTAAATTTTTCATGTCTGTCTGTCTGTCTGTGTGTCTGTCTGTCTGTCTGTATCCCGAATAAGTATCACGCCGAAACTACTGAACCAATTTGAATGATATTTGGTACATTCTGAGCTCATAGTCCGAGGAAGGTTCTAGGATACTTTTGATCCCGATATTTTGCGTGGTTCCTGCGGGATAGGGGATAAAAGACAAAATTGTTTTTTAGTTCTAATTTCTTAACGCGAGATCTGATTTCAAACCACGCATTGAGAAGTTACAACTAAAACCGTTTTGTCTTTCATCCCCTCTCCCATAGGAACGGCCCAAAATATCGGGATCAAAAGTATCCTAGAAGCTTCCTCGGATTATAAGCTCTGATTGTACCAAGTTTCATTCAAATAGATATAGTAGTTTCGGCGTGATACTTATTCGGGATACAGACAGACGGACATGACAATTTTCAATTACATATTCGGCTATAGTATCGATTAGAGAATGCCCTACAATTAGGGACTATCGGCCTCCATGACCGGAGGCCTGAGGACAGTGAGAGGATCGCTCACCGTCCTTACAGAAGCAGGCCCATGACGGCAGCGTGACGTAAGGAATTCACGCACGCCCCCCCACAGAAGTGGGATCACACACGAAATCCCCCCAATACGGTCTCATGAGGATTTTCCCTCACGTTAAATAAAAAAATCAAAAAAATGCCCTACCTTTTTTTTTGTTTAACGTGAGGGAAAATCCTCATGAGACCGTATGAAACTGCCCTGTTTGCTTAATCATAAAAAAGCTTAATGAGGCCAGGCCAGGCAAGGCCATTGTAAAATAAATCAATCCGCGCTGAAGGCGTGGACTGAATTGTTTTAGAATGGACTTCATCTTTAAGCTCTTTAATGATTAAGCAAACAGGGCAGTTTCATACGGTCTCATGAGTCTGTTGAAAAAATACCTGTCCTTTAATACACCTTATATTGCGTAAACGAAGTTGCGCGGGTCAGCTAGTGCTCAAATATTTCTGTTTTACTGTGGCCTAAATATATCCTATCCCTATCATTTTTTTTCGAGTCTGGCAACACAATCGAACTGTCAAAAATTTTAGCTCTCTAAAAATATTTTAAAAATAATTAGATAATTAGTATTTAAACAATTTTAAACCAACTGAAACCAATATCATCACATTAATAGTGTCCTAAAATAGTCAGATAATTTAATAAAAGTGTTCTGTCCGTGTATTTTGGTGTAAAAAGTGACGAGTCAGGTACCCGGTTTTTTCGAATGTTGAATGTTTTCTTTTTCACGTAAATACATACTAAATCGACTGTTTCTCGTGAGTAGAATTATTATACTTGTATAAGCGTTTACTCGACGTTGACGACGGTCGGTGTATTTGCGTAAGTACATAAAAATATTAAGTATAATTTTATTGCCGGTACATACATAACCTTGTTACTTCTTACCATAAACTGTACAAAGAGCTCCATCATCAATATAATTCGCGTTTAATTGCACTTTCTTATTAATAATATGAATACCCGTAGTCGCAGAGCTCTCGGCCGCCAGCAGGAGGAAACCAAACTTCAGTTGGTGTTGCTGGAGCTTAAATGTAAAACAGAGCTCTGTGAACAGTTGGAGAAGGAAAGAGAAGAGAATGAAAACTTATTGATAAACGCTTTGAATGACACAAAAAAATTAAAATGCGAATTATCAAAACTTCATGTTAGTTATGATGACATTGTTGCGGAGCGGGACCACCTTCAGTCAATAGTAGATAGGTTCCAAGAGTGCAGTGACGAGTATGATAAAACCTTGAGGAGGACTACCTTTCTGGAACAGGAGCTAAGGGATGCCCAGGGACAGATCTCACACCTGGAAGAAGCTGCTGAGAAAGTTACTGCTCAACAAACTGATAATCTTTATAGTGAGTTAATGAGTGGTATCCCGCAGTTTATTCCTTCTGCAAATTCTCAAAACCTGGACTTGACTACTATAGATCTTACAGGTGACAGTCCATATCAACAGGACAAGTCGGTTTTGTTTTGCAGCAGAAATAAACTAAAAAAATATCTTAGAATTAAAAAGTTTATACAAAAATCAAAAAAGCAATTAAAACTGCATAAAATGTTAATCAAGAAGTGTAAAAATATAGGTTCTTGTTTAAAATTTAGAGAACAAGCTAAATTGTCAATGTTAGAGCTGGAACAAAGCCATTTAAAATATTGCACTGACACACAAAAATTAGAATCAAAAATACAAAGTTTGCAATTTGAGCTACAATATATGACTAAAAAATATGAATGGTCCCTTAAGGACTTTACTAAATGTTCTTTAACCATAGATAAGGTACTCAAAACATCAAATGATAACACTGAGCGCCTAAATTGTTTCCTAAATGACCACTCATGCAATATTAACTGCCCTAAAGCAATTGAGCCGGTGGAGGCTCAGGGCGAACCGGTAACTCCCATTACCATGTGCTCACCCAGTACATCAGTGGATATATTGTGTGACAGTGTAAATAATAGTAATAGTTGTACTAAATTAATTGTATTTAGTGATGATATTGGTACCAATCTTAGTTCATTTTTAAAACAAAACTTAAATTCAAGTTATTACTCGGTTATTAATAATTGCTATCCGGGTGCTTCATTAAGTGATATTATGCAAAAGATAATAGAATATAAATTTGACGCTAACAGTAAAATAATAATTTTCTGTGCAAACAGGGGCAAAATTAGCAATGATGATTTGTCCCTATACATGAATTACATCTTAAACTTAAATGCCATACAAGTTGTAATGTTCACACTTCCATTTATAAAAGGTGTGCCAGATTCGGAAAATTCATTTAGATATAAGATGAATTTACGTTTAAACTTAATAAGTCAGTATAATAATAAATTTAATGTAATTGACTTTAATTCTGTATTTGACACAAATTTGTCACATAGCAAGTATAAAGTCTATAATAATCACAAGGGTAGGTATTGTCTACCCAATTATTATAAAAGACAAATAGCAAGTTTGCTATTCAGTTATTTTTACTCTTTAGCCAAAAACTTGGCTGACAAAACTGCTTTATTTGAGCAGAGTAGATTTAGGACTTTGGAATCTGTTCCAAGTAATTTAAATTAACTTCTGGGACAACAGAGGAATTACCCTCTAGCCAAAATTGTAAATTGATAGAGTTGAATTTAATTGCAAACCATAACTATATCCCTTTTGTGAGTTTGAGGAAGTAATGGATAAAGTGCTATTTAAACTTGGAAAAACTAATAAACACCTAATAGTGTGCGGTGATTTTAATGTTAATATACTTATAAATACGCGTCAGACCAATGATATCTTAAATTTATTTAAATCACACAGTCTCACTAACTTATTTTTAGAGCCTACTAGATATTGTGATACAACAGCTACTTGTCTGGACAATATATACAGTGATATGTTGCCAGAAAGTAAGAGTATTATAAATAAGATAAAATCAGATCATACTGGGCAAATAGCATCTTTCAAGATCACAAGAGAAAAAGTTAAAAGACGTAAAATATTATGTAGACCAGTAACTGGTGGCCGCTTGGAACGTATGCGAGTTGGACTTTGCAATAAACTTCCATTTTTAGACATTGGCTTAGATCCAAATGTAAGTTATAAGTTATTTTTTGATTCCTTTTACAATGAGTTCAACTCCATATTCAAGTCTAAGGAAGTCACAATCGGTGACAGGCCAGTCTTCAGTGAATGGGCCACTGAGGATATACATAAAAGTAGATTAAAACTGTATGAACTATACTCAGAAAGACAGCTTAATAGAACAGATGAATTTCTAAATTATGTTAAAACTTATTCAAAAAAGTTTAAAGCAGACTGCTTAGCGGCCAAAAGAAAGTATATAAGTAATAAAATTATCAATAGTGTAGACAAAGTTAAATCTACTTGGAAAATAATTAACGCAGAAAGAGGCCAAGCAAAATCAAATGATAATAATTTTAAACTTAAAGTAAATGGTAACATAATTACAACAGATGCCGAAGTCGCTAACGAATTTGAACAATTTTTTTTTCTCGTATTCCAGTAGATTTGACCAGAGCCCTAGGTTCTTCTACCCCAATAGCAGAATCCTTGTTAAAAGCAAATGTTCCTTGCTGTAATGAAATATTCAAATTCAGTAAAATTAGTTTACACACTATCATAAAAACTTTTAAATCTTTAAATATTAAGAAAACGGCTGACCTCTGGGGAATTTCTGTACATTTGGTTAATTCGTTAATTGAAATGGTTGCTCCTGAATTATCAATAATATTTAATAATTGTGTTGATAGTGGTGTGTTTCCTGACTTAATGAAGTTTAGTAAAATAACTCCTCTGTTTAAATCGGGTAGCACCTCGGATCCGTCCAATTTTCGTCCTATGTCTGTACTACCCACGTTTAGTAAAATCTTTGAAAAGGTAATGCTAAATCAAATGCAAAATCATTTTAATACAAATAAACTATTCCATACTAAACAATTCGGTTTCACGCGCGGTCGGTCTACCACGGATGCTGGAATCAAATTATTAGAGTGTATATATGAGGCCTGGGAGGAGTCGTATGATGCTTATGGTGTATTCTGCGACCTATCTAAGGCCTTCGATTGCGTCCAGCATCAGACTTTAATTAAAAAACTTGATCATTATGGGATCCAGGGGACGGCCTTGGATTTAATTAGTTCTTACCTAAGAGATAGAGTACAGAAAGTAGTTATAAATGGTAAACAGTCACATGGTTCTGCTGTAATAATGGGGGTGCCTCAGGGTTCAATTCTGGGACCTTTTCTATTTTTAGTGTACATAAATGATCTCCCTCACCTTATAAGAGACGATCACGAGGTAGTTTTGTTTGCTGATGACACATCTTTAATATTTAAAGTTGAACGTGGACAACGCGATCTTGACGAAGTAAACAATGCCCTCTCTAGGGTAGTCCACTGGTTTAACGCAAATAATTTATTGTTAAATGAAACTAAAACAAAATGTATTAGATTCACCTTGCCAAATGTTAGGCTCGTTAACACCAGTATTAAGATTAGGGATGATCAAGTAGAATTGGTCGATGAAACTGTCTTTCTGGGCATAAAGTTAGACTCCAACTTGCAGTGGGGGCCTCATATCGAGAAAGTCTCGGGCAGTCTGAGCTCTGCAGCCTATGCCGTTAAAAAGATCCGACAACTGACAGACATTAGAACAGCGCGTCTTGTCTACTTTAGCTATTTTCACAGTGTCATGACCTATGGCATACTATTATGGGGTAACGCTGCCGACATCGAATCTATCTTTGTGTTGCAGAAAAGGGCTGTCCGGGCTATCTATGGTATGGGGATTCGGGAGTCATTAAGAGAAAAGTTTAAGGATATCAACATACTTACTGTGTATTCACAGTACATATATGAAAACTTATTATATACTCATAAAAATAACAGTAAATTTATTAAAAATAGTGATATCCATAATCTAAACTTAAGAAATAAGAATAAATTGGCTGTACCTAGATTTAGGCTTAATAAAATAAGCAATTCTTTTGCGGGCAATTGTATTCGAATGTACAATACATTGCCGACAGCCATAACAGGTTTGTCAGTTAATAAATTTAAAAAACTAATAAAACTTAAATTGTGCCAGAAAGCTTATTATAGCATTAAAGACTTTCTAGAAGACAAGGCTGCCTGGCAGTGACACGAATTGCTCCTTTCTACATTAAAAAAAAACTGTATTAGATACTAAGATACTAGAAGAGTAGGGACCAGACTGAGTTTCTTGGGGTGTTCTTCTCAGTCTGTAGTATTTCCGAACCCCCGGTAGAGTCACAAAAATTTTGACAAACCTAAATAATTTTTTTAAAAATTTCAAAGGGAATAAATTTTATTTTATTTTATTTTATTTTAGAGGTGGAATTGCAGTCACTGGCAACATCCTTAGAGAGAAATTCAAAGAAAGAAAGAAATATTGTTTTAATTTAGCTCTGGAGGTATTTACCTACTTAAGTTAAATAATAAAAATAATAGTAAACTAGTTCTAACAATTCATAGTGTCGAATAACAAAGCCGATGGACAGCCGCTCCTTACATACATACATACATATGGTCACGCCTTTATCCCCGAAGGGGTAGGCAGAGGCATATAATATGCCCACATTTCACCTTTGTATAATTTGTCTCACGTAATAGGTGGTGAGCCGTATTGCCGTGTTTAAATGGACAGGCGCAGGTTGTGACTGCCTGCTGTTGAAATAAGGCCTTCAACTCAGCTTAACGACTGCCATTTTACTGGCAACCGGGACCAACTGCTTAACGTGCCTTCCGAAGCACGGAAACGCTCAAATAAATGTCACAAAGTGATCACATGGATGGTCACCCATCCATGGACCGGTATAGTGAAAGCTGCTTACTGCAGTGATAGTTTACAGAACACTGAGTCCGCGGGGCCACGAGCGCTTTCGCCGCTCCTTGCAGTCAACTAAATCGGTCTCTGGGTTTCAAAGTAGAGATTGCGGATATAAATGCAATGGTATGCAGAGTATGCTAACAGGGTTCCATTTACTTGGATGACTACGATCTTAATTTTTCTAAGGCTAAATATTATCACATTGTCATATGATGTCATATGTCCATTTCATATACATATCGTATAGGTGCTTACTCGTAGTATGCCTTTGGCTATTGCTTGTGGGATAAAGGCGATGACTATTAGATGGTATAACAGATTGTGGAATTTAGTTTCCACGCGTAATAAACTCTTTTCACGCTTGAAATAAAACAAAAGTAATGAATTTTTAACTTAGTTTTGCAAATTTAACATACAGACATTCAGGATATTCGACACCCGCCACGCAGAAGTCGAAAGCACAAAAACATGGAATGGCAACTGTTAACTGTAACCAGATTCACTAACGAGCCGCTGAACGTGGTACAACAGGAATTTCTTGCTCCTCGCCTCATCTTGTTGACACGCTCTTTTTGACATACATAACATACAATGGTTAGCAGAGGCATATATACCCACATTTCAACTTTTTAGAACTTGTCCCACGTAATAAGTGGTTTTCCTTCTTTTGACATACAATTGATTTATCGGTCACTCAAAATATTTCTACTAAAAATTAAAATATTTAGCTGAAAAGAAGTGAAGAGATCACTACGAGACTGGTGCGTTTCGAAATTAATCCAAACGCACGATCCAGCAACCCTTTGTGTTAGATGAATCCTATTTGGCTGTTATCGGTTGCACGCAGCGATCGCAATTTAGAATTCAACGAATTATCGGGTCAACTGGCAGGGACGGTATTAACGCCAATTGCAAATAAAGGAGCGGTGAATTTATCATCAGGTGTTCGGTTGACCGAGAGGCAGGCGTTTCCGCTCGGTCACAGTTGCCGCGTTAGATCAACTGTCTCCACTCCGTCTCCGCAGATTAATACCATTGTTTAAACGTGGGCTACTGTGTATTTTGCAAACTCCATTCTCTAAAGTTGTTGTTTATGATTTATTTCTGTGTATATTTCGCAACTGTTCATAACACTTTAGTCTTTCGAGCACGAACAAAAGCGAGAAGCACTCATTTTAGTAAAACTAAAACTAATTTACTATGCGGGTCCAGACAGCCGGTTTAGGTAAACAGATTGAATTAATTTCCAGCTGAATGCAAACCTAAGAACTTAAATGAAATGGTTTTTATCACGAGCTTTTATTTAACTTCTCATGTTTGAGTGGCACTAATATTGCTAACATACTATCATTACGTAAAGATACTATTTAAAATTATTTTTTAAGAAAATCGCGTGAACCAATAAGTTCACGATAATTTAAAGAAATTCCTATGTAATTTGATACACTTAAAGTGTATGTGAAGAAAAAGTGCATAAAATTATTTTATAAAGGTACTTAAATGTAAGGAGAATGAAAACTATTTAAATAAAAACGTTCGATTCAAATATACAAAAGTATACTCTCTCACAAATATTCTTTATAATGTCTTTCCTTAGCATATTGGAGACTGTTTAATTTAGTAATTGTTTCATTAACGAGCCAACGAGCGTAGTGAGCGAACGAGGAACCCATAAAGTCGATCTATAGATAATATACAGTATTTTGGGAAGGGAAATACATTAGAAATCTGACCAGGATGGTTATTCCGACTTTAAGGGTTCATTATTGTTTCTATTATAAAAGGTAAAATATTAAAATGACCTGTACTTGTACAATTTACATCATTTAGAAAGACTTGATATAAAAAAAATATTTATTTATTTTTTTATTCAAACTTACGTTGGCAAGTACATTACATAAAAAAATTTTGGCAAAGTCTTCCCCAAGCTTATTGGATTTTGTGTAACTACGAACTTTAGCTCGAAAATAAACACCGACGTAATTTGTCGGTACGGCAAGTCAAAAACTATAGAGAGTTCCGATTGACATGAGGTAAAAAGTTACACAGAAATGAAGTGAGCCACATGATACCTACTACATTACTCCGTAGCACTGTTAGTAACACATACTGGTGGAAATATGCTCTCCAATAATGTTAAAAGTAAAATCTGAAATAAGTTAAATTTCGAAAAACCACAAACCTCGTTTTCCTACGCTCGCCGGCACCACAGAGTTTATTAGTATTGTAGAAATTAAATTGTATAGCTACGTGGTTGTCAATTTCGCTGCGGTTGACCAAATGAAATGTGGTATTTAAGGGAGTTAGTTTGCTGATCTGACTTTATACAGTTGTAATTATGGTTTTGTTCGTACTATTTGTAGTTGGGCACAGGTATTCTATTTGTATAAAAATAATTTATTTATGTACACTAATATTTTCATTAAAATTATTTATTTCATTAAATAGTTTGGTGAACGGTGGCGCAGGTTTATTGCTCTCCTTTTAAAAATGAAGGCCTTATAGTTTCACCATGTCTTTTTGTCTGTTCGCGGTCTGCTCAAAGGACCTAGACCTAGAAAAGTCGCAGTAGATATTGAAATAAACTACGGCAGTTTAAAATGGACAGTTTAATAGGAAAATATCGCAATCAGTTTATAGAAATGGAAAATCGAAAGCCAAATATAAGCCAATATGTAAATAAATCCTAGAGGATTAGTTTGTGGTTTGTCAGTAATAAATCAAAACGATGCCTGAATACATTTAATTTACGATCCGGTTTTGTATCCGGATCGAAAAAATCACTAAATCGGTCGTTGCAAATGCGCCAGAATTAATTTCAATTCTCCGTTGCAAATGCGTCTCTGATCTGACGATATTATTGATATTTATGACCCTATACTGAGTAAATTCTCCAAAAGAGCTTAAAGATTAAGTCTATTCTAAAACAATTCATTCCACGTACCTACTTGTTCATGAGTCTCATCAAGCAGCGTGTGAAACAGCCCTATTTGCTTAACCATAAAAGAACTTAATGATTAAGGCTATTGTAAAATAATTCAGTCCGCGCCGAAGGCGTGTATTGATGAGACGCGAGGTGTACGGGTTCTTGGCAACCTGTGCGCCTTTGTGTTGATTTGAATGTAAAGTCACTTGGATGGAAAACTAATTTTATTGTAATTAATTAATTATTGCTAAATGAACTGATATGCTATTTTGATGATTAGTGAGGACACGCGGCGTTCTTGCTAGCTACACGCGAACTAATGATTTTAACGAATATGAATTATAATGAGCGTTTACAAAAATGCTGATGAAATGGAAAACTGTATTAAAATGATGATGTGCTGAAAACTGTACAGTTAGACTGTACATGCTCCCGAGGGAAAATGAGAGTAATGAGTTATATCTAGGTTACAAGGTGATACCATTGATTGCTTAAATTAATGGTGATTTAAAGTCTCTAAATAAATTGCGTTTTTCTAGGCATTGGGGCAAGAGACTTGTCCACTGTATTTATTTTAGTAACTTCACTGTAACCACATTCACTTTGTCTTTCACTGACACCACTGCTTTGATTTTCACTGACACTCGGCACATTGTCTTGATCATGATTCTTACTAATACTATATACACGAAGCTTAGATGATGACGGTCTCTTTGATAAAGGCCGCTCATAAATCACAATTGGCTCTGAAGTCGCTTGGTCGACCTTCGCCGCCGCCTGAGTGGGCTGTCTGCTGCGAACTCTTCTAATTATCCAGATTACTCCAGCCAGTAACATGAAACCTACCATGATATAAGCGACCGTGTACTGGTGAATATCATGGTAGGAAATTGGATTCGCTACGTTTTCGTTAGCTTTCAGGAGGTCTATTTCCTTTCTGAGAAGCTCGAGCTGTTCGTGATGCGATGAATAGTTCTGGTCTACAGAAATGGGAATGCTAATATTTAAGATGCTGTTTATGGGCTCGATTTCGGGTGCATACATTTTTGGTTTAATGTAAATGCTACTGCTTAATCCTACGTTGTGTGAGTAAATTGTGAAATTCTGAGTCTGGATCAAACACTCTGGCCCCATACTAAATATCCCTGCTCCATGTATGTGCCCGGAAGTGATCTTGTCATCACAAAGTAGGCGAAATTGACACGTGCCACAACAGAAATAAATATATCGGTTGGTGTCAGTTAGTTCCTTCCACTCGTTCAGGCACGGTGAAGTGTTTACCGCACATTTTCCAGTATAGTCATCCCTTCTACAGAAGCTTTCATAATTGCTTAGGTGAAATATAGGATTGTGGACATGACACATGTAATTTTCAGCTGCATCGTATTCACAATGGCTGATGTCTGAACTCGTCATAGTAGTGTAGATCCTGTCTATAATATTCAACGCTATGTACTCAGCTACAGGTATGACTGTGGCCACTGTTGAGTTATGAATAACGCGAGGAATTGGGAAAATTTTCATGATTTCAAAGGAATCTCGAGTGATGAGAGGGACCTTTAATTCAAATATTAAATAGTCCTTGCACATTCTTGCTTTGACACGTAATAAACGATAAATGCTTGAAAAGTTAGACTGTAGAGTGTTTATCGGTAAGGTAAGGTCCTTTGTTAAATGACCAGCAATTGTACTCAGCGTGTCTCTTAGCTGATCTTGTGATATCAAATGGAAATTGAACCTGCCTTGATACACGTCCATTAGGGTGTCCACCAAAGTGCTTTGGATCGTTTCCAATCTTCTTAACATATTGCTTGTTGCAATAGCAACCAAATTAAACTCTGTACTTGCCTGGCTTTTCTCTACTATATTTTGAAGATTTTTTGTTATATTATTAAGTTTAAGGGATAACTGATTCAGCATCTTGTGTTGCTTGTTCAGAGACTCTTCAGTTCGTTTCAAAATATTGTATTCAACCTCGATGATGGACGTTTGATTTTTAATGAGTAGTGCTAAATGATCCTCATTATCTCTGGTTAGTAGAATATCGTGCTTGTATTGTTCTGCGAATCGGTCGTCCAATACGCCGAATAGCTCGCTGGCAAGATATCCTACACCGTTAATAAGACCCCGACGCTGGCGCATATGGCGGCGCGTGCCGGCGGCACCGCCGGGCTGACTTAGCAACAGATTGTTATTGTAATCTAACTCCGCGTACTCAAGTTGCAATTGCATTGATAATACGTCACAGTGGGAATCTCCAATATTACTGCATAATTTTTCTAAGTATTTGATGTATTTGCCACATGCAGTTGTTCCTTGCCAATATGATGCCATGTCGTAGTACGAGACTATCTTCCATTCATCTCGTATTAATCTCATGTCTGCAACTTTATCAAAATAGAACCCTTGACTGTCTTTTAATTTCGTCTCATTATATGAACAGTATCCCGAGGATAACATGCTCAGAAAAAGGAAAAGAAATAAAGTAGCTGCTGAAAAAAACCTATTTTTTGTAGGTTTTTTGGTAATTGCCGGTGTATCCGGTTGCCGCTCCTGTTGCCGGACCGGTAGTACTGATAACTTAACGATTGGTCGTTTTATAAGCCCATTTTTTGTTTTTAATGTGACCACCCTGACGTGGCCATCAGTACCCGGGTGTAATTCCACAACTCTACCCATTGCCCACTTGCCAGGTGGTAGATTTGCGTCGTCAATTGTCACAACGTCATTTATTTGAATATTTGGTTGTGATTTTCTCCACTTGCTTCTTGCTGTCAATTGGCTTAAATATTCTGTGCGCCATCGCTTCCATATGTCTTGTACGATTTTCTGTGTAAGATACCACCTAGTACGCATGTCCGTCTCTGTTTCTAATGTGGTCATATCTTGTGAAATGTTAATAAAACTCGAGGGTGTGAGATAATCCAAATCGTTAACATCTTCCGATAAGGGACACAATGGTCTCGAGTTAAGCACCGCTTCTACTTGTGTAAGAACGGTTGAATATTCTTCGAAGGTTAAGCGTTGTTCGCCAATAACTCTACGAAGATGTCGTTTCATGCAGCAAATCCCGGATTCCCAGATTCCGGCTGCCGAGGGAAATAAAGGTACATTAAAGTGCCACTCAATCTCCATTGTTGTAATTTCACTGATAAATTCCTGATTAAAATTACTAACCATATACTGGTATTCGTTTGTCAAGGCTCTGCTAGCTCCAACGAAGTTTGTTCCGTTGTCACTATACATGTGTCGTGGGGTTCCTCTTCTAGCGGCCATTCTCCTTAGCGCTGCTAGGAATGCTGAAGATGTTAAGTCGGAAACTAGCTCTAAATGGACTAGCTTTGTAACCATGCATACAAAAAGTGCAATATACCCTTTTGTGGTCTTGATACCACGACCCTTGTTGGCTTTTATCATCACGTGACCTGTAAAATCTACTCCTGTGTGATAAAAGGGTTTCGCTTGGTTGCATCTTTGTGCAGGTAACTCCCCCATTAATTGTGACATTTTAATAGGGTTGTGCTTCCGACATGTTACACAGTTTCTTAAGCGTTTTTTAACGGCTCTGTTGCCTCCAATAATCCAATATTTTTGTCGGAGATTTGCTAAAGTTACTCGAGTTCCACCATGTAAGGTTAATTTATGAGCATAATCGATAATTATATCTGTCAGGTGATGGCTATGAGGGAGAATTATGGGATGCATCATGTCGGGATTCAGGTCAGCCTTTTTCAGTCGACCTCCCACTCGTAGAACTCCATGTTGGTCCAGGAATGGGTTAAATTGTAATAGTGAGCTCTTTGAATGTAAGTTTTTGTTTTGTTTTAATGTGCTTATTTCTTCTGAGAATTCATTGCGTTGCGCATGTATTATTAACAATCGTTTGCCATTATTAATTTCTTGCAAAGTTAAGTGTTTTCCATGATGAAAACTTTCTCGTTTTATGCAAGAGATATATCTCAAAATCCAGGCTGAAACTCTTGCTAGTTTCTGGAAGGAACTATATTTGGGTATCAAATTACTAAAAATGGTTTCGTCCTTGATGACATGATTTACTTGTATGCTTTTGATTTCTTCATTAGTAGTGAAAGATTTTAATGGCTCACTTTCATAATTTGGTAGCCACAACGGTCCATTCCACCATAAATTGTGATTCTTAAGCTGTGCTACGCTAATGCCACGGCTAGCACAATCGGCAGGATTTTCTGACGACTTGACATAACGCCAGGTGTTTGACGGCATAACTTGACAAACTGTTCTTACCCTATTGGCTACAAAGGGCTTCCATCTTCCTGGGTCACCCTGAATCCAGGCTAGTGTTACCATTGAGTCTGTCCAGCCGTAACTTTGTATATTATAGCTGCTGAGGCATCCCTGTACCTTTGCCATTAATTTAACCAATAGTAAGGCACCGCATAGCTCTAATCTGGGCAGCGATATATTTTTGCTCACTGGGACTAATTTTGATTTAGCGGCTACGAGTGTTATTTTGGTTTCATTACAATTTTTTATCTTGCAATAAATAACACATGCGTAGGCCTTGGTGGAAGAGTCACAAAATCCATGCAGCTCTATTTTATTATTTTGTTTAGAGGTGCCAAACCACCTCGGTACTTGAAACTGATCAATGATTGCCATATCGTCTCTTATATTTTTCCATTCCTTGATAATTTCCTCTGATAAGCACTCATCCCACTTAATATTTAAAGACCATACCTTTTGGAATAGGAGCTTCATTTTCGTAGCGATGGGGGCTAACCAACCCAGTGGGTCATAGAGTTTGGAGATATCAGACAATAAGGCTCTTTTTGTGTGCTTTTTAATGATAGGTTCGACTTGCGATTGAAATTGGAATAAATCCAGAGTTGGATTCCAGCGTATGCCTAATGTTTTTGTTGATTCGTGTTGCTTAAAATCAAAATTCTGCGCCGTTTCTGTCTTGTTCAGTAATATTGCAGGGCAGTTTGATTTCCATTTTCTGAGATTGAATCCACCCAGTTTCAATAACTCAATCAAATCGTGTTGTAATTTTAATGTTGCTTCGGTGGTATCTGCTCCGTGAAGAACGTCATCCATATAGAATGAATCTTCTAGTACAGATGCCGCAGAAGGATATTTTGACCTTTCGTCTATGGCTAACTGTTTTAGCGTCATCATTGCTAGAAAGGGGGCCGACTTGGTACCGTACGTAATTGTGCAGAGAAAGTACTCTCTAAGCACAGCATCCTCATCGCGCCAAACTATCTTTTGAAGGGCTTGATCTTGCTCTCTCACCCAAATAAATCGAAACATTTTTTCTATGTCGGCTGTGAAGGCGTATCTGAACTGTCTCCACTTAAGTAAAAGTGACTGCAGGTCCTGTTGTAGGTTGGGCCCTTTCAGCATAAGGTCATTCAGACTAAACCCAGAAGTAGTTTTTCTCGAGGCATTAAAGACGACTCGAAGTGCCGTAGTTATTGATTCATTCCGTATTACGCCATGATGCGGTAAGTATACTTCCGGTATCTGATTACCGATCGACTGTTTCATATGACCTAATGACTTATATTCGTTTATAAATAATTTGTATTGTTGTTCCAAATTTATGTTCCGTTTAAATTTTTGTTCTAATTGGCGGAATTGGGCAATAGCACTGTTTTTAGAGGCTCCTAAATGCTCCTGAAAGTTTTGTTTCAGTGGGATTCCGACTTCATATGAACCATCAGATCGCCTAGTGGTAGTCAACTTGTAATGTTGAACACATTGGCTGTCCTCTTCTGATAACGTGGATGGTTCAGAAATATCTTCGACTTCCCAGAATTTTTGAATATCTTCAACGTGATTCAAGACCACGTTGCAGTGCAGTGTTTGCACATTTCCACACAAAATCCAGCCTAAGCGGGTTTGTTGTGCTATAGGTACTGCTTGATCTGATCTGCTTATTCCATCCATAATGATGTGCGAATATACATCTGCTCCAAATAATATATCCACTGGACGGCTAACATTAAAGTCCGGGTCTGAAAGTTGGACGCCTTCCAAATGCGACCAGAACGGTTTGCTAAACGAACAACTAGGCAAGTCTTTCACGAGCTGTTTCATGATAAAAACTTCTGTTGTTAGTGAAAAATCGCTATATAAAGAAGAACATGATAGTTTAGCGAGGCCCTTACAACTGCTTTCCTTGGCTCCGATACCTGATACTACTCCCTTACAGTGGCGTCTTGTTAGTGCTAAAATCTGTGCCGCTTTTTCTGAAATAAGGGAGACTTGGGACCCCTGGTCTATAAGGGCTCGCATCTGATGATAAGTTCCATTGCTGGCTTGAACCCTTACCATCGCTGTTGCTAGTAATGTTTCCCTGTTGCCATGTTGCAACAAAGAATTTTTGTTGAAATCTTCCTCTTCAAGTGTAATGTTGCAAGAGGGGTTATTGAACGATTCGTGCAATAAAGTATTATGGGCTGCATTGCATTCATTGCATGTTTTTGCTGATGTGCATGTTTTGTCTTTGTGAACGTGTAGACAATTTTCGCAAATGTTGAATTTTTTGATTGTGTTTAATTTTTGTTGTGGAGTCATATTTATGAATTTGTTGCAAAAATAAATTCCATGCGGTTCTTTGCAGAGTACACAAATTGTATTATTTCTTGTGAAATTCTTGACATAGGAAGTTGATTGACCTTCTTTGTATGCGGGAAAAGACTGCTTAGCGTTATTATTTGATGTAAATGGTTTATATTTATGAATTGTATTGCTTGAGCTATTATTTGTAGGTTTGGAATTGTCGAGCTTTTTCTTAGCAGATTCTAACATTGTAAATCTGTTTTCTAGGAAACGCAAAAAATCATGTAATTTTGGCAACTCCCTAGGCTTTGGTAGCAATTCCAGATAATGATTGTGAGACTCTGTATCCATTTTCTGGAGTAATATGTGGACAATCAAGGGATCCCAGCTGCTAGTATCGACGCCTAGATTTTTAATGGCATTCATACATTCCTGGGTAGTGTCATGTATCCTTTTTATGTGGGTTATTGCAGGTTGTTGACTGGTTGGCAAGTTCAGTAACGTATTAACATGTGACGTAAATATTAATCGAATATTGTTATACCGATTATTCAGTATTTCCCAACTTACGGAGTAATTATCACTACTTATGTTTAAATGCTGGATCAAACGCTCAGCCTCTCCTCTCAACTTGCCTTTGAGAAATTGCATCTTCTGGGCGTTTGAAATGGATAAGTTGTTGTGTATTACCTCCGTAAATAGATCTTTAAAAGAGACCCAATTCTTGTAGTCCCCATTAAAGACGGGTATTTCCATTTTTGGGGTCCAACTGTCCTTGTGAACAACTGACCACAGCTTGGCATTCAGCTGCCTTTTCATCTCATTGAATGCCCTTTCGTGCCTGCTGAATGCATTTTGGTAATAGTCATCTGAACCTTCCAGTTCACTATCTATTTCTAGATGCAAAGTGTCGATTGTTGACCATCGAGACTTCAACGTCTTCAACGCATCTTCTAATTCCCACTTCTGTGTGAAACTCTCAATATCCATATTATCCATAGTACGGAGAAAAGCTCTAAAATTACTGGCCTGTTTCCTCCGCATTTCGTCGAGTTTGCTAGATGATCCTGTTGACCGTGACTCCAATGGTTGGGGTGGTTGACTGTGCTCAGTCGCACCGGTCCCGGTAGCGGTTTCTTCT
Organism: Miltochrista miniata; assembly: GCA_933228765.1. Classification (NCBI taxonomy): domain Eukaryota; kingdom Metazoa; phylum Arthropoda; class Insecta; order Lepidoptera; family Erebidae; genus Miltochrista; species Miltochrista miniata. The sequence goes on from OW121748.1 coordinate 26,359,401, forward strand.
CGAGCTGTCACTGCTGAGGTCCCCTGCTGGCCCTGCTTCAGCTCTAAGTACGCCTTAATTTTGTCATTGATGTACATTTTAGTTTGACTATAAGTGTTTTGAACCCTATCATACTGCTTGTCAGTAAAATATGGATGACTAGGGCTTACCTCTGTCGTAAGACGGTCATGGTTATACTGGAAGTCAGCCCAATAGGCTTCCAGCATTTCCTGACGCCTTTTGAAGTAGTCCACAGACTTACGATCAGCAGAATCCTTTTTTATGTTCCGGGTCATGTTACCCATGAGTCCTGCTAACTCCATCTGCGTTGCTACGATGCTCTCCATCTTGGGACTTAAATTAAGTAAAAGGCAACGATCTTACTTGTATACTCGTCGGCTTCTTACGTCTGCAGCTTGTTCTGCTTTTCACCTGCTCCTTGTTGACCAGGAAATAAACAGGCTCTCCGTAGACAGCTAACAGTAACACTTGATAGCACTGATAGTTAAGAGAGTCTATAGATTGGCTGATTATTCACTCGCGGTAAAGTGTACTTTGTCGACCGTAGGACGAGAACGTTTCCGATAAACCCGACGGCACGGCAAGAACGACTTTGGTTTCAAATTACCACGACGACTTCGAAGGACCAAAAAAGGTGTACGGGTTCTTGGCAACCTGTGCGCCTTTGTGTTGATTTGAATGTAAAGTCACTTGGATGGAAAACTAATTTTATTGTAATTAATTAATTATTGCTAAATGAACTGATATGCTATTTTGATGATTAGTGAGGACACGCGGCGTTCTTGCTAGCTACACGCGAACTAATGATTTTAACGAATATGAATTATAATGAGCGTTTACAAAAATGCTGATGAAATGGAAAACTGTATTAAAATGATGATGTGCTGAAAACTGTACAGTTAGACTGTACACGAGAGAGAGATGAAATATATTTGAAATCAGACCACGCGATGAGAAGTTACAACTAAAAAACCGTTTTGTCTTTCATCCCCTCTCCTGAAGGAACCGCGCAAAATATCGGAATCAAAAGTATCCTTGAACCTTCCTCGGACTATAAGCTCAGATTGTACGAAGTATCATTCAAATCCATTCCGTAGGTTTGGCGTGATACTTATTGGGGATACAGACAGACAGACAGACATGAAAAGTTTAAATAACATTTTCGGCTTCAGTATCGATTAGAGAACGCCCTACAATCAAAATTTTCAAAATATCTTCCATGTACAGACTCTCGACCCTCTACAGTTTTATTATAAGTATAGATATATTTTTGACTAGCTGTGCCCGCGTGTGTTGTTTGTTACTCTTTCACGCTGTAGCGGCTGAACGGATCTGGCTGAAATTCGGTACAGGGGTAGATATAGGTCTGGAATAACACATAGGCTATTTTTTATCCCGGGAATAATTTCCCACGGGAAGCGGAAACGGGAACAAAGCTTGACGCGGGCGGAACTTTGGGCGTCAGCTAGTACAGCACAATTGTTATAGCAGAACAAATTGTCAGCCGCTGTCAGGACTTCCTTGGCTAAAATATATTAAAAGTCAGAGTCTGAATTTGGATGAACGGGGTAAGATGACCTTTCCTTCCCGTCGGCTATTGGCGTCGGGTGCTTGTTCTTCAGATCTGTAAAAGTATATGAAAGCAAAAGTGTCACCATTAAATTCTAACACAAATATTTTTATGAACAATCAAACCATAAAAAGGCAATCTCATTTATTTCTTCTTCCCAATGAATTTTAGTAGGTACGCAAAAAATTATGTTATAAAATTGCGCCCCTGTGAAACTAATGTTAGCGAATCGTTTCGTTTCCAATAAAGAAATACGAATTGAAACCTTTAAGAAGTTATAGTCCCTGGGTCCGAACGTAGGTAATTGTCTGTGCTCGAAGCAAACGATTTTTACAACTTATTGCTTTCAAAGATTTCTAGCAATTCTTTTAATGTTATTCAATTCAAATATATTGTAATAGTATTAGGTAAGTGATTTCAACTAATGATTTAATCTGTTACTGCAATGAAAGAGAGATCTGTTGCAAGTCGCGACAAATATGTTTGCTGCAGCTCTTGATATATATAGATTAATAATAGAGATTTAATAAAATATGGTGATCCAAGAAGTTACATTGTTTTAGGTGTTGTTAAGGTTTTTTGTGATTTTGGTACAGAAAAGTAGCAGTAATGAGGGTTCTACTGGGAGTAGTTATTCTGTAGAAGAAGTTTTGGGGGTAGAAAAACAGTGCAGAAGATTTGGTAAATGTAGATAATCTGTTATGAAAGGCTTCTAGCCATTTAAAAGGTATATCGGGGAAGTTCACTATAGCTGGATAAACAGTCACTGCAACTGTTGTAATAATTATGTTTCACTGTAATTTTTAACCGACTTCAAAAAAGGAGGAGGTTCTCTATTCGTACCCTTACTTTTTTTTGTTTGTATGTTACGCGATAGCGGCGCCAATTATGGATGGATTTCAATTTTTTTTTTGTTTGAAAGAGGCTATTTCTGAGATGGTCCCATATCCAGGGTATTAGAATCTGATGCTGGGATCCAGGAGAAATCGAGAGCAACCACCGAAAATTGTAGGGTGCGTAAACTAGTGCGTTTGTTAACTTTTTGATAAGTGCTTTAATGTACTGAAATTAAACGAAGGTCTGGAGTCGATCTGATGATGGAACCGAAAGACAGTCGAGGAAATTCCTTAACGATTTACAGCAGTTACCTTGTGTTTCGGCTTGATTGATTTGTGTTGATGAGAACGTTACACCTAGATAGATATACTTTTCGGTCCACCCGTCACTTTAACAATAAATTTATAATACCTATCTAAACGTATGGGTTTACTTGGCGCCGACTTCAATATTATATTGAATAAAATCTGATAAATCAAAATACATATTACTTTGTGCTAAGTAAATTTTATTTTTAAGGATTTGTATGAAGGTTCTATTTTTTATTTAAAAAAAAATAACAATAAATGTTTCTTATCAAATCTAAAGTATTGTTTTTTTTACTTTACTCAATAGATAAGAAAATTCTCCGGATATTTAACAAATGGAGCACGGCGAAAAGGTATAAGTAAAGTCAATAGACCAGCAATAACGTCTTAGTATTTCCGTTTTATCGTGAAACTCGTTTGTCGCAATCTGTTCATCGGAATTACACTAACACAATTATGTGAGCGCCTCAGGAAAAATAATAAAATTATTCAATTCCAACTGTATTCAGAGATTTACAGGTGTACGGGAGCTGAATAAAATAACTTGGAATAACTCCTATAATTGGTTATAAACGAGGGCAAAGATTTTATAATTCATTCGCGTGCTTAACATACCCGATTGAGTAACTAGCTCATCTTTGATGACATACATACATATAGTTGCGCTTTTATCCCCGAAAGGGTAGGCGGGGGCATAGTAGGCCACATTTCACCTTACACTTCTATGTCCCACGTAATAGGTGGTGGGCCTGTTACCGTGTTGAAATGGATAGGCGCAGGTTTTGACGACCCACAGTTGAAATTTTCCAAGCCGCCCATAAGGCGTTCAAATTGACTTCACGATTGTGTTTTTACTGACAGCCGGATTTCATTGCGAGCTTTCCTTCTCTACGCGATTGTTTTGCGAAAGTGTTTCCTTAGTCGTCTCTTAAGACAACCTCGGAATGAATTGGGGTGGAGACATTTTGTTCTCTGTTCCGTCGCTACATCCCCCGTAGCCACACGGGCACGCTATTTTGAAATTTTACAAATGTCTTCTGAAGTAAGGACATGCTTACAAAAACGCAAATGCCACATATGGTCACCCAACTGAAAAGTTTAGCATATTGCCGTTTACAAAAGGGCAAGCGGGGTCTAGTAGTGCTTTTATCGAAAATATCCGTATATCGCTTTCATTGAAATAAGAAAATATTTAAATAAATAAATTATATTTTCATTGTACGGTCGTAATCGATTCACGGATAAACACGCACATGAACAAACATGACTTTCTATGTTTGTGTATGTGCGTGTTTATCGGTGAATGGATTGTATCCCATATCAACAAACAATGGCTATATGTCTCTGCCAAGATAACGCTCCCTGGGTACCTTCGATGATCACGAGCTTTTGTTTGCCGTGACAAAGAGAAAATTGATAATTCATCAGAACTCCACATTGTTGCCGAGTGGTATTTGACGGACTCATTCAAAAGGGAACAATTTGTTTTAATACTTTTGTTTTATTTTCATACTAGCTGATGCCCGCAGCTTCGCCCGCGTAAATTTTATTACCGTTACCGCTTCCCGTGGGAACTTATTCCCGGTATAAAAAGTAGCCTATGTGTTGTTCCAGACCATAATTTATCCCTGTACCAAGTTTCAGCGAGATCCGTTCAGCCGTTAGAGCGTGAAAGAGTAACAAACATCCACACTCACAAACTTTCGCATTTATAATATTAGTAAGATACATTGCGTAAGTGATGGCATATTTAATTAAATTTTTATGGTGTAAAAGTTTCCTTTGGCAGAATTCTGTTTATTTATTTTTGTAAATCATATAAAACTGCGAACCCTGTTTCATAAAGTCTAAACCTTTGAGAAAAAATACGTACTCTATAAATAATATCGAGTAGAAATATAAAAGCGAGTGGCACAAGCTCAGAGTCACTCCAATGTCTGCAACAGTCTCTTGTGGTACCTATTTCATTGATTGACCTGACTTACTTCTACAGCTGTATTTGCCTGGCGATGGAAAAAACAGTAAATTCACGTTTCCATCATACTTTAAGTAGGCTTACTACATTATAATCTGTTTAAAACAAAGAGTTCTATGTTTCACTACTACAGATTAAGAAAATCAAGTGTATCATCTTTTAAATTATTTTTATCGGGTTTATTTTTTAAAATTTACATTTATCGAGCTTGCCAAACAGCCTCGTCAGTTCTAAGAATGTGCGAATGTTTAGAAAGTAACCAATTATAAAATGTAACTCTCGCAGGCAGTGTTATTTCCTAAACACGTTGGAAATGGAAAGCATTGTATTTCATTTTGTTGTAGACGACACGTATTGCGAAGTATGCGACCCATTTCAATGGCCAACTGCACCATTCGTAGTTACATTAATATGAGCTTGAAATAATTTAGGGATATTTTGCTATTTGATATGTGATAGCCATGTACTATCATTGGACCTAGATTGAAAAGGGAAGGCGAGTTGGACCAATTCTGCCTAAAGGATCTGACACATTGTCATTAGTTGCTTCACACGTGTAAAATTTTCCTATAGCTGTGGTCATACCTATCTTTATACTGTGGCGTAGCATTGAAGTTCAGAGAATCTACAACATTCTTTGAATGAATCAGATTAAAAAATCTAATGTGATCTTTTAAATGATTCGTATTACACATACTCGTACAACATTCTATGTATGATAGAAAATATTGAAAAAAAAATCTGTAATTCGTAGAATTAAAATTCTTCAATGTAAAGAAAAGGTTAGTAGTGTATTAGAATTGCTTTATACATATTTTCATATTTGTACATAAATAGCAGTTTCGCATTAGCGAGCAGAACACAAGATTTGGCAATTAGTTCAAACAAGCAACGCAGCAATATAACTTGAACAAATTTCAGATAACATATTCCAAAATCGAGGGTAACCTGTTAAATAAGCTCTATAATCTTGCTTATCCTTGCAGTAAGTAAATAATATATGATCACCCTCGTCTTAAACCGTAGTACATAAAGCCGCGCGCGCGACGCCAGGACAGGATTAGAGCCGTCATTTTGCTTGTATCTGTTGGCACAGAGATGAATTTAGGTGGCTGACGTGAGCGACACCTGTCTGACACGAAATAATACGCTACTTATTTACCAGTGAAATATGAAATTCTTCGTCGGGGATTATCTAGTGGAATTCCTGCGCTGTCATAGAACATGATACCCGAATGTATTCCATAGCAAAATGGACCGAAATGTCGGATAATCTTTGGAATTTGAATACTTGTTTAATTTTGCGAAGCTTACAAAGCTTCCATGTATTTCATTTTAATGTCCCCTACAACTAAAGGTAACGTTATGAATTTTGTTGTTTATGGGAGTATAGTTGTAAATTGTAATGGTAGTATTTGGTATTACTAAAAGTATAGTGAGTTTTTTTGCAGTTATTTTAGTCTATTTATTATAGAGATGCATTTTATATCCCAAGTATTTTCCATAGGCGGTTGTTACTTAATATCCCGCCTGCGTGGAACTAATAATATAAGGACCATAAGCTGGCGCTAGAAATTGTAATTAACCAACGCTTATTAGTTCATAATACTTTTTGACATTTGGGAAGGAATAGCTGATATGCTATTGTAGTCCAATATTAAGTTAATCTTCATTGCCAACAGACAGGAAAGTGACCACAGAGCTTTCTTTTCAATTTTCAAAAATTCAGCAGGTAATTTGATTATGGCAGAAAGTCACTTGAATTAATAAATGCAGTAACGTGCCAATTTAAACTTACCTGGAAACGTGTACCTATAGATCTGGCAGTGCTCTAGTTAGTGCGGCGGAAAGTTAGTTACTTGACAAATGTAAAGTTGAGCGCACAAACGGGCCAGTTGTATGCATTTAGTTGAACGTAAAACTTTTCACTTTGTGAGGAACAGTTTAAAGGTCTATCCACACACGCCAGTGCCGACACGTGGCAGGCAATATACCACTGGTGCATGGCGGGTAAATGTAAGCCAACAAGTTTTACCATCGCCGCCGTAATTGTAGTGCACTAAAGTGTTAAATTGCAATTACAAGATGGTGCCGTGTATCGAGAACATGAAACCATGACAAGCATTTACTGCCATAATTTTATAAAGAAATTTTAAATATGTTCATGTATTATTATACTTCAAACATGATTTAAATTTTAAACAATAAGCGTTTGTTATACAAAAATATACTACACGGCTAAGTACAAACAGTTTCTCGTAACTAAATTGTGGCCATATGTCCGTTTCATTTCTATACGTAAGCACTATAAATTCCAATACATTTTTTATACTTTGGACATACAGTCATGTCAGTAATCAATATCAGTATTTTAGGTCAGGTCTTAGGTCAGGCACCACGGTATCGCCAAAGGTAATGTACCTAATAATACTGGTTTGCTACTAGCACTTACAAGTGCAAATACAGACTTTTTAAGGTATATGGAACAATCCAGGCCAGGCACAGTCACCAGTGACGTGTGGGAATAGAGCTTTTTACACTCGCCTACCCAATATCCGTGACGGAGCGAATATCGCCACGTATGTGTATTCAGGCGAGTGAGTCTCGACTCTCGTACATTTCAGTTTTGCTCGCGATGAGAAAAAGTTCCACTAGCTTATTGTCCCTGTACTTGTGCTTTTCGTTATAATATATTTCACCCGCGTAGCTTCCGTTCCCGAGGGAATATGGGAATAAAATATGGACTATGTTTCTCAGGGTGAATTTAACTTTCAAATAGTGTAAGAATTTTAGAATTCGGCACAGATGTTTTTGAGTTTATTCATTACAAACATACACACACACAAATAATAAAAAATCTTCTTTCTAATATTAGTGTAGCTAGTGTAGACCAGCTGATGCCCGCGAATCTGCCCACGTGGAAGTTGATTATCAATACAAAAAAATAAAAATCGCACGTAAACCTTGATTATAAAATTTTTGTTTACAACTCCGCTTCTAATCAACCAATTGTGATGAAAGAAAGATAAAGCTTAACCATTACCGTGTTATTGGAAGCCAGATCTAACTGCTCACGCTCAAGCACGGAAAGAATAGTAAATAGGAATACCCCAAACGGTCATACATCTCAGAACCAATCGACGAGTTATATACTTTTGTTATAGAATATTGAGTCTGGGCTTCCAGAACTTCTATTACTATACCAAAATTTCTTTAGAACTTTTAAGTGTGTCTCGAATAAAATTATTATCCTATGGCATAATGATGTGGTGGGTATCTGTGTTTGTTTGGATTCAGCAAACAGTCCGCAAGTTACAAATGACGCCTCGGGTAAAATTGAAAAAAGTTCTACTGTACTAGGGCCTTGAAAGTTTTAAGAATTTTAGCTAGAAACATAATTTCAAGCAAAATGCCTTGAAAATATTTCAAGTATGTAATTAAATTTGAAATCAAATTTTCGCCATACTTGTGAATATTTTCTTTATAAGTTTTTATAATGTAATTGTTCTACATTTACCTACCCGTTAGTTTATGATGTACGCAAATATGTGCCCATATTTGCCTTATAAAATTTTCTATATTATTATTAAGTACAGAAAATAATACGGCGAGATTTTACCGTTATTCTGGAGTGGCTGTACTCCCCGGGGAATTTAAAGGTAAGTTATTCCAATAGAATTACATACAGACATGCAATGTAGAGCACACTGCTAAAACCTTAATTATTGTTGTGATGAATTGTTCTCTTGTTGAAGGGATATCTACTAATGCTCATTGATATAGTAAAAAATGTTAAAAATTTCCTACACTTTCAACATAATTTAAGTAGTGGATCCGCCTGACATTCTCCTGCCCTAATTATGTATATTAAAATTTTTACAATCATTTAAAAAATATATTCAACATATAATATTATCAACATAACTTCGATAGATGTGTCATCTTGTTGATGTCACAGAGCAACGCGCACCCCTTACTATTTGGTTGATGTCAATATGTCAGACGCGCCAATTACAAAAGACTGACAATTATGTTAAACGCCAATGAGTGCTAACCATGGATATTGTGCTATTGGATTCGGGTTGTATAATTGAATATTATTATGTAGTGTAGTAAGGTATTTTGCTTGCAATACTGGAACTGAACTATATAAATATGTACGAATACTATGCCAATATAACCGCGCCGCTAAAATCTATTACTCACTGGCTCCTGTATTATTCATATAAGATCATCTCCAAAAAAAGTAAAATTGCTAAGTCACCCGTCGTAATAACCGTTATCGCAGCAGTATAATGTATTCAAAGCTTAAGCTACCCCAAGTTATATGAAATACTCTGTATATGAAAGAGTTAGTCGTTTAGCTATTTTACGTAATTGCTGATCTTGGACTTGCAGGATCACTTGACCTTTTGTATATTAGACGAGAGGATTTAGGAACTTTGAAACCTTTAAAAGTAGAATTAACTTCTAATATTGTGAGTCGTGTCTCTACTTCTGATATTGAAAAAAAAAAGAAAATTAAATGAAAGTGAGGCATTTATATGTGCCTAAGTCAAATACCTGATAAATACGTGTTTAGCATATTTATACGCACTTATGCACCAATATTCTTTTGAATATTTTTCAATTACAATTGTGGAATTCAGTTCGTGGTATTCTTTTACCGATAGTTTTTATCGGAATCGTACACTTCTTATAAACAGTTCAGTCGCAAATGTCTTCAGAAAGTAATAGCGACTTAACGAGACACTCAATTATTTCTCCAAGCTGCTATGGAATATTGAAAGTAAATCGGGGATTAAGTTATGCTAACATTGAAGCACCTAGAGCACTAAGAGCTTTGAGCTATTCGCTTCCGTAGCAATGCATTTACCAAACGGATATTATAACACAATCTCTCAAGTAGAAACTGTGAAATTACGTATTCTAGCTGCAAAATGGACTTACTCAAAGAAGTTCTGAATGTCTTTGATAAACGAATATCCAATTACCATGCGAAGTGAATTTAAAATTCGTGTCGTAATCGTATTTCTTCATTTGTTGGACTAAGTTGGTCGCGTTTTGAGCTATTCAGCGATTCATGTTGTATCTTAGAGCAGTCTGATTACAAAATGAGCTTTCTTCTGAAAAATAAAATTTCTTTTTCGTATTCTCGTGGAAATTAGTCCTGGTTGCATAAAAAGCTAAAGAATTTTGAATTCCAGCAGGAATGCAATGTAATAACGGATGATACATAGATAATTGTTTTGTTGTCTGTTTAACTAATTTCATTTGTAATACGTTGGTAAGAGTAACTCATCTGTGCAGATTGATGCTCACTATTGAGCGTTCTTAGTATCAATGTTGTATGTTTGTCCTTATTATTTATAAGACGTTTCTCTAAAGATATCTATAGGTAAAAAAACGAGTTAGCGTATTGTTTCTAGCTGTCGTTTCCTCCATGTGGCGATGGGACCCCGTGTGGCAATGACAAAGAGTAAAATATATTTCGACACCCCAATACGTCGTGAGGGTGTCGTAAGAGGCGAATAAACTTTTGCAAAACGATCCATTGCGTAAAGAAGTATAAATCGAAATGAAACCCTGTTGTTTGTGAATATTTATTTTATTTATCTTGTAAATTTCTATCCCATCACCACGGGTAAGACGTTTAGAACTCTGAAATTAAAAATAAAAACCAATGGAATTCAGAACCCCTTCCTTGTTGTGTCGACTTAATAAGGTTTGGTACAATGAACTCAGCTATAAAACGGCATGGATTCTAAAGCTAACATTAAACGCGTGCTAATAGAGGCCGTGTGGCACATCGCGTCGTTCTACAGAACATCCATCATGTTCTCATTAACGTGGCTATAGAGCGCACTTTGCTCGCTCGTTGCCAATACCCCACCTATAAATAGGTGGGGTATTGGATATTGTATCAAAATGAATACGAACAATACAGTTATCTGATATCGATTGATATTTTCCCTAATTATAACACTTTTTAAATGCGTGACTTGTGTAGATTACTTAGATCGAGATCTTTTACTAAAATGCCAAGTCAATTTTTTCTACAAAGAATGCCCAATGCTACACATGTCATGTCAAATTAGAAGTCATATAATTAATGGATCATAATCGTGTTACTGTCCCTCGTATATAATTAAGGGAGGATATTTTTAAATGCCATCTGTTTAATTTTTCTGCACACTAGGTAACTCCACTAATTTACTGAAAGCAAACCAGAAAATTAAATGCTGTGCAAAAAAACCAATTCATTAACTAAACATGTCCTACTTAAAAAAACTTATATGTTACTCAGAACGAAATGACCTTTATAATCGATTTCACACCAAAAATGTAGTTCGTACATCGAATATATGATTTGTAAAACAGAAATACGAATTGTTTATCAAAAATACTAACTTGCACTCTAAATTATACAATCTTATAACGGAATAGGTTAGGTTAGGTTAGACTTTTATTTTTTTAATCAATAAATTTTAATATTGTAGAGGTGACTGACTAAATTGGGGTTTTACTTAGAATAAACGATGTTCCTAAAAGTAAATTAGGCGATGGTTTTCCTTAGAAAAGTTTTAATATTTTTGTTGAACTAAGGAATTATTAGATATACAATTTTGATAATAGTTATTCGTTCAGTAAAACAGGTCTGCAAATACCATTAAACAGTTTTTTTTATACTACTTAGGTGGCAGACAAGCTTACGGCCCACCGGAATGTTGGTAACCGTAGCCTATAGACGTTTGCAACACCAGAGGCGCAACACACGCGCTGCCGACCCGGGTGCAGGCTGTGACGACCGACAGTTGAAATTTTTCAAGCCGCCCAAAAGGCCTTCAACTTGGCTTAACGACTGTCATTTTACTGACAACCGGGACCAACGGCTTATCGTGCCTTCCGAAGTACGGAAACGCTCGTAAATAAATGTCACAAAGTGGTCCACGTGGTGGTCACCCATCCATATCCGGCCATAGTAAATGTTGCTTACTGCAGTGATCGTTTACAGAATACTGAGTCCGCGGGGCCACGAGCGCTTCAAAAGTAAATTGAATTTGATTTATTTAGTGTGCATTATTAGTGTGCAAGTCAGTATTTTTGGTTTAACTTTGAAATATTTAGTTCAGAAAAAGGGAATATACAGATATCGATTTAAATACATGCCTATAATTAATAGCAGTTTCCGTATTACGGTTAATATTTTTAACGGAAAAAAGTCTATGTTATTATGTTTGCTTTTAGTTACTTTGTGCCCCTATTTATATAAAATGGAACAAAATAATACAGATTTTTTGTTTCATTGGAAAATACGATATTCGACAAATAAAAGGTCTGTTCTCAGATCACGCAAAAGCTCATCTTTAACTGATGACTGCCTCTGTGGCGCAGTCGGTAGTGATGCCGCCTGCGGCGCTGGAGGTCGTGGGTTCGATTCCCACCGAAGAAAAATATTTGTGGGACCCATAAATGTTTGTCTCAAGAGTCTGGGTGTTTCTATGAATAATATGTATGTATTTAAAAACTATATAAGTATTAATATCCGTGGTCAGATACCCATAACACAAGCAGGTTATTCCTAGCTTACTTTGGGATCAGATAGCGTTGTGTGAAATGTCCGTGAATATTTATTTATTTATTTATTATTTTATTAACAAAATGGCAAAGGGATGAGAAATTTATTAAAGCTATATTATACGACTTAAACACTCACTACGCGTTGCTGCTTTGGGGGACTTCAACAAAAAATGCAGCGATGCAATTGTGGATGAAGAGGATCGGTCGGCGGCGCTTTGGACGTGTTTTCAGGGAGTGGGCCTGGCTGAGCCCGATAGGTAGGTAAAAATTACATTGTTTTTAGTGATGTCTTAGTACACATTTTTGCAGATACGAGTAGGTGTGACTTAATACTGTAGTGTAGATATCTTCAAGTATCTGAAGCACAAGTTCAACACCGGATTAGGTAGGTCCAACTTCTAGATGGTGAATAAATCGTTGAGTCCTATTGGCTTGGGGAGCATTAGTACGTATTTGTAACATATTTTTTAAAATCTCCAAATGTTTAAAAAAGTCGGGTATTCGAAGATTGACCCACGGTACTGAAACATACCTCAAACAATGGTCCTCACAAAGAAGCTTGCTGTCATCCAGAGGGCGATGGAGAGGGCTGCACTTGAAGTGTCACTTATTAATTGAATCCGTAGCCAAGAAATGCCAAAGAGGACACGGGTCACGGAGTTAACGGTAATACTTACCCGGCTCAAGTGACAGTGGGCCGGACACATTGCTCATAGAATGGACGGCTGATGGAGTCAAAAGGTTTTGAGTAGGAATCGCGTACACAATTTATTTAACTATTATCTTTTATGTATATTCAGTAAATGCTGTTTTTGAGGTTGCGTACTAAGCAAAGACATTGTTTTGAGAAGGCGTGTCCGTAAAGTTGTGATATTATTTTATTTTCTCGTCTACCAAAATAGGAGGCTATCGGTAGATAGTTTAAAGTAAACAGTTACGCATTGGCTGAAGAAGTATGATGGGTACAGATTTGAGTTACACTAGGCTGACTTCTGTTGCAAAGGACATCATTCATTTTGGACCAAAAACTGAAAGTGCCGGCCAGAAAAAGAAAATGTGATATTCGCATAGAACACACAATTTCTAGCAAAAAATACTACTACATGAACCCTGTGCGTGCTATGGTTTTTTTGTTACATGCTTTTAAAATTCGTGAAAAATGTTATTTCGAAGGTGTCATTCTAATTGATATGAGCAGTTGAATAGTGATTTATTTTATTAATTATGTCTTTCAGCACACTTACATATAATTATACCTGTTTCTCCGAAGGGTGAGGCAGAGGCATATTTTATGCCCAATTTTGATTGCACGTTCCTACATAAAGGAGCATGTAAAATAAAGATAAAGAGTATTTTATTTCGACAGAGTCAAAGGCCTTCTCGTAGTCCACAAAAGCCATACACAGCGGCTGATTGTACTCGTTTGTTTTCTGTACAATCTGCCGTACAGTATGGATGTGGTCCACGGTTCTGAAGCCGTTTCGAAATCCGGCTTGCTCCTTTGGCTGAAACTCGTCGAGCCTGCCGGCGAGGCGGTTTGTGACTACTATCGAGAACAACTTGTAAAATGGCTCAGGAGTGAGATGGGTCTGTAATTCCTCAGCAAGGTCTTATCACCTTTCTTGAAGAACAGAGCCACCGCACTCCCGCTCCACGCTTCAGGTGTTTGCCCCTGTTGGAGGACGGAATTAAACAAACTCGTCAGCTCGTTGAGAACCGGAGCCCCCCCCCCGCCTTCAGTAGTTCAGTTGTAATTCCGTCCTCCCCAGGGGACTTGTTGTTTTTAAGTTGCCCGAGAGCCGCCCTCACCTCGCCCTGATCGATGTCCGGAATGTCCTCGCTATAGTGGCGCGATAGTGGGACTCGGTGGTCACAATCAGTAGGGTCCTACTCGTCGGCCTTTTTGTCCGTGATGCATACAAAATAAAAGCTCTTAATTTCCTCGAGAATCTCGAACCTTGAGGTCACAGTTCTGCCATCCGCTGTCTTCAGTTTCATCAGACGGGGTCTTCCAAGCTGTTGGGCAAGTACTTTGGTACCCCTGTTCTGCTAGATCGCTGCCTCGACGATGCTGGTGTTATAGCGTCTAAGGTCGCGTCGTATCAGCTTTCGGATTCTGAGATTTAGATCCCGCTGGTCTGACGAAGACGAGTGCGTAGATGGCGTTTCCCGTCTTATTCTCATAAGTTCGAGAGTCTCGGGCGAGAGCTTAGAGCACCTGTTATTGCTTTTTTCCGGACAAGAACCTTCGGGACACTTACTGTAGCATCCTGACCACATTGTCGGCCTTATCGTGAATATTGCCAGTGGTTTCCAGCAGATCAAAACGATTTTGAAGTTCTAACTGGAACCTCTCAGCCCCTGAGGCTAACTGGAGCGCGGTAGGTCGGAGAGTAGGCTTCATCATACGGGCCCTTTCAGCTCGGAAGTTCAAATTCAGAGATGCTCGTACAAGTCGGTGATCACCACCGGTATTAAACCTGTTAACCACAGAGACATCTCTAAATATAGACTTCCTGTCCGACATGATGAAGTCTATCTCGTTCCTTGTGACCTTGTCGGGGCATCGTCAAGTCCATTTTCTGTGGGGCTTCTTCTTAAAGAAAGAGTTCATCAAGAAGTGCCCCTCAGACTCAAGAAAACTGACAAGCATATGACCCCGGTCATTTCTGCGCCCTACACCAAAGGGGCCGATCTTCGACTTTGGCATTGAAGTCCCCCATCACAACGCTGTAGTGAGTCTTGGCAGTACCATGTAGTGCTTTTGCTATGTCCTCGTATACGGTCTCAACTGCCTCGACAGTGCTTTTCGAGGTCGGGCGTACACTTGTATCACCTTCATAGTGTACCTGTTGGTGAGTCTCAGTATTAAGCACGCTACCCGAGGCGAAACACTGCTGATCGCCACAAAGCTGCTAACTAGGTCCTTTTTCACCATAAAGCCAATCCCGCCCTCGGAAGAATGTCTTCCGTCACCTTCCCGAAAGAAAAACAGGTCGCCTGATGCAAGGGTTAGCGTGTCCTCCCCCTTTCTTCGGACCTCGCACAATACTGGATGTGCCAGTTAATACGACCTAGTTCTACCTCGAGTTCGGTGAGCCGCTCGTCCAGGCGCAGAGTAGTTCCATTAAACGTAGCCAGGATCAGTTTTGTATGGCAGCCTCCCGTAACCCGGAGATTCTTAGCACCCCCCCTCCCGCCGTCACTCCGACCGCTGCCGTGATCGGGACCAGCGGGAGTGCCGGGAACTGGGGGCCGTTGTTTTGTTGTGTGTATCATTGGAGGATATTTGGCCTTACTGTATCACGCTGGCCAGACGGGTTGGTACAGGGTTTAGTTTCGAATTTTCCTTTTCTGTGCGCCATGACCTCGTCCGTTTATCAGCAGGTGCACCACTCGCAGGTGAGGCTGGCTTGGTTGGTGGTAGGGCCCCATCGCACCCATCGGGCGTCGGGAGGTGGCGCGGTGATTTGCCAGGTACCTGTCGCTTGAGCCTGGGGGGCTGCGCGCGCGGCACCTTTGTCTAAGTTTTTTGAAACAAGTTTGGACTTGTTGTGAATCGTTAGGTACGTTTTGTTTGTGCGTAAGTACTAAGATAGTTAGTAAAATGATAATTCTTTCTTATTACAATAGAATAACGTAAAAACAAATCACTATTCAAGTGATGAAATGTATCAAAATACATCATCAAAATAACATTTTTCTCGAATTTTAAAAGCATGTAACAACAAAACCATAGCACGCACAGGGTTAATGTAGTAGTATTTTTTGCTAGAAATTGTGTGTTCTATGCGAATATCACATTTTCTTTTTCTGGCCGGCACTTTCAGAATTGGCCCAAAAATGTATGAAACGTGAATGATCTCCTTTATTTCATCAGCAATCTAACATACTTTCAATATGGGCCAATTCCAAGACACCGTAGCCGTGGTCGATGTTGTAGGACTGAAATTATTATCAGTAGTATGGTAGTGAATGAAACTCAATGATAAATGTATGTGTGATATTCCGACAGCCAATGGATATTGGTATCAGTTAAGGTCGCAGGGTTATGAAGGTCACCTGGAGACGAGGAGACATTTCATTTCGATGAAAGGCATAAAGGTCATCAGGGCCCGCTCCATCTTTATCTGCAAACTTGGTGCACCTGTGACAATGGCGAGGCTCTGTGAGCAAACAGACCTTACGTTAATCGCCTCTTACGAAGTTAGAAGAAACACAATATTTTAATTTTGTTACTAAATACACAAATAATAAGATTCTAAATCAATTCCGAATCAGTTTGAATAGAAATGTAACTAACGGAGATGTAAACACATCGGTACATTAGATGTAGGCACTAGTATACCTAATTGTACTATCGAAAGGGAAACGAATCTTATAAACAGAATAACATGTAGCCTTCCCTTGGGATCACCGGTGAAAATACATTTTACCCTTGTTTCGCACTTTGTGGTAGATTCTCTCTTCACAAATATTTACGTTATGGTTCAAATACATTTTGAGAACTTCGTTTCTTGTCTGTAAATTTTAGCTTGATGAGTAAATCATTTTCTTTTCTTTTTAATGATTAAGTAACTTAGTAAGCAAGCATGTTTTAGGATGCTCCTATTATAAGAATTTTTCAATATTGGTTTTGAATTTTCTATATACTAGGTAATTTTTCCTGCTATTTCTCCATGTTTCAATAAAGTTCTTTGTATTTTTCAACCATAACCCTACCTAACGAGCAACTATACAGAATTTCTGTAATGATTTATATATTACTACTACTGATACAGATACCTAGAATACCTACTGGCGTTCATACCTAGAATCACCCCCTATATCAATGTGCTACAATTACAATTCAGTTCTGACGCAATTAAAATGGCATACTCCAGCCCCGGAAAATTTAGAGTTAAAAAAAAACTATTCTACACAAAAAAAAACATCCAAGCTTCGAAACAAACATTTGTGAATCACACAAAACGTTTGATCAGAGACGGGATTCCAACCCTAGATCTCAGCATGACAGTCGCATACATTACTACTGCACCACTGAGGCTAGCATAGAATAGGCATGAAATGTAAAGTATTCCTATCTGTTTCAATATATGCCGCGTGCTGATTCAATAGCCAAACATTAATCTTAGAACACGACTGTGGTTACATGATAAAGTTTTACTTTGTTTGTCTTCCTCGTAGGCGGCTACACAACTTCGTAGCGTTCGTAGCACCGTAGCCTTTTCTTATTTACTAAAATATTTGTACACGAGTAATTTTGTATTATTATAATACGACTTTAATATTTACGTTAGTACTAGTATTTGGTAAAGATTTAACATAAGTTAAGCTAAGTACAATGCTAACATAGTCCATAGAAAGAGCGATCGACAAGTTTGATAGATATATAATGGTTACGACTATCAATAGTGAAGAGTAAGGTGGTGAAAATAATAACAGTAGGCAATAATACGTATTCTCCATGTGACGTACAGTGAATTGTGAGGGGCAGCTAGTCTAGACTATACAGTATTTAGACCAACTTAACCTCACAGCTTCATTTACGTCACACAAGATAGAGAGAGAGAAACAAAGCTGTATTTTTCATCAGGCTTAATCTAGCACGCGAAACTGTAATTTACAAATTAGGTCTATTGTAAAATTATTCAGTCCATGCAAAATACAGTTTTAACTCTTTAAGGTCTTTTATGATAAAGCAAACACGCCAGTATAAAAAGGCTCTCACATTCAAAGGAGACCTTGAATCTAGGTACGTATTGCGAAGGATAAGACGATAATTATAATAAAAACTGATCGAAATATGAGTGCTAAAATGAAAAAATTTAAGTAGAATAACTATCCTAGATTTTATTGTAATTTTCCTGTATAATCTAGTTCAATTTAGAGTCCAATCCAACTGTTTTACATTTACAAATTAGTAGTTATGACTGTGTTATATTTCTATACCTATTTTACAAACAGATAGATAAGAACTCCATTCGTAATTAGTCGATTTTGAACTACATCTTCAAAATACTATTACACAAATACGAGTACACTTGTGTGCAATAAGCTAATGCGATTTAATCTCTACATGTACCGTTCTCGTACTACTTATTTATCAAGTCTCTAAAACCAGTAATCCTACTGTTATAAATGTGAAAGTTTGAAGGATTGTTACTCAAACTCGCTCTAACCAGCTCTAACGGCTAAACGGACCGGGCTGAAATTTTGAAAAATAACTTCTCACGAGATGCAACGAAAACCGTACGAGGGAAAAGCCGCGGGCATCAGCTTCAAAATAAATTGCTGTATACTACGGGTTTTTAGCTGGTTTCATTTCATTTCACTTTACCACATATTTCTCGATCACTTCATATTCAGTGTTACCAAAAGAACAAGGCCTCCAAAAAACTACAAAGTCAGGCTACACACCTGTCACACTGGAAGCCCTTGCAACTGTGTCCCGTTTGATAAAGTGAGCAGTATAAAGTACCTAGGTGTTGTTATTGACCGGCATCTGACATGGAGTGAGCAATGTCAGAGCTTGACTTCACGTGCAAGAAAATTGCTTCACATTTTTAGGAAATTGAGATCAGTGGCTGACATGAATATCTTGCATACAACGTACTGCTCGCTGTGTCAGTCTATATTAATGTATTGTGTCGTCTCTTGGGGGACGGCCAAAAAATGTTACATGATCAGGGTAGAGCGAGCACAGCGAGCAGTACTTAAAGTCATGTACAATAGAAAAAACAGGTACCGAACATCCCTATTGTACAAAGACTCGCGGATGCTAACTGTACGACAGCTATACATTTAGAATGTTATTTTGCGTTTTCATAAAATAGCACATACTACCATTATAACTGACGGACGCTCTAGAAGAAGACCGGTAAGGAGGAAACGTACATGTAGACTTGTTTTTGGACACAAAACATTTGAATGGATGGGACCATATCTGTATTCAAAGATAAATGAAAGATTAAATCTACTTGGGATTAAAAGATATATTTGCAAATCACGAATCAATAATTGGCTGTTGGGCTTGAATTATAGAACTACTGAAGAAATTCTGCCATAACACACACACACACACACACACACACACAAAACACAGTTTCATATGCAAACACGTACCTGGACGCACCAACTATAATTAAAGGCTTACATTCACTTATAATTTGTTAAAAAAATGTTCAGAATAATTTATAATGTCTAGCGAAAGAGACTGATCTTCACGACACAGGGTATCCTAGTGTGAAGATCAGAGTTGGATTTGTTATGAACATTGCTATACTGAATCTCAATAAAGTATATTATATTAAATTATATTCCTTACCTAAACCTCTCAAGACATAATATACCTACACTATTAGTGAGAAACGTGAAATGATGAATTTTTGATAAATGTTCTACCACCATCCCATAAATATTAACAAGAATATGCGTACTCACCATTAAATGTGATTTAAGGCTCGTAATTCAAATAGGACACGTAATCGATGTGAGGAGCTACACGGAAAGGACATTTTGCCCTTTTTTTACGGTCTGCACTTAAATTTATTGAATCAAAAACAGCCTTTAAATTATGTTTGCAAATTTAAGTAATGTTGTATAGAGAATGAAACATTCACTCATTTTATGGGTCTTTTACGTGTGGAAGTCCTTTCCGATTAAAACCACATGATGCCCTACCACTGCCTACGGCTGGAGCCCCGGTTAACCCTTTGGAAATATGTCTTAGGATTCCCGACAGACTTAGGCTACCACCACGGCCACACCTAGGGTTCTTTTTAGGGGTATGAGTATGAAATTAAATATTGGCGCGCTCTTGGCTCCACTAACTTATAATTCTGTAAACAATCACTAATTTAAGCATTTTATGCTATGTATGGTAGTTCCTGGTATGGGTGGCCACTCTTTACGCTCTACCTTAATTGGGAAGGTATGTTAAGCCGTTGGACCCGGTAGCCAGTAACAAGCTACATGCCAGTTGTTAGTGTGTAAACCTGGTGGCCCTGGGTTCGATTCCTGGGTCGGTCTAAATATTTGTGTGATCTACAAACCTTTGTTTCGAAGTTTGGGTGTCCTTTATGCAAACAGCTGTCTATCAGTCAGCCTGAGGACGGTGAGGGGGCTGCTCACCGTCCTTACAGAAGCAGGTCCTTGACGACAGCGTGACGTAAGGATTCACACACAGCCCCCCTCAGAAGCGGGATGGCACCCGAAAACCTCCCAAAGACCCGGGATAGCACCCGAACAACCTCCTAGGCGAGGCCGCAGTGGTAGCCGTAGGTAGAAGTTCTGGGACATCCTTCCGAGGGCTTACCCGGGGCTCCCAACCGTAGGCTGTTGGGCGTTACATGAGGTATTTTAGTTGGTAGGAGTCCGGCATAGCATCTATGAAGGATTTTCCCTCCCGTTGAAAAAAAAAAGTATGTCTATCAGTCATCTAGAACCCATTGCACATGCTTATAATAATAATAATAATATAATTTATTTATTGACAGGTATTTACCCATAAAAGATACAACAGTGAATTATCTAATAACAATATTAAAACTGACACAAAAATAACAATAAGTAATTCAATTTAAAAAATTAAAAATAAAAATAAAATAAAAATGTTCAAAATAAAAAGAAAATTGATAAAATTGAATAAAATTAAAATAATAATAATTATGTCATATAAAATAATATTAATGAAAATAA
Source organism: Miltochrista miniata (assembly GCA_933228765.1). NCBI lineage: Eukaryota > Metazoa > Arthropoda > Insecta > Lepidoptera > Erebidae > Miltochrista > Miltochrista miniata. The sequence goes on from OW121748.1 coordinate 26,380,372, forward strand.
AACAAAATAAAAATAAAATAATCGCACGTCCCGCTACTTATGGTTTCGCTCACGATGCACGGCTCGCCAATGCCTGAGGAAGGGATTGTCCATGCACCCACACAACGTACGGAGGATCTCGTTGTCGGACTTCTGAATATTAGCGCGAAAAGAGGCAATGCGTGTCCTTATAATTGCAAAGAAATCAGGTACTCTGGCTTCCGCAAACATGCTCGATGCACTGCAATATCTGGGCAATTTCATTAAAATGCGAAAAGCATCATTATACTGCACTCTAAGGGTACTCATCACGCGCCTTGTGAATCTGCTCCAGAGTTGACATGTATAGAAGCATAGGCAGTATGCTCGAAACAATGTCAGTTTTACGTCCTCACTACAGCGCACAAACCTGCGCGCGATCATGTTGCACCGCACAGCCAGAGCCCTGCGTTCCCGTTCAACATCCAAATTATCGCGTAGATCCTCCGTCAGCAAGTGACCCAGGTACCTGAACAATTCCACCCTCTCGACTTGCACACCGTTAACAAATGTTGGCGGAACATTCATCGGACCCCTGCCAGCCTTAAAAACCATCATTTTTGTTTTACAAACATTGTACTTCAGACCGTGACTTTGAGCATAACGCTCGCAAACATTCATTAACTTCCTCAAACCGTTAATTGAGGGGCTGAGAAGTACCATGTCATCGGCGTAGCTAAAATTATTCACACATGTAGTACCAACATGGCAGCCAATCCTGGTACCCCTCAGCTCTACAATCAGGTCGTTAATGTATAGATTGAAGAGGTCCGGCGAAGTCAACCCACCTTGACGTAGTCCACACTCGAGCTTAAAACTGTTTTGTGCCCCCATCTGACACAGTTTATTTGGTTCTCGTACCAGAATCTCAACAAACTTATCGTTCTTCCTGTGACGTTGGTTTTAGAAAGTTTGTCCCATAATAGGTTTAAATTTACTAGATCAAAAGCTCTGCTAAGGTCTAAAAAGCACGCATACACGGATGTATGCCTACTTGAGTAGTAGCTGACTGTGCTTTTCAGACTAAAAATAGCAGAGTCCGTCGAGAGTCCGGGACGAAAACCAAACTGAGCATCGTCAATATTTATATTGTTTTTAAGAGACGGATGTATCAATCTCTCCAGTATCTTACCAACTATTGTACCAAGTGATATTGGTCGGTAGTTCTTACTACTAGAGAGATCCCCGGTTCTATTTTTCGGTACTGGAACCACCACGGTTTTCATCAAGTTCCTCGGCAGATAACCAAAGTTTAGACAGAGGTTGAACAATTGAGCTAATACATTAAATATTTCGTCACCTGCATATAGAACATGTTCCAAACTTAAACCGTCATAACCGGGCGACTTCCCTCTTTTCATTGAGAGTACATTTTTCTTAATTTCGTCGGGAGCAAACTCCAAGTTGCTATCTGCCAAAGAAGCCTTCCTAAAAGCAGCATCCGATAATTCAGAAGCAACCGGAAGAGAGTCAACACTAAAGTGATGCGAAAATAACTCGGCAATTTGACTTTTGTCGTGAACACCATCGATACTGGCAGGCACACTTATTCTTGGATTCAGTTTTTTAGTGTCTTTCCAAAACTTTACAAAGTTGCGGTTCGAATGATGCACCGCAAGCATATCTAGACGGATGGAAATTTATCGAATTTGGGAGTAGATAATGTTGTGTTAGATTGTCCACAAATATTTAAGCTAGCCATTAGGCTGGCAAAATTATCGACTGGCATGTTGCATATTACAACGTAGGTAGATGGAAAGGTATAGTTTCCGCTAGAAAAAATTAACAGTAGTTAATCACAATCTGCGCCTGCCTATTTCAACAACGGCACAAATAGTGTTATGTGGGCGCATATGCCTTTGCTTAACCCGTTATCGATAAACGCGTAACTATAATTAAGTATTTCGAACACGAACACACGAACTTTTTCAGGTGAAGGTAGGTACTTACTTTGAAACCTTCAAAGTTTTTACTCCGTTGGATAGATAAAAAAATATTAGCAAGGAACATCCCTAACTGTCCCAACATGATATATATAAGGACACCTTGTATATACGGGTTCCAAACTAAATAAAACCATATATACAGGATTAGCCAACTTCAGCGAAAAACATTTTTAGTGGAGTTTATTAAAGCAGTTTCCATTTTGTGAGGAGCAGGTGTCCATCGCAATTTCATCGTTAGTGGATTACTCTATTGTACGAGGCTAAATCTCTACCTGACAGAAAGGGACAATGCTTACCTCGTTCTTTTAGATACAATCAAATCGGACAAAGGTAGCAGTTGTACCTGTCTTTTGTAATAATTGCAATTGCGTCAGTTGTATCTTTATAATATACTTGCCGATTCCCGCGGATCCGCCCGCATAGATGTCGGTTACCGAGACCAAAAGGATAATGATCGCACTGAAATTCAACCATGAATATTTAATTTTTGTTCAAAATCGCGAACAAAAATATTTTTTGTTCAGTATTAATTTTATAATTATTTCCGTTGCAGTAACACAACCATATTAAATTTTCATATTAAATAGATATACCTACTAATGAATCTCTATTTCCCTTGGTCACAACATCATTTTCTTATTGTTGTTGTTATTTTCAGGAAATAGAACTCGAGAGGACTTACAAAGTTTCCACAAGTTTTAATGTTAATGAAGATTGTATTTTTACCGTCCGCCTGATGGAATGCAAATATTGACAGTGATTTCCAAAATTACTATCTAAAGCTTTGACAATGGTTTCTTAGATTAAAAGGTAATAAATAAAGGAAGTAGGGACATTACATATAGTTATAGTACATTATATATCTGAAAATGTAATTAATGACAAATGCTTTGTGAAATTTAGAGTTTCCAAAACTCATGCATTATCTAGCTCCTAATTTGCTACTCGTATATCATTTAGTAATTCTTGCGTTTTCGACGTTACGACGTCTTACTGTACTTTAAAGGACGTGCATTTACACTTTTCTAAGTCACGTATCACACTCGATAGCGGAGATAGCGACGATGAGGTGTGACATTACTGATAATTTATTTTAACTTCGCAATAATAAGGTAACCGGCGCTTCTTTATTCTCTGTACACGTATCACATTATTGTCACTCTCTCTGTGTGTCAGTTGCCTAACGAAGCACCACATATTGTCGCATTATGGTACTTTTATTACCATTCAGTTATGTTATGAGAGCAGGAGGTTTTAAATCTTTACTTGTGACTCATGAAAAATAAAATTATGCTGATAGTGTTATTTTATTGTTTATCCTGAATTTCATCCGTCGTTTTATGAGATCGCTAATCTTATTTTCGTCTTATGCTTTCATTTCGAAGCCTAGGTCGAAATTTCTTATTTTGAGTTGCTTTTTTGAGCTTTTATGAAAGAAACTGTCATAAGTTATTCAGTAAAAAGATTCACGACGATTTTCCACGCTTTTTTAAACACTCAAAATTTTGATGAACTCAGCAAAACCTATGACACGAAAAATACGTTACGTGTTAAGAACGTCCAGCAACTGCTTTGCAGAACCATCTCAAACAACCAAATAGTATTTCATTGTATTTGTCATAAAATTTTTCACAATAGCATTGATTGAAATTACATTACTACACCCAACTTTTGTTAAACTAAAACCTTTATCCTCAGTTAAATTTAGAACATATGATTATTCGTTCTTCTCCTTTTGAGTTTTGTCTATCTCTTATGACTTCTAGACAGTCCTCTACTCCAGAGAAAAAAGTTTCATCAACTGTTAAGTTCCGTACTCTGCAGACTTCATATAGAAAATTCACCATTACTTATGGCGCAATGGCATACTGTACTTGCATCACTGAATTTCAACTGAGCTACAAGTACATTAAGTAGTAGGACAACTAGATTGTAAACTCGTCTCTGGTCTCCTCAATGGTTGTTGACAATAAGATGAGCTAATTACGTTATGAACTGGAACATCGGTCGTAAGTAACGCAGGTTATGAAGAAGTTTGAAGGCCGTTAAAGTTCAAACTGAGACATGAGTGCTAAACCAGTTCGAACTTAAACGACCTGGTTTGGGACTAGTCAAATATTTCGACTAGAAGAAGATTCTCTTTCCATGTAATTAAGTAATTAAATAATACCCTTTGTCATAGAGCATTTTAGTCGATAATTTTATATTTTTCGTCAGGCAACACAAATTGGGGGCGCCGCAGACGTGTCTTTGCCCAAGACCATCGGCCTCCATGATCGGGGGTCTGAGGACCTTACAGAAGCAGGCCCTAGACGACAGCGTGACGTCAGGGATTCACGCACGCCCCTCCCCCCCCCCCCCCCAACAAGTGGGTTAACACCCGAACAACCCTTCAAAGATGCGGAATAGTAGAATGCGGAAGTTCTGGGACATCCTTCCGAGGGCTTACCCGGGGCTCCCAACCGTAGGCTGTTGGGCGTTACATGAGGTATTTTAGTTGGTAGGAGTCCGGCATAGCATCTATGAAGGATTTTCCCTCCCGTTGAAAAAAAAAAGTATGTCTATCAGTCATCTAGAACCCATTGCACATGCTTATAATAATAATAATAATATAATTTATTTATTGACAGGTATTTACCCATAAAAGATACAACAGTGAATTATCTAATAACAATATTAAAACTGACACAAAAATAACAATAAGTAATTCAATTTAAAAAATTAAAAATAAAAATAAAATAAAAATGTTCAAAATAAAAAGAAAATTGATAAAATTGAATAAAATTAAAATAATAATAATTATGTCATATAAAATAATATTAATGAAAATAAAACAAAATAAAAATAAAATAATCGCACGTCCCGCTACTTATGGTTTCGCTCACGATGCACGGCTCGCCAATGCCTGAGGAAGGGATTGTCCATGCACCCACACAACGTACGGAGGATCTCGTTGTCGGACTTCTGAATATTAGCGCGAAAAGAGGCAATGCGTGTCCTTATAATTGCAAAGAAATCAGGTACTCTGGCTTCCGCAAACATGCTCGATGCACTGCAATATCTGGGCAATTTCATTAAAATGCGAAAAGCATCATTATACTGCACTCTAAGGGTACTCATCACGCGCCTTGTGAATCTGCTCCAGAGTTGACATGTATAGAAGCATAGGCAGTATGCTCGAAACAATGTCAGTTTTACGTCCTCACTACAGCGCACAAACCTGCGCGCGATCATGTTGCACCGCACAGCCAGAGCCCTGCGTTCCCGTTCAACATCCAAATTATCGCGTAGATCCTCCGTCAGCAAGTGACCCAGGTACCTGAACAATTCCACCCTCTCGACTTGCACACCGTTAACAAATGTTGGCGGAACATTCATCGGACCCCTGCCAGCCTTAAAAACCATCATTTTTGTTTTACAAACATTGTACTTCAGACCGTGACTTTGAGCATAACGCTCGCAAACATTCATTAACTTCCTCAAACCGTTAATTGAGGGGCTGAGAAGTACCATGTCATCGGCGTAGCTAAAATTATTCACACATGTAGTACCAACATGGCAGCCAATCCTGGTACCCCTCAGCTCTACAATCAGGTCGTTAATGTATAGATTGAAGAGGTCCGGCGAAGTCAACCCACCTTGACGTAGTCCACACTCGAGCTTAAAACTGTTTTGTGCCCCCATCTGACACAGTTTATTTGGTTCTCGTACCAGAATCTCAACAAACTTATCGTTCTTCCTGTGACGTTGGTTTTAGAAAGTTTGTCCCATAATAGGTTTAAATTTACTAGATCAAAAGCTCTGCTAAGGTCTAAAAAGCACGCATACACGGATGTATGCCTACTTGAGTAGTAGCTGACTGTGCTTTTCAGACTAAAAATAGCAGAGTCCGTCGAGAGTCCGGGACGAAAACCAAACTGAGCATCGTCAATATTTATATTGTTTTTAAGAGACGGATGTATCAATCTCTCCAGTATCTTACCAACTATTGTACCAAGTGATATTGGTCGGTAGTTCTTACTACTAGAGAGATCCCCGGTTCTATTTTTCGGTACTGGAACCACCACGGTTTTCATCAAGTTCCTCGGCAGATAACCAAAGTTTAGACAGAGGTTGAACAATTGAGCTAATACATTAAATATTTCGTCACCTGCATATAGAACATGTTCCAAACTTAAACCGTCATAACCGGGCGACTTCCCTCTTTTCATTGAGAGTACATTTTTCTTAATTTCGTCGGGAGCAAACTCCAAGTTGCTATCTGCCAAAGAAGCCTTCCTAAAAGCAGCATCCGATAATTCAGAAGCAACCGGAAGAGAGTCAACACTAAAGTGATGCGAAAATAACTCGGCAATTTGACTTTTGTCGTGAACACCATCGATACTGGCAGGCACACTTATTCTTGGATTCAGTTTTTTAGTGTCTTTCCAAAACTTTACAAAGTTGCGGTTCGAATGATGCACCGCAAGCATATCTAGACGGATGGAAATTTATCGAATTTGGGAGTAGATAATGTTGTGTTAGATTGTCCACAAATATTTAAGCTAGCCATTAGGCTGGCAAAATTATCGACTGGCATGTTGCATATTACAACGTAGGTAGATGGAAAGGTATAGTTTCCGCTAGAAAAAATTAACAGTAGTTAATCACAATCTGCGCCTGCCTATTTCAACAACGGCACAAATAGTGTTATGTGGGCGCATATGCCTTTGCTTAACCCGTTATCGATAAACGCGTAACTATAATTAAGTATTTCGAACACGAACACACGAACTTTTTCAGGTGAAGGTAGGTACTTACTTTGAAACCTTCAAAGTTTTTACTCCGTTGGATAGATAAAAAAATATTAGCAAGGAACATCCCTAACTGTCCCAACATGATATATATAAGGACACCTTGTATATACGGGTTCCAAACTAAATAAAACCATATATACAGGATTAGCCAACTTCAGCGAAAAACATTTTTAGTGGAGTTTATTAAAGCAGTTTCCATTTTGTGAGGAGCAGGTGTCCATCGCAATTTCATCGTTAGTGGATTACTCTATTGTACGAGGCTAAATCTCTACCTGACAGAAAGGGACAATGCTTACCTCGTTCTTTTAGATACAATCAAATCGGACAAAGGTAGCAGTTGTACCTGTCTTTTGTAATAATTGCAATTGCGTCAGTTGTATCTTTATAATATACTTGCCGATTCCCGCGGATCCGCCCGCATAGATGTCGGTTACCGAGACCAAAAGGATAATGATCGCACTGAAATTCAACCATGAATATTTAATTTTTGTTCAAAATCGCGAACAAAAATATTTTTTGTTCAGTATTAATTTTATAATTATTTCCGTTGCAGTAACACAACCATATTAAATTTTCATATTAAATAGATATACCTACTAATGAATCTCTATTTCCCTTGGTCACAACATCATTTTCTTATTGTTGTTGTTATTTTCAGGAAATAGAACTCGAGAGGACTTACAAAGTTTCCACAAGTTTTAATGTTAATGAAGATTGTATTTTTACCGTCCGCCTGATGGAATGCAAATATTGACAGTGATTTCCAAAATTACTATCTAAAGCTTTGACAATGGTTTCTTAGATTAAAAGGTAATAAATAAAGGAAGTAGGGACATTACATATAGTTATAGTACATTATATATCTGAAAATGTAATTAATGACAAATGCTTTGTGAAATTTAGAGTTTCCAAAACTCATGCATTATCTAGCTCCTAATTTGCTACTCGTATATCATTTAGTAATTCTTGCGTTTTCGACGTTACGACGTCTTACTGTACTTTAAAGGACGTGCATTTACACTTTTCTAAGTCACGTATCACACTCGATAGCGGAGATAGCGACGATGAGGTGTGACATTACTGATAATTTATTTTAACTTCGCAATAATAAGGTAACCGGCGCTTCTTTATTCTCTGTACACGTATCACATTATTGTCACTCTCTCTGTGTGTCAGTTGCCTAACGAAGCACCACATATTGTCGCATTATGGTACTTTTATTACCATTCAGTTATGTTATGAGAGCAGGAGGTTTT